>OY757271.1:4298879-4510590 GCA_963584085.1 Pyrausta aurata | reverse complement strand
TTTCCTAACTTAAACTATGTACATGACCACAACTTATTTGAACCAATCAAAACGTAGTAAGTTCGATCTCGCTCTTACGCTAGGTTTTCAGGTTTTCTTCACGCGCCGCGGGGTAGCAGAGAGACGCGGGGGAATAGTGTGTGCGTTCATAAAACCGAGGCGCGCCGCGGCTCTCGTCCTTTTCGGCGGCGAGCAGCGGGGCAAGATGGACGCGCGGACGGCGTAGCTCCGAGGCAGCGCGTTGCGACGATCTGCATAGCAACAGCTCTTTTCAGAGCTACTTGTTTCTACGGATGTCGTGTTTCTTCTTCGAGTGCGAGTGTCGTGTTTCTATGAGTGAGAGTCGCCACAGTACTCCCTTCAAGTGAAACGTACCGGTAGCTTCACACGGCGGCCGGAAAGTGTTTGCTTCGTACTTGGCACTTGCTGCGGTGATAATAAAGTTTTTTGTTTCACGGTGTTTTGTGTTTGATTTCCCGTCTTGGTAACTTGTTGTGAAGGTAAATCTTGGTTTAATGTTGGTAAGGTAACTGGTAAGGTTATTCTGCTTGCTCTTGGTACGGTATGTTGATCTTGCGGTAAGTTGGTAATTCTGCTTCCGGTCGGTAAGGTATGTTGATCTTGCGGTATGTTGGTAACTGAGGTATCCGGTAAGATATAGGCAGGCTTCAATCTGTCTATAGATATGTTGGTTTGCCGGTCCGGTAGCTGGATCGTGTAGACTTTGTCGGATCGCTTGATGACACGGTAAGGGCCTTCATAGGGTGCTTGAAGTGGTTTCTTAACTGCATCAACTCTTATGAAGACGTGAGTGCAGTCAAGTAGATCTTGATGAACGAAGATGCGTGGCTTTTCGTGGTGTGAGGTCGCTGTCTTCGGCTTGTTTTCTTCAATCGAGGTACGTAATTTGTCTACGTATGTGTAGTTCAGTGGCGTAGTAACAGCAGACGACGGGTTGAAAAAGTCGCCGGGCATGCGGAGTGTGTGTCCGTAGGTAAGTTCCGCGGCGCTTACGCCTGAGTCGGCGTTAAGTGCGGCGCGCAGTCCCAGTAGTACTGTAGGTAACTCGTCGAGCCATGACCTTGAACTTGACAGTCTCGTTCGTAGGGCACTTTTCAGTGTGCGATGCCATCGTTCTATTATTCCATTGCTTTGTGGGTGGTATGGTGTCGTTCTTGTTTTCTTTATTCCCATTTGTTTCATTAGTGCTTGAAATAGGTGGCTTTCGAACTGGCGGCCTTGGTCGCTTGTGAGCGTTTCAGGGCAACCAAAACGGCTTATCCAATGTTTGTAGATTGTTTCAGCCACAGTTTCGGCCGAAATGTCCTCTGTAGGTATTGCTTCGGGCCACTTTGTTGCACGGTCGATCATAGTGATAAGGTAACGTGAACCGTCGCTTGTAGTAGGTAGGGGTCCTACTATGTCGACGTGCAGATGACTAAATCGATCCGATGGTGGAAACTTTGATGTAGCGGAGATCGTGTGACGTTGAATCTTGCTTTTCTGACAGTCGATGCAGCTTTTCGTCCATCTTCCGATGTCAGCGTTCATTGACGGCCAGAAGTACTTGAGTGATACTAGTTTTCTTGTAGTCCGAGTCCCAGGGTGACAGATATTGTGTATGCTTCGGAATGCTTCATATCGATGATTTTCAGGTATGTAAGGTCGAATGTTGGTCCCGGAGGCTTCACAGTGTAGCTCGATGTCAGTGTTCGGAATAGGTATTTTCTTCATACATAGGTTGGTTTGCTGTTTTAGTTGGTCTATGGTCGAATCTTGTTCTTGTGCTTTCGCGATTTCTTCATAGTTGATCGTGGTAGGAGCTGTTATTGTTTCTACGCGGCTTAGTGCGTCGGCCACGACGTTATGTTTTCCGCTGACGTGGCGAATGTCGGTCGTGAATTCGCTTATGAACAAAAGTTGCCTTGTTCTTCTCGGCGTTTCCGTTGTTGATTGTGACTTGCAGATGGCGAATGTGAGCGGCTTATGATCGGTGAATATAATCAGCGGTCTTCCTTCGAACATTTTTCTAAAATGTTTTACGGCCATGTATATGGCAAGTAATTCACGATCGTATGTAGAGTATCTTGTTTGTGCATCGGTGAATTTCCTTGAGAAGTATGCGAGCGGTTGCCATTGGTTACCGACATACTGTTGTAACACTGCGCCGGCGGACTTGTCTGAAGCGTCGCACGATAGCGCGTAGGTAGCTATGTGCGACGGGTGAGCGAGAAGGGTAGCTTCGGAGATGCTTCTCTTGCAGTCTTCAAAAGCTTGCGTTGCGTTTTCGTTCCATGTTATTTCAGTCTTGTCTCGCTTTTTCGTGTTGTGTAAGAAGGCATTCAGTGGAGCTTGAATCGATGCGGCGTTCGGAATGTGATCGCGATAAAAGTTTATCATTCCGAGGAAACGTCGTAATTCTTGAATTGTCTTAGGCTTCGGGTAGTCGTTGATAGCTTGCACTCGTTCGGTAGGCGGCTTGATTCCTTCCTTAGACACAATGTATCCTAGGAACTTTACTTCCGGTTGGCCTAGGACACATTTGGCTGGGTTGATAGTGATGCCGTATTCTTCTAATCGTTGTAGCACGGTGCGTAGGTGGCTTCTATGACTTTGCTCATCGTCTGACGCCAGGAGCAAATCGTCGACGAATGGATAGACGAAATCAAGGTCGCGCAGTACTTCATGTATAAATCGTTGAAATGTTTGCCCTGCGTTCTTGAGACCCGGGCACATTCGAGGAAACTCGAACAATCCGAACGGCGTGATGATGGCAGTTTTTTCTATGTCTTTTTCGTGCACCGGCAATTGTTGATACGCGCGATTGAGGTCCAAGGTAGAGAAGATTTTCTTATTGTTGAGTTGGTAGGTGAAGTCTTTTACTCTCGGCACGGGGTAGCGGTCGGGTTTTGTGATGTTGTTGAGTCGTCTGTAGTCGCCGCACACACGTAGATCACCGTTTTTCTTCGGCACAATATGGAGAGGGCTTGACCACGGACTCTTGCTCGGTCTACAGAGACCTTGATGAATCATGTTTTCGAATTCTTTCTTGACTTGATTGTAGCGGTGCGGTGGGATCGGGCGGGCACGACAATGTAGAGGCGGGCCGGTCGTTTCGATGAAATGTTCAACGTCGTGTTTGGCGTTGAGTTTCATTGATGTGAGACGAGTCGTTCCGGGGTACTCTGCTAGTATGTCGTGGTATGACTGACGTTCATCGATGCTGCGTATTGTAGGCGTGTCGGTGAATCGTCCCGATGCGTGTGTGACGAGTTTGGTGACATCGTCGATAAGGCGCTGATTTTTCAAATCAACTAATAAGTTGTGATGTTTGAGAAAGTCGGCTCCGATGATAGGTTTAGTGACGGCGGCTACGATGAATTTCCACTTGTAGGGTCTTCGTAGATTGAGGTTGAGTTCTAGTGTCTTCTCGCCGTACGTAGGTATTATCGTGTTGTTGGCTGCGTAGAGATTGAATGGAAGCGGTTTCTCGAACGTCCCCTTTCGTTTAGGTATAACAGAGATGTTTGCGCCGGTGTCGACTAGGAATGTCATATTCAAGTTCTTGTCTGTGACGAATAGGCGGTATGACTTGCTTCCTGCGCTGGGTTCCGCCTCGGCCAACGCTTGGTTTAGTTTTCCGTCTTATGGTCTTGAAGGAAGCTGCACGGAGTCGTGCATCGTTTAGCTTTTGAGCCAAATCTTCGGTGGTAGTAGCAATGAGGCGACGGAGTAGCGGAGCGGTCGCGCCGTGCGTCGTTGTGCGAGCGAGATGGAGATGTCTGTCTCTGTCGGCCGCGGGACTGGCTTCGATAACGGGGCGAATGCGATGTTCTATGCGTTTTCAGCTCGGCGATTTCAGTGTGCAGTTTTCGTATTTCGTCCACGAGGTACTGCATACTGAATTGACTGTCGGATTGATGTGTTGCTGCGGTGGACACGGCGGAAACTTGATGGTGTTGTTCAAGCATCTTGTCGGCAAGCTTCGCTAGTTCGTCCAACGCTGTCGTCTGACTGATGGTGTCGCTGACGACGAGCACTGAACGGACGTGTGGTGGCAGTAGGTTCATCCACATCAGTCGCAGCGTGTTGTCGGGAACTTTGTTCAGGGCGAGTGTCTTCATCCGCCGGAGGAGTTGGCTGGGCTTCTGGTCACCTAGCTCCATGTCGGAAAGGAGCTTCTGCAGTTGCTTTCCATCGGACTCTTCGTAAACGGAGATGAGACGGTCCTTAAGTGCTTTATAAAGGTGGTCTGACGGCGGGTTATACAGCAGGTCGCAGACTTGTTCTATATCTTCTTTTTGCAGTTGTGCAATCACCATTTGTGCACGCTGAGCTTGGCTCTTGTTCAAGTCGTTTGTGGCGGCTTCGAACGCGATGAACCATAGGCGCGGCTTGTCACGCCAAAATGGAGGAACGCGCATAGAGAGCGCTATGCCGGAGACTTCTTGCTGATGTGAGGTGGAAGGCAACGGCGCTGGAGCCGGAGCTGGTTGCGGTTGTTGTGGCAGCGGGAGCAGGAGCGGTTGCTGTTCATCAGCCATGTTGCTGGTCGGGGTCACCACTTTGGTAGACGTTCGAGGTAGAGGGGTTAGAAATTATAACTCCAGTCGAGGTGTAGAAGTGAATAATTTATTGATTAACTTAGCCTAGATTTATTTGTATTTCCTAACTTAAACTATGTACATGACCACAACTTATTTGAACCAATCAAAACGTAGTAAGTTCGATCTCGCTCTTACGCTAGGTTTTCAGGTTTTCTTCACGCGCCGCGGGGTAGCAGAGAGACGCGGGGGAATAGTGTGTGCGTTCATAAAACCGAGGCGCGCCGCGGCTCTCGTCCTTTTCGGCGGCGAGCAGCGGGGCAAGATGGACGCGCGGACGGCGTAGCTCCGAGGCAGCGCGTTGCGACGATCTGCATAGCAACAGCTCTTTTCAGAGCTACTTGTTTCTACGGATGTCGTGTTTCTTCTTCGAGTGCGAGTGTCGTGTTTCTATGAGTGAGAGTCGCCACAGCCCGATACTGAGAGCGGTGACGACCGCGTCACCAATAGAACAAGGTAGGTAATTGATGTTCAGTTGTGGACACAATTGGGTTAAACGGTTAATTGGATTACAGGAAACCCCTCGTGTCAAATCTAATGTTCATATTACCGTTTTGGTACTTTTGCATATGTATGTTGTGTGATCAAACATAACGTTTCGTTACGTAGTAACACACACGATGTAAACTTGAAAGTTACTAAGTATTATAACTATGCAGTGCAGTGATTAAAAATAAATTTTATCATAATAGGGAATGCCCCTTTGATGGTCTCAGTTATTGATATGCTAATAGAGGTTACCCGCAAATTGGTTGGCGAAATTACCTAACAGTTTTTCTTTATTTGGGATTTCCGTAATCCGTTAAGGAACCTTAAAATTATTATGAGTTTGCTACCAAAATTTTTGAGAAGTGTTTCCGTAACATAGTTTTAAAAGGCAATTTTGAGTACAATGTCCCCAGTACCCAAACTCTTCCAACTAACTAACTTCACAGCAGTAGCTTCTTCTTCTTTTTCATTTAAGAGCTATGCTCTTGTGGGTGGATTTTTCTCCATTTATCTCTATTCCGAGCCTTCTCCTTGACCTCTTGGTACGACTAGACGTCCAACTTTTCCTTTATTTGGGTCATATACGCTCTTCTACCTCTTTTCCTTTTCCCTTCAATCTTTTCCTCTATGATGATCCTAATGAAGCTATCGTGCCGTACCAATTTCAAGTGTCCAAGCATTTCCTCTCTCCGGTTTTCAATTGTTTGAAGTATATTTACTCTCCTCGCCTTCAATCCTCAGAACCTCTTCGTTAGATTTTTTTTCTATCCAGTAGTAGCTTAGATGATGAATTTCGAAGGAACACTATCATGGCTATGACAAGTAAACAAATACATATAGTGGTAGTCCATGGACAAAGGCAAAGCAAATAAATTTACATGACAAAATTAGCTTAAATTTTTTCTTCCTTCAAAACGTCAACGCGTTTTGAAGGAAGAAAAAATGAAAAATGAAAAAAAAAAATGAAAAGGAAGCTGAAACTGTAGTCAAATATGAATTTTGATTGTCTCTTTTTTAGCTAAAAAAAACAAAATTGATAGTCAGCGCCATCAAAAGATTTAACCGGTTCTATTTCTCATTATTAAAGAAATTAAGTTATTTTATTCAAGAGAATCAATGAACCTTATAAGGCAATCTTAATCATGTTTTACTTAACATATTTATTTATAGGGAAATAAAAGTGCTTACATACAATGTAGAACGGAACCCTTCGTGCTCGAGTCCGACTCGCACTTGTCTCCTATAATCTAAGTAGTAGAATATAAAGGTTTTACTCTAACCAAATAATTCCCATTTGGTTAGAGTAAAACCATTATATTCTTAGTCCGTCTCCGTGATCTAGAAAAACTGAATGTAGAATTTCATCAAAATCGATTTATCTAATAAATTAGTTTGAAAACGGACCTAATACGTCATAATCAGCACTTAGGTATTTAAATGACTTTTTGGGCGCAGAAAGTTTTATTGCTATTGACTCGAAAAGAAGAAGAAGGTATTTTCATTAACATTTAGTTCAATATAATATGTCTAATCTTAGTACATAAGTATGTAGACTGTTGTTAATACACGCGCTGACTGACGGGACGTAAGTTATCTTGGAGGGCCATCCACATCGCTAACGACGCCGCGCGACGTCCGCGGGCGCATGGCGTCCCCCGGGGCCGTACTCTCGGCCCGCTTCGTTAGTCTTCCCCTTTTGTTTTGTCGTCGCAATGGAGACTTCAACTTGTTAGTCAAGATCACATTATTATAATAAACTAATTCCTTTACCGCTTCTATTTGTCTGGTCGAAGGATGAACTCAAAAACTACTGCTTGGATCATTATGCTGATCTTACCAATAGATAGAGTAATTCATGGGAAATGTTTAGACTGTATAATTACTACCCTAATTTGTCTTATAATCTTAATTTGCACCGGTGCGAAACTGGGAGAATCACTATGGATAATAAAATATAAGTTATATTGTATAGCGCATAAACAAACGACAAATAAAGTAACTATGAATAGTAGAAGTCGGTGCAGTGCAGTAGGAAGGTCGAAAATCAAGGTGTCAGCATCGGCCGGAAAGTTAATCGCTACTATTTTTTTAAATTTGACGGAATTTATTAATCGATTATAAAACAAAAGATACTATAATCTTAGGAAAATACTAGGGAACAATAAAAGTTAAAATCAGCTACTAAAGAAAAACAGCCGGAAAAAAATCTAAAGCAAAGTGAGTACTTACTACGAGAATATCTTTCCTAGGCACTTTCTTTTCTTTTTCTAGGCACTTTAAAATACGAACTGTTATATTAAGGTAAGAAACGTTTTCGAAACAAAATATAAACAGATGCACACCTCTCAAAAAGACGATTTGTTTGATACATTTGTCATACATCCGAGAAATAGCCAACAAGTACCTAGTGCAACTGAGTTTTTAAACTACTAAACCTTCGAAATAAGCTTAGAATTTAGCGGTTTCCTACATAACATAATGTCTTTATGTAAATATACTACCTCTAGTAGTACGTCTTCATTCTTAGCTGAGTTTCCTGGCGTTAAATTGGATTTTTATAAGCCACTTTCTTTCCGAGTGATTTTATACATTGTTTTATATCAGTAAACTTCATTCTCAGTGAATTTAGGGTGATACGCCTGGTTTAAATATTTTCCTTGCATATTTACACTTAAAAAATAAATAACTTAATTGTACTAGACTAACTAGTAGGTACTATAGTTAGTCCATATAGTTAACTAAGTTTCTGTTTAAAATTGTTAAAACGATAAGGGCTTAATTATTTTTTAAGGCAGTTGCTTGTATTAGTTATTTATATTAATTATTGCTATTTAAGACTGTTTTTATTAGGGTTCCGTAGCCAAATGGCAAAAACGGAACCCTTATAGTTTCGTCAAGTCTGTCTGTCCGTCCGTATGAAAATTATTTTGAGCGAAATCGAACTAAGTAAGTAGTTTTTGAGATAGGTATAGCACATTTTTATTAACCGCAAATATAACTTTGTCTTTCATACAACCACTATGAAAAACAAAGTTAGAGGTATGTTTGCGGTCAACAAAATATTGTGGTATTTTGGCTAAGTGGAAGTAAGAATCCCTAATTCAGTTAAAGTTGGCACGGAACCCTCAGTGCGCGAGTCCGACTCGCACTTGGCCGGTTTTTATTAATAAGACTTTACCTTTAACTGGTTTACTCAAAAAGTGAGTTTGAAGAGTTACTTAGTCCTCCTAAGGTTACATCTTATAGCGATTGGTGCCATAGCAATTCAGGGTGTCATCAATTTCGCTAAGTTGGTTGGTGAAATGTCAATATATTTTCAAAAATCGTATTTACTAAACAAATTCATCAGTTTTCATTAAATAACAATAACAATTTTTTAAAAGTTTTCCAACGAACATGCTATGAAATGTGGCATGGATTTTCATACAATATTTCGTCCCAGAGATAGAATGACTCATTGAGTTCACCAAACATGACATATGATCTAACATTGCTGTGCAAGAGTAGTGAAATGGTATTTTTTCTGTACAAAAATATTGTGATATTTTGGGTGGGTTTAGTATTTGGACACCTAATTTAGTTAAAAAAATATACAGAACCCTTTAGTGCGCAAGGTTAACTCGCACTTAGCCTTCTTCTACGTTTATAATCTAATAAAATCTTAACAAAAGCACAGAAGATATTATAAACGAAAGTTCGATGCTCTCGTGAGTTCACCAAAATTTGCTACATTTTTGTCAGCGTGCAAATATAGTATTATTAATTAAATTATGATAATGTCTGAAGTGGAAATCATCGCCATCGGACTATATACATATTTCTATGATATGATTATGTTTTTCAAGTCTATGTTGTCGACAAAAATATAAAAGTTTAATCACTGATTGATAACTGATATGCGTGTCATGTTAGAAATGCTAGAAATGAAGGATACAATGGTTGTCCATAATTACCAATGAAATTACTCTGTAACAACAAACTGTAAACCTTATCACCTTACGAGTGTGATGTTCGATGATAGTGATGATAATGTACGATGATCTTGGCCCCTATTTTTGAATCACTCGCTTGGATATGGCGAGTGATTTTCGTTCGAAAACGATTTTTTTTCTATGGCTTTTGACACTACGTCGAACGAAAATCACTCGCCATCTTGAAGCGAATGATTCAAAAATAGGGCCCCTTGTCTAGTGATTGATGATTAATTTGTAGGCTATTCTTAGATCAATAATTTTCACCTACATATTATCGTTATCCTATGGTTTGTTTATATTGATGTTTTTTTTTATTTAGATTGTTGTATATTCTTTTAATTTAGTTAATTGTTTTACAGTCGTTTTGAGATATGACATGATATGCCTACTTTACTCTTTTGAAGTGCTCGAGGAGCTAGCACTGAAGTCAATGTCAGGCTCACGCAGTTGCAAAAAATTAAGCGAATTAACAATACAGAACAGTAGCAGGTTAAGGTCATCACGTACCGTTGGTGAAGGGCGCGTCGGGCGCGGCGAAGTCTTCGTCAGCGCGCCGCGCCGCCAGCTCCGCCGTGTCGTTCAGCGGAGGCAGCTCCGGGGACTTCCACACGCAGATGTAGTACACCGACAGCAGGATGGCCGCCAGCGACACCGAAAGCAGGTACGCCAGCACCGTCAGCACCCGCACCACCTTGCCCACGGCCTTCTGCTCGTAAATGTCCCGGATCGGAGCGCCCATCTCCTCCGCGGCGCTGTCCTCCTCCGTCTGAGCGCACACCGACATCGTGCTAGGTCTGGATTCTGGCTCACCTACATATTTTTCCCAAATATACTAAATCACTTGAAAGAAATAAAACAAAGTTTGTTTGTGTGAGCATGTGGCGCGTGCGGTATTCGCGGCTGGGGCGGGCGGCGCGAGGCGAGTGCCGCGAGCGCTCAGCGCGCCTGCCCGCGCGCGCCGCGAAGCCGATCAACTACCACACGTCACGGATTTACAAATGTTACATTACATTTTATGCCCTACCGAAGATTCTCATTGCCGTATGAAAACTCCGCGGACATGACGGATGAACAAAAATAAATTCGTTAACGAGGTAGGCAATAAAATAATCTTACCAGTTTATTTATTTCATAAGGTACAGCATTTGAATTCGGTATTCTAGCTAGATTAGATAGTTGGATGTAGGAAAGTAAATATAATAATGATTAAAATCAGTGGCCGAGTTTATTTATTAAATAGAAAACATCTGCTCTTGGTTTATTAATGCACTACGCAAGTAACGTTAACCAAATGAATGTATTTGCTTTTATAGATAGAGATCATCAGACATTGGAAGTTAATATTAATACCTACTTACATGCTTTTAGTTGGTAGGTGTGATTACGCGTTCTCAATGCAATGCTACGAATAGCTCCATCCACGGCCTATACCTATGTATAAGTAGTAAGTATCTACATATTACTACAACTTTTATAGAGTTCTCTTGTTGTTTGTCACTTATCTTATTCTACGCACACTATCACAGCATTAACTTACATTTAGCTTATTTACTTAATCATTTAGAACTAGCGGATCCAGCGACCTTAGTTTCGTCTACGTACGGCATTATACATATAAACCTCCTCTTGAATCACTCTTATCTATAAAAAAAACCGCATCATAATCCATTGAGTAGTTTAAAAGATTCAAGCGATTTCCCAACAAAAACAAACAAACAGCGACAAAGTTTTGTACAATGTAGTGAAGAAGATTTTATAAAGAAAGTAATTAAAGGAGTATGAGCAATATGGAACACTGTTCGTCAGACGGCTTAGAAGATACTCGTAGAAGAACTCAAGAAGCTACTTATTATTATTAAACTAAGATACACAATTAAGATGATCATAATATCTGACCACTTCCTTGGTATGTTGTGCACCTTGCTCGATATTAATCTTGTACTGATTAACGGATCAATTGAAGTGACGATGCTCACATTTTCACGAAATACTTACTTACTCCTAGCTGATTACTTTAGAAAATTGTCACGGAATAGCAGAACATAAAACATTGAAAAACTTAACAATTACCCCAACTTAACCCACTTTATAAATATTTCAGGATTCTGTAAGTATATCTTCTCTTATCGAACTAACTATAAAATAAAGTGCTGTGCATGCTTATGATAAAGAGGCAATTAGGGCTATTTTTGAACAAAATTCGTATCGTCCGAATCTGACGCGTTGCTTTTGGTTGCATCAACTGACTAGTTATTGCTACGTGCACTGCACGTGATGCTAAACCTCTACTAGAAAATATGAATCATGTTTAAAAAAATATCTGCACGAAAGTCGAGTGGTCGCTGGAACAAAAGCAAAATGAATTAAAAAAAGTAACTTGCTTATCGGCAATAAGTATTTTCATTAATTAATGAGCTGTATTTTTATTAGTAATAAATAACAGACAGAATTGGTGCCTCGGGCATTCGAGCCGAGTGGCATACTCCCGCGGGAGGTTCTAACTGAGTAATGATGATAATACATAAACTTTGGAATTACATAAATTTGTCGAATTACACAGCAAATATTATTTATTTTTACTTTATTGCTCTGTGAATTGTACAATTGGTGCACCTAATAATACCTTAGGGCAGTAACTACCAGTCAACCGCTAGGGAATGGAGAAAGTTGAATCAGTGAAAATTAAAGATGATTATTATATTTATTTATGTAAGTATGTCGTGTAAATAAAAACTTCACAAAGAAAGACGTTGAACCCACCGGAGTGTAGGTATTAGTACCAGGAGAGTTTAGGCGATGTTTGACATCGTTTTTAGGGTTCCGTAGCCGAATGGAAAAAATGGAACCCTTTTAGTTTTGTCAAGTCTGTCTGTCTGTCCATCCGTATGTCACAGGCACTTTATTCTGAAACTATTAGCATCAAACCGCTGAAACTTGGTAGGTAGTGTATCTTGTTCACCGCTTTCCGATTCAGATTCAAAAAGTAAAAAATTGATATCGAACTCTAGCGCGTGCGCGAACAGTCAGAGCGGCCATGATGTCAGATAAACTTGAGATCTAGAGCCAATCAGATGAAATCGCAGATACGTGTTACGTGATCGATAGGGCGATCCCGTACATGAAACTTAAACCTAAAAAATTTTTTTACTCAAACCTATACGTGTGGGGTTGTCTACGAATAGGTCTTTCAAAATGACATTGAGATTTCTAAAACATTTTTTTCTAAAAATCTAACATTTGAGAGATGGATGCTTCGAAAGTTATAAAATAATAGTACGAGAGCCCACGACCAAAACCATGTCTCATAGCAATACGGCAAAAACCCTATAAAATTGTTAGATTGTATGATTCTGAACGCGACTACGCGTGTAGTAACGGTCGAAAGTGTAGCAACTGCGTGGGAGGCCATTTCTGCTGTGTCAATAAAAAAAGACAGTCGGTATTATAGCAATACGTCTGATAGTGAAAATGTACATAGATTTTATAATTGTATTACGAAAAAGTTTGTTTTCAGACATTTTGCGCGTAGCATATAGCCTGAGCGCATTTTTGAAAATGTCAACAAATTTAGCCGACCTGTATCATAGCAATACGGATAATTTTTTTTTTCAACTTTTCGTATTGCTGCCATGATTACCAAAAACCTGTTTTCAGACATTTTGCGCGTAGCATATAGCCTGAGCGCATTTTTGAAAATACACTTAATTTGTCTGATATAAATTTTTTGCACATGTGGACAACTTATTTTATCATGTCCAACAATTTTCAGACATATTGCTATGATACCGATCGGTAAAATTTGTTAACATTTTCAAAACGGTCTCAAAATTTAATGCGTTCACATTTCCGTCTGAAAATTGTTTTGTTCGCATCAAATAACCAAAATTTACTAATAAAAAAGATTTTCAGACGTATTGCTATGAGACATTTTTTTTGTCTCATTTTTTATTTTTGTAAGTGATTTTACGGGTTTGCGCTACACCACTAACGTCTGAAAAATATGTTTCTGGTATCTCAGATCTATCATTTAACTACAGTCTGCAAATCAGACATATTGCTATGATGCAGTTCGGTAAAATTCTTTGACAATTTTGAAAATTCGGTCAGATCAAACGCTACGCGGAAAATTTCTGATATTGGTATTTTTGAGTTCAAGATAATCGTATCTATCGATTTGATGCGGTTTTGGTCATATTGCTATGAGACAAAAATTTTGGTCGTGGGCTCTCGTACTATAATGTAAGAGAACTCAACATTGGTTTCAAGATCGAACTGGTAGTTAAACACTTTTAAACTGAACACTTTTGAACTGGTAGTTTTTGTGATATAGCACTTTCATTAACCGCAAATATAACTTTGTTTTTCATACAATCACTATGAAAAACAAAGTTATTTTTGCTGTCAAAAAATATTGTGATATTTGCTATGTGGAAGTAAATTGACCCTGAATTCAGTTTCAGGGGAGTACGGAACCCTCAGTGCGCGAGACCGACTCGCGCTGGCCGGTTTCTCTGAGTCTAGTGCAGGCACTTCTGCCAGGCCAGCCACCAATTACTCTGCTTCAAGACAGCGCTGCATCGGTTTGATTAAAGTGCCTATTTATCGTAATTTGCAATTCGTCAAGTAAGCAAAACAAATGCTTCGTAGTTGTTGGTTTTGCATCTTAGTACTTAATTATAATTAAACATTTGCTATTTTGAATCAGCCCATCTTCGCATTTAGTTAATTAAAGCTAATAAATTAAGCATGATGTTACGTACCCACATAATGTTCCAATAGATCCCTACCTTTCATCAAATTGGAGAACCATTTTCCAAATTCGCTGTTAATACCGCCCACAGGAGCGCTGGGAGTTAGTCCATTAGAGATAATTGGATGATTTTAATACAGTAGGTACCTACCTACCTCGTGGCGATATGTAGTGACGAGTACTGCCGTGTCCCCAGCTGCAATCAATCATGCCGAGCGCTGGCCAGTTCACCCATAATACACTAAGGCCCTTGACGGCAATACAATATGTCAATGCAGTTACGGAAGGGACATTTTATTTTATAAACAGGGGATGATCTAGCAATTATATTTAAAGTAACTAGTTAGTAGCTGTTTTCGAATTACTTTTATTCATAAAATCTTTAGAAATCACAGTCTGAACAAGAACTACTTAACACCTCCATAAAAATTGTAGATAATAATAAAATAACAATACGTAAATATACGTAGATGACTTTTCTTATTAAATTACTTAAAGCCTAATATTTTTATAATTTACTCTTCTTCCTTTCTTGCAACTTTTGTCTCAACACCCGTCGTAATATCTTTCCGGATGGATTCTTTGGGATAGCGTCGACAAAAATGACCCCACCATGAAGACGTTTCGTTTGTGACAGCTGTGGACAAAATAATATATTTTAGGGAACTGCATTCAGTGGCTAAGCTGCAGGCTAATGCTTGCATTAATTAACTTCATCTCGTATAGCACACATACATATGTTACATAACTTTGAGTATATGTCATCCAAATTGCAATCATAGCGCTAAAGAGACTCAATACTGGTGGTGAACTAGTCTTGGTCGAGCAACTTTGGGAGCTATAGCACTGAAAATTTTAATCTGTTTGCGTATTATAGTACGTTTTTTTTTTTAGTACGGCTGATATTATACGTATATATGTATTATCATTAATTTATCATATAAATATGATTTCATATCTGTTCAATTCCTATATCATATTAGTATGATGCTGTTGTTTATTTTTCCATATTACACCTTCTTACATTTTGAAGACGCTTTTTGAGATTTGACAAAATATCGCAAAATATATTACGTATTAACTCGTCAAGTATGTGTGATCGAGACACAATAGAAATTCCATTATTATGCGACTCCCGGCAGTCGTTTGATACCTGACTGATTAATAATAAAATTACACTTACTAGGACCTAGGATCATATTAAAATGAACGTCTAATATAGTTCCTAAGAGCCGAATACAAATAAAGTGACCTACGTCGGATATACGATGAGTGCATAAGTAAGCGCATTACATGTTTCAGTCTTTACTCATTTCATGACCAAAATTGAAATAAAGATTTTGAATTAGAATTTGAAATTTTAATTTACAGTGACTTTGACTGGACTATTCCCAGCCCAGTTAAGTACTCACCCGTGACGCAGCGAAATCGATGATATCCTTCGCAGTAGCTTTAGCATTCGGCTTGAGCACCACGAAGGCGGTGGGCAGTTCGCCCGCGGCCTCGTCGGGCGCGCCCACCACCGCGCTCTCCGCCACCGCCGGGTGCTCCAAGAGAACGCTCTCCACCTCCGCTGGAGGCACCTACAACATAAAAAAATCATATTTCTTGGCTACGCGACCCTGATATAGGATATTCTTGTGAGCACGGATGCATTCACCAGGTAACAAATCGAAATAGGTACATACAGGCAGGGCCGTCTTTCACCTATTAGAGGCCCTGGGCACATTATGATAACGGGGCCCCTATGACCATAGTAAAAAAGCACTATTTTGTTCTCTCTTTTGCGGCGAGTACGTGTCAGCCGCAACAGTTTCCTGAAGGTCATTGACGACAGTGGGGACTGTCCACGCACTGGGTCTGGCATTTGTGTAAAATAACTAAATCGCTTTTAGATATTAAGTACTAACACTAGTTGATAAGTTTTCTGTATTTCCTTTACTAACACTTGAAATGGATCACGTTGTCCGATAAATAAACATTTTTTTTTCATTTACACTCAATATAATGAATTTATAATATAACGTAATCCCTTTGAGTATATAGCCCCGTAATCCACACTAAATAACCAGCATCCACAATGAGTCCTTATACAAGTATCTATGTTTGTCCGCGAATATCTCGCGTTTGGCGGCATCGATTTTGATGCGGTTTTCACCGTGACGTGATAAAATTATATGATGACTGTGCTTTTAGTCACGACATCCACTCGGAAAGCATATATTTAAATTACAATGGATTAGATAAGCAGCATGAAAAACAAAATACATTATACATTTTTTAAGGCGATTAGAGCAACTATTTTCTTTCGACTTTTTTATAAATAATTCTTTATTGTTATGTCTAGTTACTGATCTATCGCCATTAATGTAGGTTTTGGGTGCCACAGAGAAATCACAATCTTTACTTTGATAATAAACAGGTTCCTTACGAATCAAAAGCTCGCTATCTTGTTCTGTAAAATTTTGATGAAATTAATCGGCGGTTGAATACGTGATTGCAGGGTTGGAAAACTATTGTTGCACAATTGGCACAAGCATAAGTCACCGAAGTTGTTGCACTTTTGTCATAGGAACGCTAACGGTCGCTTTCTAATTCAATCTCATCATCAAAATTGGGAGGAACTGGTGTAGAACATGTCGATTTAGAAAAAAACGACTTTTTGTGATTGACACATTTGATTGCTACTTACAGAACTTTCTCCAGTAGAAAAATATGATGTTAATTTTGGTAACTTTAATTAGTTTCTTTTGGTGTGCAACTTTTTTCCTTTGGTCAGATCCACTAGGATACGACCGTTATAAAATTTTATGTTATAATGTATTGATTGAAAATAATCACTATTAAATCAAACAGGCAAACCACGATTTAATAGAGCGAGTGTGATACTAATGCTACTCCGAGTATATCAGGGCCTGAGCCCTATGACTATGAGTCTGTTCTCATAGTCAGACAGAAACAACAACAAACAAATGATATGAAATTTTTAGAGTCATGATATTACCATTTTTAAGATTGTAGGGGACAAAACTACGACAATGCGTCAAATATGTCGGGAAAATATTCTGATTTGCAAACAAGAATAATAAAAACGAACAAATTAACCATAGTCGGTAAGCATATTTTGTTAAGACTGATTGCGTTAGTTTAATCAGTCTTCGTTAGTTAAATCAGTTATCGGTTATCGTTTGGTAATGGAGTAGGGACTAGACTAGGGGGCCCCATACATCGCGGGGCCCTGGGCACGTGCCCAGTGTGCCCAGTGGGAAAGAGGGGCCTGCATACAGGGTGTGATGATTTGTCGCCTGGTGAATGAATCCGCAAGTTCTATGACTGGACTCATTTGTTTGCAATACATTGCTGGTTCGATTTAATTTGTTGGAAAATAACAATAAATTTATTTAGCCATTTAAAAAATTAAAACCATTTAATATGGATTACTCGTAATTTACCTAAGAAGTAGTCCACCTTCTTATGGTGCAACTATTAGGTATTACATGTACGTACTCGAATCGAGACGAGTTTAATGATGAATTGGGGTCACTAGAGACAAGACAGACATGCAGAAATAAATAAATAGGTGATTCCAATTACAAATCAACCAAACGATTTATTTGAGAATTTATTGAATTTTCCTTTGTACAAAACACTTTTTTAAATACGCTGATTCATTGCTCACAAATGTAATTAATCAAATAAGCCGCGGCATTACGTGCAAAAAATATCTGTATCACAAATTCGCTGTATAATGCCACTTATGGCTTACAAAACAATATTACAAAGGAATGAGTGAGATAACAATCGGTTTCGTACTGAACAAGATATTTTTCGCAGATAGCGCCTAAGTCGCGCCTTATGGAATGTGGAGTCGAAGAATACTCGTGAAAAATAACAGGATAGCTGTATATTTATTCGTGCACGGTTCTTACACAGTTCTAAATAGACAAGATAGGTAAGGGCGGTGAGTTCTCTTGCGCATAATGATCCAAATCACATGCACCTCGCCCCGTCTTTGTTTAAAGTGACGCCTGTTTTTTTGTAGTGTGTGCAAGCGATTTTGTTGAAAAGTATTTAGTCGTAGCCGCGAAAGACTTCGACCGTACTACTAAGGCAAAAAAGCATATTTTTTCATGTAACTACCGACCTACAAATAAGTGCGTTTAATATCTAGTCCGCCGTATCGAAACATCAATAACTTTTCACTTTCAATGAACTCGTCAAGTTCGTACGCAAACAAGAAAGTCAAATTACTAATCAGATGTTGCTCTGAAAAACATGTTCGATATTTATTTACATTGAGATCTTATTGATATTATAAAAGTACATCGATATATGCTTTACTTCTAAATCAGTGACTATAGTCATGTCATGAAAAAGTTAGTGAAATTAAGATTTTAATGAAATCATTTGTATTTTTTAAAATTAAAACTATGACATGCAACATAAAAAAATAAGACTAACCTATTCAAAAACGAAACCATTTCCTTGCGACATACTCCCCAGCAGAGCCACCCCTTTAGAAAAATATCATTTATATACTAAAATGATGTACGCTAAGCGTACATAGTGTACGTTATGCCGATATCGCTGTACGTGTAACAGTTAATGAGAAAATGGACATCGATTGTGGCTCTGCTGGGGAGCATACTCCCTGGCAGCGCCAATCAGAATATGTCCTCAGGAGTGATAAATACTACAGTTTATTGATAAAACATGTTGTACGAATTGTGTTTGTTGTGTACGTGTTACAAAATGTCATTATGAATCAGCAGTTGTGTATTTATAACCAAAAGAAAGTCGCGTTAGTTACACCACTTATAACTCGAGAACGGATTGACCAATTTTCATGATTTTTACTTTGTTAGATAAGTTTTCGTCCTGAATAACATAATAAATATTGAAATATTAAAAATTCACGCTAGAAAAAAGTAAAAGTAGAATATGTTCTGTTGTTATTCAAATAAAAGTACCTACCTATTGCACCCTTTTTTTAATATGAAGCTTTATAAGAATGATTATTATTATTTAACTAAAAAGTTGGTTTGATTGTTAATTTGTTTCTCTATCAGAAATTCGAAATTGGGGTAATAATTCGATTTGCTATACATACCTAGCTTTTTCGGGAAAGGCTATAAGACAGCACACTGCGACTTACGGAAATAAGAAGTCAAAGTAAAGCATGTCATAATATTTATATCGGTGTGATAGCGTGAATTTTCAATATTTCAATATTTATTATGTTATTCAGGACAAAAACTATTCCAACAAAGTAAAAATCATGAAAATTGGTCAATCCGTTCTCGAGTTATAAGTGGTGTAACTAACGCGACTTTTTTTTGCATACAAATACACAACTGCTGATTCTTAATGACATTTTGTAACACGTACACAACAAACACAATTCGTACAACAGGTTTTATCAATAAACTGTAGTATTTATCACTCCTGAGGTCATATTCTGAGTGGCGCTGCCAGGGAGTATGCTCCCCAGCAGAGCCACAATCGATGTCCATTTTCTCCTTAACTATTACACGTACAGCGATATCGGCATAACGTACACTATGTACGCTTAGCGTACATCATTTTAGTATATAAATGATATTTTTCTAAAGGGGTGGCTCTGCTGGGGAGTATGTCGCATTTCTTTACTTACAAACAAACAAATAACAAGTTACAGAATAAGAAGTTTAAAACAACACAGTTCCAAGTCCAAGAGCAACACCGAGTGACCACCTCAAAAGCACTCTCTGCCTGTACTCTCGAACTCGGCCTTTCTCGGGGTATCTTGATTAGCAAATCTCATTAATCTGCAGTGATTACTTGCTCAGTGCTAGGTGCTAATATGTGAGAAACATAGACTTAAATGTATTTTGTGAGAAAGAAAGTACATACACTCCGAGTCCGACATGATGACAACAATATACGGAAATTACAAAACAGTCTATTCGATTGGATTGAGCCCAATTCGGACCGATGATGAGATGACAGCTGTCAGTGTCAACTGTCAGCTGTCAATGACAGGCTTGACATATGTCATCCATCACCATCATCGATCTGCGATATCTGCGTGCGTTAAAAAACGCCGAAAAACTAATTTATTTCCATTATTTTAAATTTATTTCAAACTTTTATTATCGCCACTCCTAAATGACAATGGAAAACGGTTTGATCTTATAAATAATCGCAGCAGCTCTCTTGCAAAATTTACAGTTTTCATACAAGAATGATCGATCAACAATAAATCTTATCTGGTTATGTCTATGTGATAGTAGTTGATACGTGAAATCTAGTTCTCATTTAGCTTAAAGATTATTCAGACGTAATTTTTAATTAATTCCTCAATTATTAGGACGCAATAATGTCTGTGTCAATTCATGATAATGTTGTCACTGGTCCAGAAGAAGAATACATTCCGGCTCATTTATCATATGGGCAATTTATGTTTGATCAACTAAAAAAAGGTGGAAACAACATTGCTCTGGTAAGTGAATGTTATATATTTTTAGAATTGTGCCAAATATTATGAGGAAATGCATATTTTAAAATTAATTAACCTAATAAAAAGTAACCTCAAAGACTTCATACTTCGTTTTCTCATTTCCTCACAATAATAATTTATTAAGCATTGATGAGAGATAATATATTAATATTTAAGTGTTATTTATAAGTGTTTTTCTATGTTTTTGCAAGGAGGCTATAATGCTGGCTGAAATGTAGTCGCTAACCAACCAATAATTCAAATATGGAACGTCATTTCGTATATGTATTGATAATGGTAGCAAGAACTTTTAAGGAAATTGTAAAGAAGACTCTAAAGTACATACCTGGTATCCCTTATACTTGATGAGCTCCTTCAATCGGTCTATGACGAAGAAGCATCCATCTTCATCGTAGTATCCGATATCGCCAGTTCTGAGGTAGCCTTCATTGTCAATGATTTCTCTGGTGGCCGCTTCGTTGCCCGCGTAGCCTTTCATGATCAGGGGGCCTTTCAGGCAAATTTCGCCACTCTGTCTTGGGCCCTGCTTTTTTCCAGTCTCTAAGTCCACTACCTAAAATACACTATTTGATTAATCACAAGTTTCTGGCAGCAAGAATTGAGCAGATATAGGCAGGTCTTTTACAATATCATTTCTGTACATATTTATTGTATCTTCCTCTTACATACATACAAGAAAGTCGTGTTAGGTACACCTAATAACTGAGGAACGGGTGGACAGATATATTATTTATACTTGGTTGAATTTGTCTTCGCCCCGTAAAGGCTATAGGGGTTCCACCCCAAAGTTCCTCGGGACCACTTAGTAAATAATAGTGAAATTCGGAAGTTTTCATCTACACAATGTTTACCTTTGCTTTCAGTCCAGGTACAGGGTAGCCTCCACTACCAGGTTTGCTCTTCTCCATGTCCAGATCGGTGGTCGCTAGTAAGGACGTCTCCGTCATACCGTAGCCCTGGTATATTCCAAAACAGCTTGGCAAACTACATTGAGAAAGAAATGGACTGGTATCATTAAGCTTCGTCTGGCTTGTATAGGTAGATAGAGAGTTGTTATTAGAGCTAGTCTAAGCTGAATGACGCGCCACTCCATTACTTAATTAGTTGATTTCGATGTGTAAGTGCAAATATTATTAACGTCACTTCATCTGTGTGGGAGTGTCGACTGCTCTGCGTATCAAGGTCTATCTGTATCTACAGACTCTGTCACAGCCTACGTCACAGCCGAATGCGATAGTGGGGTGCGTCATTTCAAATTATATTATAGAATTATTATAAGAATATTAATTTTATGGTTTAGACAAGTTCTACTGCGTATACATATTGATGACAGTGTCGTCAATTCATGTGCCACGAGATTTGTTCGTGGCGTCAGTTCCATATGCTAGTAATAGAAGTTCAATGATCTACAGCTGCGACTTTGGGGCACTGTGACTGTCACACGACATTCTTAAACTGCAAAAATATTAGCAGCAAGAGAACGTGACCGCCGCCCAGCTGTAGCAAATAGAAGCGGTGCTTGCGATCAGAAAGAGTTCTGTGTGTCTGCTGTCTGGTACGTTGTCTTGCCTTCTCTGAGCATTAGAGTCAATGACATAATTGTTTTAAATGACATGACTTATATAATTTATGTACGAACCGTTTCATAGCGTCGTTGATAGTTTCGACGCTGAGAGGTGCCGCGCCGCACAGCACGGCCAGCACCGACGACAAGTCATAGTCGGCCACGAGAGGAGACTTCGCCAGGAACACCACTATAGGTGGAACCGCCACCAGGACGTTAATCTGAAAACATTTTACATTTGTGAAAACAATGGCGAAAATACCTACTTAAAAAAGTAGTTATTTGAACAATGACCTAACAAAATACGTGGTAAAAAATATGCTAATTACTGATGATGACAGATAAAAATAGAAAAACTTATGCATTTACCTGGTATTTTTGAATAGCATTTAAATATTTTTTTGGGTAGAATCCCGAAAAGTAAACTAGCTGTTTTCTAATTATTAAATAGTTTATTGTTGACATCAAGCCGTACGCATGATACCACGGCACTATAGTGAGCAGTTTTAGGTCTGGAAGAGGGTTCTTTGTGTTTCTGAAACAAAATTATGAAAGTAATACAAAACACTAACAAAACAAAAATAAAATTATAAAGTAAGGTAACTCAATTCATCTTATAAGCCGGACCTACTTAATGCATCGTATAGCATCCTACTGGCATGAATTGTCCTAGCGTACTACATAGATTTCGATTTAGTTTAACTGATTTGAATAATTAGATGACTAGCTTGCGAAAGTATACATATGAAGATCACTCACTCAAAGTTTGCAGAAGAATACAAAACATTCAGATGCGTCAACATCACGCCCTTCGGCAAGCCGGTAGTTCCCGATGAGTACAGGATGTAGGCAGTATCATCCCAGCCCTGCACATCTGTGGCTTCGAAGGCCCAAACATCGGTGGGCACCAACACCTCTCTGAACGGAATCACCCCAGGTGCGGGCTCGCCGTTCAACTGAATTATACGCTTGATGAACCCGACAGTCTTGAACGTGGAGTGGTTCAGTTTCAAAGCTTCTTCAGAACAAATCATCATGTTTGGCTTCGAAATGTTTAAGACGTGTGTCATTTCATCTGAAATAATTAACACATTCGGAACCTACTATAGACAATCAATAACCTGCCGCTTCTGAGTAAGCAGAATATAAGGTGAAAACTAAAGCGTATAAAGCTATCACGTTTTATTTCTGAAAACAAATGTGAATAGCTTCATGCGAAATATTCTGCTACTAAGGTTCGATTAAAATCCGGGCCCGACACCCTAAGTGGGAACCAGGTTGGTGAGGTGAGGGCCTACCTTTGGTGTACTGAATGTTGAGTGGTGTAATGGTGGCCCCGCAGCAGACCGCCGCGAGCGCCGCTGCGAGGTACTCGGATCTGTTCTCGCTGCAGAGAGCCACCACGTCGCCGCGCTTCACGCCTAACTTCCTCAAACCGGTGCCGATGTTCACTATGTCTTGCAACAGTTGGTGGTAGGTCACTTGCTCATCAGTGTCGCCATTTATCTGCAAATTATTGTTATTTATGTTAGTGCCTATAATTTCGATCACAAAGGCATTTTTACATGAAGGTAAATTTTATTTACATACCATTTACTTTAGTAGGTAAATGCTAATGTTGAAATTTATCTTATTTTAAAATAAAACACACTTTTGCATTCAATTTCCATACAATATCCACGAATAAGTAGTTGAACATGTTAGGTGTACAAATGTTTTTTCCTGTACCTAATAGGTAGTTTCAGGTGTTAATTCAATGCTGAAGCTATAGCAGAATCAAAACCTAATTCTTTACTTATTTACAGATATACTTACTTTACTTATTTACTGATAGATTAACAAATACCTTTCTCGGCTCTGTTAACTATTCAATAAATAAGTATTACTAAAGTTTATAGTACGTACCATGGCAACTTTGTTTCCTTCCTCGGTGTCATGAATCTCGCGAAATTTATCCAGGACGTACTGGCCGAAGGATAAGTGGGCAGGCACGTAGAACGACGGTCCGCCGTACACAACATTGTTTATTCTCGATACCATATTTAATCCTGCAACAAAAAATATCCATGAGATGAGATGCCCGTTGCCGTTGCCATCCCATCCATGAATCCGAAACAACAAGTCGCATCGCAACCATCCCAATGATTACAAACACGCGCGACGCGCGACGGATTCAAAAGCTATTCTTCATGTCAAAGAAAACTACATTTTTCCCAATTCAAATAGCGATCTGAAGGTACCTGTATGTATCATGTCTAAAACTCTGAATGACTGGGAGATCGGAAGGTACTAATTGTATCTATATTCAAATTCGAAACTGAGTTTATACTTAGTTCTTGCACAACAACCTTACAAGTTTGGATTCGCACTAACTATATTTGTACACGTTATACTACACCATAATTGCCATAAATAACATTTATTTATTCGACGAACACCTTATTATATAAATATCGTTATTAGAGAGCCTGCTGAACACATGAGATTTTAGCTATAATGATAAGAAGACAGTTGTACAAAATATGAGTTTAAAAATGTAACAAACGGTACCGTACCCACCTTACCTGACAGACAGCGATATCTAAACTGTATTGAAATTTAATCAATCAAATATTTAAACGGGACTTTGTAAATAGATAAAAGGTCGTTTTTATTATGCGATAATCTTATCAGTATGACAGCGTTCTTTGGATTGGTACGAACAGAAGGTTCAAGATCAATGTCCATTGTTCACAGATAGGGTCACACACTAACATCGAAAAAGTCAAGTGAAAATGTTGCATTCATATTGAATTGTCTGTATCTATAATTTCTAAAATAGATGCAATTTTTCGAGGGAAGATCTAAAGCAAGAAACTTGCTACCATCGTCGCTATCTATGTTTATTGTGAACAGAGCTACGTACGAGCTCGTCTTAAAGATAATAAAGTTAGTTCAAATAGGTAATGTCTAGGGATACATCCTATGGAATTGGTACCTTTTGTTCCTAGGTAACAAAGCTAGGTTACAAGAACTTTAAAAAAGTTTCTTTTCTATTTAACTCCGAAGACAAGTAGGTTCCTAAATTAAAATAAAATAAATTCTTGATATTCAAAATTGAGTATAAACGTTTAAAGTGTTATGGCGCTGTACGATAGAATAGACATAGTAAATAACTAACAACTATAATTAAGCAAATATGTATAATGGCTTTCTGATACGATACAAAATACGATTTTAAATAGTTGTAAAAGCCTCTTTCGCTTGCATAATATGTTGATGGAGGTAACGGTTTTGCAAAGAAATATACTGAGCAGTGTACTTAAACTATGTCTGAGACTAACCTTTAGATCTGCTGTTGTGTGTACTGTGACTATACACTATAGACACTTTTTTAACACTTTTACTTATACGAGCGCGCAAACGCAAACAAACCTTATCGTCTAATAAACTACAGACCCAGGCGCACTGTCCTCATTGATGGTGACAAACAAACAAGTCACATCTCAATACGCGATTCAAGGCCAACTAAAGAGCATGTCGCGGTCGTACAATAGAAAGAGACGTACATAGAAACTTGTTATAAAGGCCGGAGCACACTACTACTATGAGGAAATAAAGGCGCGTAACCAATGTGTTTTTAAGGCGGTGACTGCTGCGACCGCAGCCCGAAGGCCTATAAACTCTGACAGTAGCGCCTACCACTGAGTGCAGACACAGGTGCAGATAATAAGTTGTATAGTAATGCATACAGTGCAAAGCTCTTATCTTAAAAATAAAAGTAATATCGTTTGTTTTATTAATTATTTATTAAATGTACTTACTATGTATGTTCTGCACGAACTTCGTGATTTCAATATTAAGTGATAGGATAAATAAACTTACCCTGTTTCATTGGCTTGATATAACCCTGTAAGTTAAATACCGGTAAATCTAGAAATTTGATACACATTAGGTATAAATAAATAAGAAAATTTATACCGGAAACCGTTTTAACATAAAAATACTCAGTATTCATCGTAGTAACAAGTGAACTAATAAGTGTAGGTAGGGACTTACAGTCGCCAGCACATAAGATTACTTTTGTAGTATTTGTATAAGTGTCATTTCATGACCTAAATTGAAATAAAGATTTTGAATTTGAATTGAATTAGAAAACTAACCCTTATTACAACTGCATAACGTACTGCTACCGCAGCGTTTACCTGGGCCCCTATTTTTGATTCATTCGCTTCAAGATGGCGAGTGATTTTCGTTCGACGTAGTGTCAAAAGTCATAGAAAAAAAAATCGTTTTCGAATGAAAATCACTCGCCATATCCAAGCGAGTGATTCAAAAATAGGGGCCCTGGACGTGCAGTGTTGTCCGTACTTTTATTTATGTACATAAAATAATTGACATCAAACTCGTCGTAGTGCGGGACGGGGGGTCGTCTACGGATACGTTACGTCTAGTTTTCGTAGACGGTGCTACGACGGCTACGGACCTACGACTACGGCAAACTACAAAGACGCGTAGCATAGTTTCCATTCGTAGTCGAGCTGTAGCAGCTACAGTGATGTGGTGCTACGGTCTACGGCGTAGCGAACACTTGTGCTACGGACCGGACGGTGAACGGCCCCAGTCGGTTAACTCGTCAAGTATGTGTGAACGAGACACAATAGAAATTCCATTATTATGCGACTACCGAGAGTCGTTTGATACCTGACTAATTAAATTTTTTGGAATAATTTTCCGCGTTTAACATTGATGTGTTGAGTCTGTCTTTATACATAAAGGCTTTGACACCCAGGGCGTTTTAGTATGAACCGCGCCGTAAACCGCGATCCCAAAAGGGCCCTTCCTAGAATCTCAAAAGGGCCCGTTTAGTAATCTCTTGGGTAACGAACGACCAGGGGCCCTATTTTTGAATCATTTGCTTCAAGATGGCGAGTGATTTTCGTTCGACGTAGTGTCAAAAGTCATAGAAAAAAAATCGTTTTCGAACGAAAATCACTCGCCATATCCAAGCGAGTGATTCAAAAATAGGGGCCCAGTTAGTTGACCACTACACCAATGAGGCAGACCATGCAATTCTACGAGTACTTGTTGTGACGATACGCTAATTACAGTAATAATATACTGAGGGCGCATGCACTCGTTTGTAATTGCGAAGAATGACTTGTGCGCAAAAACCAACACAGTTCCAAGTCCAAGAGCAATACCGAGTGACCACCTCAAAAGCACTCTCTGCCTGTACTCCTCGAACTCGGCCTTTCTCGGGGTATCTTGATTAGCAAATCTCATTAATCTGCAGTGATTACTTACTTGCTCAGTGCTAGGTGCTAATATGTGAGAAACATAGACTTAAATGTATTTTGTGAGAAAGAAAGTACATACACTCCGAGTCCGACATGATGACAACAATATAGGTACGGAAATTACATAACAGTCTATTCGTTTGGATGGAGCCCAATTCGGACCGATGATGAGATGACAGCTGTCAGTGTCAACTGTCAGCTGTCAATGACAAAGAGATGACAGGCCTGACATATGTCGTCCATCACCATCATCGATCTGCGATATCTGCGTTTTAGAACGCCGAAAAACTATTTTATTTCCATTATTTTAAATTCATTTCAAACTTATATTAACGCTTCTCCTAAATGACAATGGAAAACAGTTTGATCTTATAAATAATCGCAGCAGCTCTGTTGCAAAATTTACAGTTTTCATACAAGAATGATCGATCAACAATAAATCTTATCGGGCTATGTCTATGTGATAGTAGTTGATAAGTGAAATCTAGTTCTCATTTAGCTTAAAGATTATTCAGACGTAATTTTTAATTAATTCCTCAATTATTAGGACGCAATAATGGCTGTGTCAATTCATGATAATGTTGTCACTGGTCCAGAAGAAGAATACATTCCGGCCCATTTATCATATGGGCAATTTATGTTTGATCAACTAAAAAAAGGTGGAAACAACATTGCTCTGGTAAGCGAATGTTATATATTTTTTAAAATTGTGCCAAATATTATGAGGAAATGCATATTTTAAAATTAATTAACCTAATAAAAAGTAACCTCAAAGACTTCATACTTCATTTTCTCATTTCCTCACAATAATAATTTATTAAGCATTGATGAGAGATAATATATTAATATTTAAGTGTTATTTATAAGTGTTTTTTTATGTTTATTTGTTAATTAAATATTTTTCTTTTATGTTTAGATCTCTGCTGACACTGAAGAATCAATTACGTATCGACAACTACTGCAACAAAGTGCAGATTTAGCAGTTGCACTACAAAAGCTAGGCCTCAAGAAGAATGATGTTGTGGCACTTAGCAGTGAGAATAGGTTTGAATTCCTAATAGCCGCTCTTGCTGTGATGTACTGTGGTGGCACACTCTCTGTTCTCAATATAACTTACACCCCTGGTAAGCATGCCTACTGAACGCGAGTACTTGTCCATAAACATGCAGAAATATTAAGTCTTCTAATAATACACATTTCTTGTTTTAGGTGAATTAACTCATATGCTTCATATTGTCAAGCCAAAGTATATATTCATTTCACCAATAGCAGCTCATAATATACATGAAGCATGCCAAGATGTGTCATTTGTTGAAAAGCTTATCATGTTTGGTGATTATGAAGTAGTTCCTTCAATAATGTACAATGACCTAGTCAAGGAGCATATAAACGTAGATGATTTGAAATTAGTGGATGTCAATGGGATGGATGATACCCTTGCTATCATGTGCTCATCTGGAACCACAGGCCTCCCTAAAGGAGTGATGCTTACACATGTAAATATTCTTACATCTACAGCCCATATGAAGTAAGTGCCAGCCCATAAAAGTATGAATATGGTGGTACCAATAGCACCTGAAATACTAGTCCAATAAAATACCATTATCTGTCTGTACTGTAATCTGTCAGTTCAGACATGAAAATGCCTTAGAAGTTTTACTAATTTCTAGGAAAATTTAAGATTTATTTTGATGACACTGCAGGGTATTTTAAAAGTTCTTTATTCTAGGTATTACTTCAATTCTTCAATGAAGATGACCAATCATGAAATTCTGTCTGCACTGTCCTTGATACCTTGGTTCCATGCTTATGGTTTCATCACAACATTCACTATCTTGGCTTTGAGAATTAAGGTTGTATTTCTAACTACTTTTGAGCCACAACAGTATTTGGAAACTATTCAGAAATACAAGGTAAGATGTAGTGGTGCTTTTCAATACATCTCAAACAAACGAGCAATTTTTTTGTTTCATCCAGTGCATTTGTTTTACAGATTAATATGACTGCAATAGTTCCACCGCTAGCAGTATTTTTGGCCAAAGACCCTCTTGTCCTCAAGTATGACTTGTCTTCACTCAATGAAGTGTGGTGTGGAGCAGCCCCTCTGTCTTCAGATATCCAAAAGGCTATATCTAAAAGGTTTGTCTATCCATATTTTTTTACACAACAAATAATACAATCATTGATCTTTGGTTTGAAGTTAAGTACTTTTCTTTAACCTTAACACCCGGCATGCTGATTTATGATATTTATTTATCAATATATTATATAAAATTTTATTTTTCAGAACAGGCTTGAAATACATTAAAAATGGGTATGGACTAACCGAGGTAACAATGGGGTGCTGTGTTGATCTCACTGGCGCAGATAAGGTTGGCTCCTGTGGAACACCTGGTCCTGGGTTGAAAATCAAGGCAAGGCTGAAAACAAAAAGTTTCATTATACATCTACTTACCAAGTTTCAGCTGTGTGATGCTAATAGTTTTAGGAATAAAGTGACTGTGACATACGGACGGACAGGCAGACAGACTTGACGATACTATAAGGGTTCCGTTTTTTGCCATTTGGCTACGGAACCCTAAAAATCGATTTTATGTGTATTGACATAAGTGTCACTAGTTGTTCTTAAGTAACCATTATATTTAATTAATGTCTCTGAGCATGGCTAGTGTTAACATAATTATGGTTGTCTAAAAGTTTCAGCTTTACTATCTTTGCAATTCTCGAAAACTATATCTAAAACTAAAGAAGTTAGTATGTCATCATTTCAATTTCAATTGTTGTACATGCAGGTGATCGATTTGGAGACAGGCCAGAAACTAGGTCCGGGCAAGGAGGGCGAGCTGTGTATCAAGTCGGCGATGCGCATGAAGGGCTACCGCGGGGACCCGGCCGCCGGCGCAGCCCTACTTGACGACGAGGGATACATCAAGACGGGCGACATCGGATACTATGATGCCGATGGCTATATTTACATTGTGGACCGGCTGAAGGAGCTTATCAAGTACAAGGGTTTCCAGGTACAAGAAACATTAGTAGAGTGTTTGTTGAAAAGTTATTTAAATTAGTAAAAATAAACAGAATTGTTTTATCTTCGAATTACTGTAAACTAATCAAGAAGTTTAAGTAAATTGTGATAATAGTCGTATGTTTGAAATTGTAATCCATTAATCACTAAGATAATAAGCACTGAGTCGAAAAAGAAACAGTTCCTTGTATTACATTAAAATAACATGTTTCAATCGCATGTAAGCTTGTAATAGTAAAAACGCGGAAATTGTTGATGTATCCTAATCTTAACTCGTCAAGTATGTGTGAACGAGACACAATAGAAATTCCATTATTATGCGACTCCCGGCAGTCGTTTGATACCTGACTGATTAAATCAATGAAATGCTCTGCTCTGTTGTACTTTGTTCAACCGAGCTTTGGAATTTCACTCACGCAGGTCATAATGACCTTAGTATTGTTTTAAACTTTATTGCCAAGAACGCATTGCGTCCGACATGCACTATAAAGCTACTACCGTGGATATTTTTTCACGTTTGAGCAGCGACAAGACAACCTCTATGCGATAAGTGCGGTACAAAAATGATGCGATCACGTCACGACCTTTAATTTGGGACCCATTTCCTTGAAATGTTTGAATAAGATCGAAACAATTAGTTCAATATAGTGATGATATGCCTGCGTGAGAGCGCTCTTACTTAACGTCTACAGTTACGATACACCTTAGGGCTTACCCACACGTACCACAACCACACCACATGGTCGGGCCTATATTTTGTAGGTACTGACAATTAATAGGACCATTTACACGTACCATATTGTGCAGTCGTTATCGGCTTCTTGTGTGATACCGACGACATTGCAAAGATATCGCAACCACAACGCAACCACCTACGTCAACGAGAACTAATGGCCGAGAAAAAAATGAGAACCTCATCGACATTGTCGGAAAGTTCGGAAACACAACTCAACTACAAAAAGTTACAGCGAGGTACGACTGGTTGACCATATTATGACGCCGCGATGTGGTGTGGTTGTAGTACGTTTGGGTTGGCCCCTAGGTGGGTCTCAAATGAAAGTTCGTGTCTGTACTCGTGTGTGGTTTCCAGGTGGCGCCGGCGGAGCTGGAGGCGCTGCTGCTGCGGCACGGCGGCGTGGCGGACTGCGGGGTGGTGGGCGCGCCCTCGGAGCAGGCCGGCGAGCTGCCCCTCGCCTTCGTCGTGCGGCAGCCCGGCGCCGCGGTCACGGAGGACGAGCTCGTGCAGTACGTCGCCGATAAGGTATATATATACACGTAAACATTCACTTAAATAACTGGTGCTCATGGTCATGCTCTTAACGATAAGGAGAAACGCGCTCCGCTGTACCTTGCTTGTTGTGAGTCAAGCGTTAAATACAGATCACACTAGCACAAACTGGTTGCTGATTAAATGCATGATACAAAACATTCTCCTAAATTTTACAAATGCTTTTATGAAAACTGCATCAAAATCGATTCAGCCAAATCGCTAACAAACATAACATTCATACCTCTTTTTTGAAGTCTGTTAAAAAATGGTTATTCATTATGAGAAATTCTTTTGCCTCGTCGCAAACAAATTAAGCGGCATTAACCGTGTAGTTTTACGAAAGTGGCGTTTTTATAGTTAGAAAAATAAATCAATCGATTTTAATAAAATATTTCCAAAGCGTGGAAAATATTAGTCCTGTTGTAACTTAGGACTCTTATTATGAGTTATCATCATAATTTATTGATCTGGGAAACAAATTATTATTTTACAGCACATAAAATGCTATCTTCAAGTCTGCCTATCAACAATATTACATATTAACTAAGATTGTATGTAATCTAGTTCTTATCGGATTATCGCTTTCCTTTTCAGGTTTCGTCAGCGAAGCGTCTGCGTGGAGGAGTCCGTTTTGTAGATGAAATTCCAAAGAATCCAGCTGGTAAAATACTGAGGCGAGAGTTAAAGAAATTAGTCCAAATACCAAAGAGCAAACTATAAACTGCATAGCATGCTATTATGTTATCTAATTGCTTTTTATAATTAATTAGTATTTATGAACATAAATAACAAATCAGTTACCACCTCTAATATACCATAATCATAAGTATTATTAAGAAATGGTGTTCTTACAGACTCTAGTGAAATGTGAATAATTAGTTGACATAATAATTTATTAATGAATACTTTAAGTATTATTTAGTATTAAGAAAACCGTGAATTTTTACCAAATACTGTTTTTTATGTTATGATTTATTATTTGATTAAAATACTTGTTTTTAACAACATCTATTTTATTTTAATAAAACCTGATTTGGGCACCTTGTATCTTAAACAGTTAACGAATAATACTTATCTATTATATTACTGTTAAAATAATCTCATTTATTTGCTAGAGCTTCTTTGAGCTCCTGCGGTATTCTGCTGAGAGCGAAGTTGTGTAGGTCGTGGTTGACTGCGGCGAGTACGCCGGTCTTGTTGGGCTTGCCGACTTCCGCGCCGTACTTGTAGCAGTGGCCGAGGATGTCGGTCAGCTTCCCGCCCGCAGCAGCCAAGATGGCCTCCGGGGCACACGTGTCCCACTTCTTACAGCCAGGGCTTGCAAACACATAGACTGAAGCTTTCCCTTCCAATAGCTGCAAAACCTGAAATACATAGATACAAGATTTAATAAATTGGCAGTTCTTTACAATCATCGTGCTACTGAAACCATGTCAAAGTCGTATCAATCGTCCAATCTGGTTGTGCTATATTATGCCTTAGAAGTCTAAAAGTAAGTTACTAGTAGAATGAATACCTTGTAGCCAGCTCCTCCAACCCTAAGAATTTGTGAAGCATTCATTACTTGAAGAGCTTTTTCTACCAGAGGGTTAGAGTGGCTCCTTGTGGTAGTTATAATGAGGGAATCAGGAGGCGGGGCCGGCGTGAACCCGCCGACGCCTGCGTCCCTCAGGCCCCATATTGTTCTGCCCATTTTTTTCTCCCCTCCATCCAATGTCTTGTAGTAAGGCTGATGGATCACTCCAGCCACAGGCTCCTCATTGACAGATATCCCAATTAACACAGTTACATGTTCAAGAAATCCTGAAACAACAGTTAACATTGTAAACTAAAAGTAGATATTACTTTGAATTTAAGATCCATAATATTATTACTTACAATGTAACAAGCCACATTCATTTGATTGATAGTATGCAAAGAAGAAACATCCTCAAGAATAAAAACACATGTAGCTCCAGTAATAGTAAAATCAATTATTATTTCATTAATAAAAACCCTGCCAATCTCTAAACATGTGCATCATTTGATGAAAGGTGCAAGTACACACATAACTTAAAAATATAGAATGACTTGTTAATCAAACAATGGTGATTAGATTAATGTAAAAGTAGACAGACTGTTACTAAGGAAGAAGCACTCGTATCATTTTGAATAGTGTAGTTACAAGATAAAAATTATAGAATGTGATAAGCATCACCCTCACCCTTCTCTCTTTATAGAGGTGATTGTGATTGTAAGATAGTTTATTACAATGGGTAGTTAATAGTAATTACACATTGTGAAGGTGGGAAACTTGGTATAACTTACTTAGTTCCCACCAAGTGAGTCTTTTACTGACATTCAAAATATAAATTATGTATGTATGATACATCATTAACATAATTAATTTCTCAAAGTAAATGTAATTTGTACTAAGAATTATTTTTAATTTTATATGAGTCTGTGCATTTATTTTGTGTTTATTATTTGGTCAATTGGTTGGTTATTCAGTTAGGTGACTACAATTTTACATGCTCAAAAATTGCATGCAATTGTTTCTACAGATTTGAACTTATTTCAAGTTAGCACCTCTAATCCCACAAATTTTCAGGTCATAATTTACCATAATTTGATTGCAGTAAACTTAAATACCACTTCATACTAATAAATGGATGCATTAAGTACATTTTCCATCTGTCCCAATGATTCCTCTTCAACATTAGGGCACCTAAAATTATCCATATTAGAATAATTTGATTATAACTCAATGTAGGTACAGGTCTTCTTTATAGACCACAAAAATAATGCACTTAAATTTTAATCTTAAATATTTAAGAGCATGAAAACTTGGTTTACCTTGAGTATATTCTGAAGTCCCGTCGAGTGGATCAACCCATACAACTATGTCCTCCTCCTTTACTCCCTGGAGGTTGGCAGGGCACTTTAAGGCCAGTACTTCTTTGTCTGCATCACTCACAAGCCAATCACTTGGAACATCTTGCTACAAATAATGATATTGAAAAATGTAATCAAAAGATAGTCATTATGAAATGAAACAAATATTTAAGTAACTTGGAATAATACTTACATCATTCTCAGTACTGTCTTCCTCACCAATAATGCTCAGTTTAGGATACTGTGCAGCGAGAGCTGCTATTATGCACTTCTGTGCAGATCTGTCAGCTTCAGTCTGGTAATCATCTTTTCCCTGTAAAATTTAAAACCGATACAAAATGAGTAGGTAACTTGAACAGAATAAAAGATCACTGAACCGAATGCATGGGCACTTTAAACTTCTGGAATATGGAAAGGAAACATTCGCCGTGTACAGTCTCGCGCCACATACATACACTAGCCAGCCAGCATATAAACAAAACAACAACTTAATTAATTCAACCTTTTCAACTATGCCGAGTTCTCCTTTGCTCATTACATCTCGAACTATTTTCCCTGCTCTGCTGGCGACTGTAACTGACGAAGCTAACAATCTAACAACGAGTGGAACGGTTGCAGACATTTTTGTGTAGTTAGAATGGTAATTTAATCAAACAAACTAATGCACAGTGAGCTGTTACTACTACGTATAGAGACGCTATGCCAAGCAAAAAATGTGCGCATTTTTTGGACGTGAACTGTCAACAGACTGACGTATTCCATAAATTTTGAATTTTGAATATGAAACCGCAGAAGTGACACAGACTTTGTGCCTACTTAACTTAATTGTATTGAATGAATATAATTTTATCAAAACGTTTTAATCGTTACTTACTTTGATCAATAGCTATTTAAAAGAGCTAAATAAATAAAAGTTTAGTAAATAAAAATCTGTAGGTCAAAAACTCGAATGATATTTACAATTTTTTTATCATGATTTTTATCATTTTAATTTTTCATACGAGATATTTCTAGAAAAATATAACTACCAATGCAAAACACCTTAAAAGAAATATCACAACATCGCATTGTCTAACCTCTATTTATTACCTACCTACTTTTCCATTCTGTGCGTGTCACTTTTTATAATCTTTGATTTTCATGTAAAATGGCGGCAATTTCATGCCAAAAATTTATAACATTTTGAAAAATCTTTACGCTGGTTTAAGCTAACATTTTAATTTCCTACCGATGGTAAGTGACGCCGGTATCGTTTATATTCCTGTTGGTTTTATTTTCGCATGTTTTTAAAACGTATGATGGCTTTTTGTCAAATTAATTGACCAAATGTCACATTGGTTAACGCTACGAGCGGGAGTGAGTGACTGTGATACCGCGCATGCGTTGATGGTCTGTGACCATCAACTCATCGGGCACGAGGTTCCTTAGGGATGTCATTTCCATACGTAGTAATAGTAGTTCAATGCTAATGCACTGCTGAAATTTGCGGGCAGTTTTCTTTCCTTCTGTTTTTCTTCACTGAAATCGTATTTGTTTGATTTCGTTCGCTCCGCTCGGTCGCTGTCGCTGCCACTTTTCATATATCTGTCATTCATATACGTCAATGTCACTGTCATAATTTTTGGACTATCCACACAGTGAGCCCACCGTGGGTGCAACTTAAGTTCGCTCGCCACAACAAAGAAGAAGAAACTCCCAACATTTTGGAGCATGCATGATGACATCACATTCGAATGCCGTAAACCGTAAAGATTACATGATCAGTGCCGTAAACTACTGATTCAAAGGAAAAAAAATCCTTACCATACCCTTGTCGTTTTGACCTTAAAATTACTAAAAGGTAGTATAATAAATAGGTACATTCCCTTTCTCATAACATGAAACAACAAAAATAAAATCCCTGCAATGTCCAACTTCAGTGTATAGAGGTGTACAACCACGTTTCTTAGTTATACAGCCAGACATTTAGCACATAGTCTTATATCTTCATCAACGTCGGTGTAGCGGTTAGCTCGCTGGTTGCTACCCAAGAAAACCCGGGTTCGAATCCTGGGTCGAAATTTGTTTCTAGGTTTATCGATCTTGAAAATACCCGCAAACAGCTCGGAGTCAGGAAGTTGGTGTTGATGACATCCCCGTGCCTCGGAAAGCACGTTAGGCCGTTGGTACTGCGCCCGATTTCTCATCGGTTATGATGATGTCGGACTGCCGTCTCACCGAATTAATGAGAGTGAAGCTAGAGAGGGGCCGCCATTTACAAAAATCGGTAGGAGAATATGTATATAACATACAAGTGTTCGTAGTGGTGTGAAAGGTTTTTACTAGTCATGCCTGGCTTATCCATCTCTGCTCTGACATCTCATAAACACATCACATAAATAACAACACAGGTCCACAAAATAAAATAACAAACTGAACTGCGAACATTTTAATTACTTTTGGTTTTTTAATACAAATAGACTACTTAATTATAAAATAATAACAAGTATTTTTGTATAATCTTATAACACCATTTTTATGCAAATAGATAATGTAATAATGAATGGTTTTATGTAACAATAAAAGACAAAGATAGTATACTTATATAAAAACTTGTTAATTCAAGGAATATAATAAAATTGCAACCATTCGAAGTCGATTAGATGTATTAAAGTGTATACCATGTCTATAATAATTTATCTTCGACTTTAAAGTTCCATTTGCTATTAATCATAATAATAAACGCCTATTTCAGGCAATAGATAATGAAATACAGGCCCATAAAATAAATACCTTACAGACTAACATACATATAATATAAAAAAAACTACATACAATAATAAAATTACCCAGTCCAAAAACAATTCATGTTTTTTAGTTAATCATGATAGCACTTACAAAAACGTATATAAAAATCTTTATCTTAATTTATATATTCTTATCCTTAAAATTAAGCTAAATTCCTTTCCCCACAAAAATAACAGTGATAATTATTTCACCGAAAGCAGTCACAACATAACAACATGATTACACGTATTGATCATAAAATAGTTATTCAATAAAACTTTCTCAAAAGTAACTCTCACTCAACTAAGGCACAATAGTAATTTTAGTCTTAAACCTATGTTTTGGAGCGTAGTAGGTGTACCATGATAAAATAATGTAAAATAAGTCGTAACAGGTGTGTGAAGAATATGTCAAAATATTACAAGAAAAATTATGATGTTAAAAACATAATTTTATGCTTTTTTTATTGCACCCCTTTTTGAATACATAATTATTTGAAACATGAGAAAGTATTCGCCGCACAGCAAGTACCTACAGCTCTATTACAGCCGAAGTTTTGATATTATGTATCCATCCATGCAACGATTACACAACTCTTTTCGGTCAAAAAACCACCGTTTAAACTTAAAAACTTAACCTTCTAAAAATTATGCCTATAAAAATGCAAGAAAACATGAAAGTAACATACATACAGTAAATTTAAAATATTATATTTAACTTAGCCATCTGTTACTTCTGGAATTGGGCATCATAAAAATATGATTAAAAAAACTAAAATAGACCTCTATGCAAGGAATTAAGATATAGCATTGAAATGTCACTCAACGACCGAGTGCACGACGATTTGGTCATCAGCCTATAATAATCCTTCTCGCACTCAACTAAGGCGGGTCGGGTTCCCTCAGATCACGGAAAGAAGAGATGTGATAAATGGGACGTGGTGCGTCTCGCAGCGATATGTACAAACAAATATCCCGCAATAAATACTTTGAATATTTCACACTGACAAGCTGTGCAAGCGCACTTTGCGACCGTGTAAAGCTGCCTATTCACTTGGAAATATATATTAATATACTAAGATATACTCGATATCGCTCACCATAGTTTACAATGGAAGCCTTCTCTCTGAGAAATATAATATTTTATATCCCGAGCTATAATATGTTTTGGAGCGATTGGAGAAATATATATTTTCCGCCCCCCGCGGTGGTGGACAATCCCATACAAAACTGAGAAAATAATTCCATAGTGTGAACGGGTGAAAGATATATCTCGGGATATAAAATATATCGTAATATATTATATCCCACAGTCAAAAGGCAGCTTAACGAATCGACGGCTCGACGCGGTCACCGTGCGAGCGAGACGCAAGCTCGCCGTCTCTCTATGGGCCTTTCAGGGGGGAAACGTATATGTGTGAGTACGGTTTTACATCACGTTTATTGGCGCGCGACGTCGCGTGTAACGTCCTAGTTACAACAGCGTCTATAAGTCGTAACGCACATATCGTCGTAAGTTAGCGACACTGCTTCGCTTTCTCCAAGAGAGTAAGGGTCCATCTCCTCTTTATTTATTTCTTTAGGGACTAACCCCCTTATTCATAATAATAACTAATTCAAACAGTCAAATAAACCTATTTTAGCTATTACACTGTTTTGTCACTTTCTGTCAAATGATGTGAAGAACGCGACAAAACAGTGTAATAGCTAAAACAGGATTATTAGACTGTTTGCGTTTTTATGAATAAGGGTGTTAGTGCTCAACACATTATCGACCAGCCGAACATTTAGGTCGCGCAGAGCGGTGGCAACGGGTGCCCTTCCTGCGGCGCGAGGCTACCCCTCGGCGACCTGGTCGAGGATGTGCAGCACGATCTGGTCGATGGTGTGCGTGTCGAGCATGCGCGCGATGTGCTTGTCCTCGACGGCGTACAGGAACAGGTGCTTGGTGTTCTCGCGCAGGCACTGCACGCGCGTCCACCGCGAGCGGTCAGCCGCGCGCGCGCCGCACTGCACTATCACCTTCTCGAGCACCTGACGGATGCAAACTAGTTAAAAAAAAGTGCTTTATGCGATCATTCTTCTAAAGGCATTATCGCTTAGAAATATACAAGGTGATTCAAAAAAACGAGTAAAGAATAAAGGGAGTACCTCAGAATCGGTAACTGAACAACTTTCTCCTAGAAACATGGGTCGAAATATGACAAAAATTAATTGACTCTCTATAGAAATCAGACGGTTCACATGACCGATTTAGTATGGGAAGTCAAATTATTTTTGGCGTTAATCGACCCATGTTTCTACGAGAAAGATGTTCACTTACTGATTCTGAGTAGGTCTCTCCATTCTTTACTCGTTGTTTTGAAATATACCGAAATATGCCCGATATCGCTCACCATAGTTTACTATGGCACCCTTCTCACTGAGAAATATAATATTTTATATCTCGAGCTACAATATGTTTGGGAGCGATTCGAGAAAGATATAATTTCCGCCCCCCGCGGTGGTGGGCAATCCCATACAAAACTAAGAAAATATGTATCCCATAGTGTAAACGGGTGAAAGATATATCGCGGGATATAAAATATATAGTAATATATTATATCCCAGTCGAAAGGCGACTTTAGACTTCCTATTTTTTTATCTCGCCTAAGCAGATATTTGACCTCGCTCGAACCCGATGTCAGGCGTGGATAAGTTCTAGGGTGATGCATATCTGCTTAATAGCGTAATCGAATAATTATTGTAGATGAATGAATGATTGTTATTTAGTAAATACTGCAATCGTCATCGTTATCAGCCAAAGGGTGTCCACTGCTGAACATAGGCCTCCTTAGGGTTTCCACTACATACAGTCGATGTTATTATTTAAAAAAAAAAACACTTGTGCTCTATAGGCAGTAACTTTTTACTGCAGTTTCTCAATACTGGATGTGTGGCTGTTTTTTCTATCACCACAGTTGTAGTACGATTGATATAAATATGAAAAAATATACGTGCCGGGTATAGTCGGGGCAATAGCAATTGTGTCGTGAGGCCATGAGGTGAATAGAAATAGGTATATGAAGCGCGCCTCTGTATCGATAAGTGCAAGCGAGATAGGAAAACCTAATGGATACAGGAAAATGGCGACTCAGTTTAAGACACGCCAGCCAAATATAATTAAATATGCGCCAGACAACACACTAATTGTCTTGGTTTCTAAGTTAGAAATATAGTATAAGCGACAATCACTTACTTACCGAATCAATACTCTCGTGAGGCCAGCCGAAGCATTCCAATGTATCCTGGTCGATCAGTTGAGACAGCAACTTTTTCAAATTATCCTCAAGTTCTTCTTCAGACATCAGTGGGCTAGGTTCAAACTAAAATAAAAATTAAATAATTTATCATTATCCATGTTTACGTCAAACGTAATAAAGTTGATTTTAAGCGCAGTGCGCATGGCAGCGTAGGGTACGTTTTTATCAATAGTGTTGAAATTCAAATAAGTATAAGCGCCGCAAGTTGCTTATGCGCTCTGGAACCTTGGAAGGGTGCGGAAAGCCTCGGTTGGCTAGTGCTACATGTTCATTTTATTCATTTATTTATTGCAAAAAATACACAGTAGATAAACAAATAGTTACAAAATTAACTCCGCTTACTACATGTGCACACCCGGTAGATAGACCACTGATACGCCTCCTTACGTCCAACTGAATGAATGAATGATTTATTTATTTGCATATTAACGGGGTACATAGAATCCAGGGTAATTTAGTTGAATGTCGAATACAATATACAAATACTCCTATGTACAAATATCTCATGTCTACAACTTTCTGTAATACGTAACGTGACCATACGTCCCGTTCTCAGGGTGTTTGTCCCGGTGTCCCCAGCGAGGCCGACATAGTCCCGTTTTCGCGAACAAACCAAAAGATAATTTAATTTTCCCGCTCAATGCACGGGAAGGCAGATTACTAGAAAGTGCGCGACCCGCCGCGCAGTACTGCGCCAACGCGTGTGAGCAGGATAGATAGATTTCCTCTGTCGCCCGCGCTGCTCAATTATTATTACGTTATGTTCAGTCAACGACTGCAGTGTTTTGTTTTAGTTGATTGTTGATTTGTAACACAATAATAATGCCAAAACGCAAGTGTTCCTTTAATATTAGTTTGCAACAAAAGTATCCATTTATAAAGCAAAGAAAAAATGATAATACCGCAGAAGTTACGTGTGAAAAGTGTCGTACTGATTTTAGTGTTGGACATGGTGGCGCCAGTGATATAGAACAGCATTTAAAATCAGAAAAACACAGGCTTTCCGATCAAGCTGCTGCTTCAAGTTCTTCATTGCTTAATTTTTTTAAGAGAACCGATTTGCCGACTTCCAAGGATTTGGAGATAGCTGCAGCTGAGGGTACATGGGCGTTTCACACCGTGCAACATAATCATAGTTTTCGGTCCAATGACTGTTCTTCTCCTTTAATTCAAGCATGTTTTGAGCAAAAATTTAGATGTGCACGTACAAAGTCTCAAGCTATTGTTGTAAATGTGCTGTCACCTATGGCAACTGAAGATTTAAAAGAGCATTTACGCAAAGCCCACTGCATAACTTTATTAACTGATGCTTCAAACCATGGCTCAATCAAATTATTCCCAGTTTTGATTCGCTATTTTTTACCATACGAAGGCGTGAAAGTCAAGCTTATAGAGTTTCGGGAGCAGCCAGGTGAAACATCGGATATTATTGTCGATTATTTGAAAGAAGTATTGTCTTTGAATGACTTGAATAAAAAAATTGTGGCGTTTTGTGGAGACAACACGAACTGCAACTTTGGGGGAAAGAATAGGAAAGGAATTAATAATGTTTACTCAAAATTGAAAAACTCACTCGGCAGACAACTTATTGGAATTGGGTGTGAAGCTCACATAGTCCACAACGCTATCAAAACTGCCGCTGATTGTCTTCCTGTTGACTTCGAATGCATCATAGTGAAAATTTACTCATTTTTCTATATCTACAGCGTTCGAGTAGAAGTTTTGAAAGAGTTTTGTGATTCTACCGAGACAGAGTATCACAAACTGCTGGGCTACAGTAAAACAAGGTGGCTTGCCTTAATGCCCGCGCTTGAAAGAGTTATAAAAATGTTTAAGCCTTTGAAAAATTATTTTCTGAGTATCGACAAATGCCCAAATATTTTAAAGACTTTTTTCGAAAATCCGGTCTCAGAATTGTGGTTATATTTTTTACATGCACAATCAGCGACCTTTCATGAAGCTGTGTTGAAAATCGAAGGGCAAAATGTGTCGGCCATTGAGTCTGCTAAGGAAATTAATCGTCTCCGAGATAACCTGGCACTGAAAGAGAATACGATTTACCTTCCCCACAGCGTCCGTAACCTGCTTGTAAAATTACAAGAAAGAGAAGCTGCTGTTGACCTGCAGAATATTAAAACTGCGGCGGCTGACTTTTATAAAACTAGCAAAGAATACTTAGAGCAGTGGTGTCAATTCAACACAGAACTAGAAGTGTATGAATGGGCAAATTTAACAAAGGTGCCTACGTGGGAAGAGATACAGAAAGTATTGGATTTACTGATCACGCAAGGGTTTATTAACAACAGCCAAGATACGAAAGTCTTTGACGAGTTTTCACTTATTTCCAATTTTGCGACAGATGAAAAAGTTTCTGGCTGGAATGTTGAGAATGTTTCTACTGAAAACCGTTGGGTCGAATTATTTAAGCACTTTCGTACCAACAATATTCCTGTGACAAACTTTTCCACAATAATTGAGTACATTTTGTGTTTGCCTGGAAGTAACGCACCCGTCGAAAGAGTTTTTTCTCAAATGAACAAAATGGACCAGTGATAAAACACAGTTGAGTGTCGCAGTAATGAAAGCTATGTTGATTACGAAGATAAATAAAAATAAATTATGTACTGAGTTCCACACTTATCTAAAAACAAGACCCGATATTTTGAAACAAATTTGTTCCGCCGATAAATACAAAAATACTACTTAGAAGTCACGCCACGTTCTCTGATTATTTTATGTTATTCTCATTCTATCTTCTATAATAAAAAAAATTATAAAACACTACAAACTTTTATTTTTATTATATATTTCCGCAGATGTCCCGTTCTGGCTTAAAAAATAAATGGTCACGTTAGTAATACGTCAACAATTTAAAACTTGTACCACACACCAATTATTAAAACATGAAGCGTAAATTGTGAGTGCTACTTGCTTGACGGCTCGGAACACGTCTCTACGCTGACGCTGATTTGTGATTGAAGCCTACCCTCACAATCGTGAATGTTTTAATTGTTTAGTTTTGTTTACTTTTTAGTACCTAATACATTATTTATTCATTTTTCTGTTAATTTAAGTAGGTACTCTGAATGGGGTGGAGGGTTGATACAGGAGGATTTAGGATATATCAGTGTATGCTTTGAACCATGTATTTTTTGGTGAGAAATAAATGATTGTATTATTTATTTTACCTTGACTGGCACCTCGGTGCCGTGCGCGGCGGCGGCGGCGGCGGCGGCGGCGGGCGCGGGCTCCTCCTGCATGCCGCCGTACAGCACGCCCGAGCCGCTGTACCCGTCCAGGATGCGCTCCGACTCCGCGTCCAGGAGGTTCAGGATGGACTCCAGCTCAGACTTCTTCACGCGGTCCACTGCTATGTTTGTGCCCTGACGAGTATATCATGTTGCTTTACAAATATACTTACATTGGTATTATTTATTAAGATTATCGCGTTATTCGCGTAAATGGTCGCGCTAGGAAATGAATGAACTATTTTTATCCACGTAAGTAACAGTGACTCATTGCTTCTAGTAGAACTTACATAGTTTATAAACTATGTAAATGTATTAAAAACAAAACAAAAACAAGAAATTCAAAAAACACATAAAATCTTTGTCACATAGGTAGTAGATACGGAAACACCGAGCAATTTTATTATTGTACCCGAGCGAGAGACAGCCGAAGACCTTGTCTTACTTACTGTAGCAGTAGTACATAGAGATGTACGACTATAATAGTGATGTGACGCTGTATGGTTAATTAAGAAGTGAAAATAAGCCCGTAAGCGCTGCTCGCCGCGGCTGCAGGCGCGCTAGGTACAGCGACGCGCTCGGTTCGGCACGTACCATGACCTGGCGCACGTGCGCGAGGTGCGTGGCGAACATGTCGGGGTGGTGCGCGCGCACGTGGCGCACGAGCTGCTCGCCGCGGATGTAGGCGCGCGCGGCCACGCAGTACATGCAGCGGCGCGGCTTGTCCAGCCGATGCGTAGATAGGTGCCGACGCATGTTCACGTCCGAGAAGTACTGCTTGCCGCACACCTCGCACGGGTACTCTGGAACGCATACACTATTATTAATCGTCCATTTATAATGTTAATGTTTAACGTTTCACAGGCCATGTAAAGATTACATATTGCTCTTGAAATAACTATTTCACAAGAAAGGTAAATATTAAAAATAAATATTTATTTTGGAAATTCGCGTCCACGCTCGGACTGCTCTGCGCAATGCCAGAGCAGCTCAAGCGCGCGATAGACCGCCGGCAGGCGCGCACGCACCGTGCGTAGACAATGCGACGACAAGCAGTTGCCGGCTGAAGGCTACTTTGACGCGGCCTACGTTACTACTACAGTTGCCGCCTCGCGCGTGACGTCTGACCTACGTAACCATTATTTATTTCGGACTTACTTGACACTAAACTTGTGACTGCTTTGGGATTTATAATCATTTATGGTACTTTGTGCTAAACATTAAAAATAATTCTTTAGGAAAATTAATGATATATGGCATAAGTTGTTATTGAATGACATAAACTTGAAGTTTTACAATATTTTTAACACTCACAGTGTCATATTTTATTCTTAAAAGATGAAATATGAAACCAAAAATTGCGCACGGGCGGGACTCGAACCAGCATCTTTCTGGCTTACCGGGCCAACTGCTCTTCCAATTGAGCTATATTTCATCTTTTAAGAATAAACTTGAAGTGCTTACTTTTCTGGTTTAAGTGCCCTTGCACGTGAGCATGAAGACTGAGCTCATTGCTGAACTCTTTCTTCGAGTTCGGGCAGGTGTCAAACGGGCACACCAGACGATCCAAGCCCAAATGACTCCTTTCGTGAATCATCAATCTGAAAAATAGAATAATTGAGAAACATAACTTTGCTCCATCTACAGACCACGCAATAGTTTCGATTTCTGAGCACGTGGCAGATTGCCGTTAGTAAACTAAGGTCTATTTTTTATTAAAACTTTACGGACCGATTTTGTGCACAATTATTTGTAATAAAACGTATTTAAAAAAAAAATATATTATTTGAATGGATGTGAAATCATAGCACACGAATTCATTGTCTGTCCATCTGCTGTTATCTATAGCTTCTGCTGCTATTAGCTGTAGCTGCATAACACTACTTATAGATGTTCAAAAGTAGTCTAGGTATAACAGATTTTTACAGCAACGCGAGGACAGGACCAGCTTCTTCTTCTTCTTTTCGTGTCGACTCTGGCGTTATATTTTTGAGGACCAGTACTCGGCGACTGACAGAGCGTTGTACAGGTCCGCACGTGTGCAGATATAGGGACACGTAGAGCAGGACAATAGGTGTGCCATCGTCTGTGGAGAGACACCACACAAGCATGTGTCGTCCGCAACATAACCCCATCTGTACAAGTTCTCCTTGCTTCGGCCGACTTGTGTCCGCAGTCTATTTAAGGACTTCCAAGTCTGCCAAGGTAGACTTTGTCCAGGAGGGAGCTGTTCCTTTAGCGGAATAGGAGATATGTTGGGGTATCTCTGCTTCCAGAGTTTTATCCGGGCTTGAACAGCTTCGCCATCGAGAGGGGACATCTCTTTGACGAAGCTATGCCGACTCTTTAGCCTCTGGACTACCGGCATGTGTTGGTGCAAAGGGTGGCGGGCGTCTGTCTCCTTTTTAAGGACCAGGGCTTTAGTGTTGAACTTCTGTCTGCAAGTGCTGCAGGTGTTGGCGACGTGTCGCTCCAGGTAGCGTTAAGCTGCAGGCGCTTCTTTAGCTTCTGCTGCTATTAGCTGTAGCTGCATTACACTACCTATAGATGTTCAAAAGTAGTATATGTATAACAAATTTTTACAGCAAGGCGTGGACAGGACCAGCTGTACCTGGCTTTAGTGTTGAACTTCTGTCCGCAAGTGGTGCAGGTGTTGGCGACGTGTCGCTCCAGGTGGCGCTGCAGCTGCAGGCGCTGGATGTACGACTGGCCGCAGATGTCGCACTTGTGCGGCTTCTCGTGCACGTGCGTGAACGTGTGCCGCTTGAGCACCTCCGCCGTGAACGTGCAGTACCCGCACTGGAATATTGTTATATACCTTTTTAAAAAATAATAACAGGCCTGCTATTAATATCAGGGAAAACGAGCAATTAATTAATTGAGAATAATAAATTGCACTTGAAAGTGCTATTTCACAGATTATGAACTCCTTGCAAATTATAATCTAAATCATAGAGATTTAGATACGAAAAAATAAATAAACTTTTCATTTAATATCTTTTACTTACCGATGAACATTATTCACTTCCGTGATAGCAAGGGCAAGAAAAATATAAATTAATAGTAGTTAACGTACATTTAAATTTGAAGATTATTAAATAAAGTCAAATTTATTTACCACATTGCAAACATATTTCTTTTCTCCATGTATTTCCAAGTGCTTAGCCATTGATGTTCTAGAAGATGTTGATTTTCCACAAATGTCACATTCAAATTTAACAGGGTCTGTAAAGGGAATATTTAAATTCATTTGTAAATAATTTCATTCATTTATTAGTTACTTTAAACTTAATTATACACTTAGATGATTAAAAATAAATTTATTACCATTGTGAGTGTACATCCAGTGCTTGATAAGTTTTGAAAAGTTCTTGGTTTGATATTCGCATGACAGTTTGCATGAATATGCATTACCTAAAATGTGTTGAAAACGCAGGTGCACCATAAGGTTGTCTTTTCTAGAAAATTTCGCATTGCAGATCTGTAAAAGTCAACATAATGAGGAAAAAAAATCAAGATAGACTACTCAAAAGATGGGGTACTTGGCCTGATTCTAGGGGTACGCCAACTAAATCCTAAACTAAAGTATATGTCTCTTTCTCCTCTAATTCAATAAAAAAGGACAGAGTGCAATGATTTAGAGACTTCAAACTGCACAGCTGTCAATGAGGAGTGTTCTTTACATTAGATGTCTATTATCATCTAGAAATGGAGCTGGCATAACTTTTTAAACTTTTATTAAGTACCATAGCAGAGTCATTGCTTTTCGCCAAATGAAATAATAAATATTATAACATATGATGTGTACTTATAGTAAATAAAATACTTTATAATGACAAAAATTAAGTTTGTTAAACGCTCAGGGATAGGCCACCGGCGGGCGCGTAAACATTAGAATGACAAACAAATGATGACACATAAGATTGCTTAAGGTCATTAGCCCATTTAAAATATTTTTTTTTTGGTATTTTTGGCCTTGCATAGTTTGTGCCACACTGCAACGAAATAAGATGGGACGATGACTATGGATTTCTGCCAATGTGAAAAAGCCTACCCCAACGCCATCTTGTAACAAGAATAAAATGATGGGAGAAAACTGCTCATAGCTAAGAAAATTTAGGAATCCAGTCAAATCAGGAAATCAAGAGGTCACCACTAAATTGTCTATGGACAACACTAAACCAGACAATATGTGTATTTTTATGACCAAGCAAGCGTGACAGCTGTTTAGTTTGCTGTTTCTAAATCATTGTAGTTGTCTCTTTTCATTTATTTATATGGGAAATAGACATTCACTTTAGTTTTAGTTGGGGCATCATTAAAATCAGGCCCAATAAAATCACACATGCTCCAGAACATCACTTACGTCACATGGATATGAAGTTGTAGGGCCACCATCACAACCACTTTGTGCCAAGTGCCTCAAAACATGTGCATGTCTCACAAATGTTTTGCCACATTTGGCGCAATTGAATTCCTTACGATTGTGTGTATTTTCAATGTGCTTCAATAATATTTTCTTGTTGGGACAGGAGACCTTACACTGCGCACAGGAAACACTTCCTGGAGTCTCGGAATGTTCATTTAAACAGTGCCTTATGTAACTTTTTTTAAATTTGTAAAGTTTTGGGCACTTCTTGCACTTGAGAGTTCTCTGTAATAGACATAATGTGTGTATAGTAAGTTTCAGTTAGCCCATTTACTACCTTCCTTAGATGACATGGTTAATTTGCTAGCTTGCTACTAAACAAATGACATGTATCAGTGTATTAAACATGATTAAAGCAGGTACAAGAGTTAAAAGTGGTAGTGTTACTGTTAGTAAATTGTGTTAATTATTCTATAAATAAAATATCACATAGAAAACAAGTGAAAATATTTTGCAAGAACAAAAAAAAAAACAGACCCTTTCTCACATCAACAGGTTGCATATAAGCCTGGCCACACATAGGGCCAAGGAAGCCAAGGAAAAGTGAAACTCAATAAAGAAAACAAATACACACAGAAAAAGGTGCGGCAACTTTTACAAAATCAATGATTTCTGCGTATGTCTATGTGTATTCAGCAGGAGTTCACTTGTTTTTGGGATACAAGCTGATTTGCTTACCCTGGGTCCAATTTTAGCCAGTAAATTCGGACACTGACAAATTTTTATGTCACCACCAGCCACGGAATCATCATCATCAAAATACCCATCACAGGTGCCACAGATAGGTCGTTCAACACTGTCGAATAATCTTTCTTCCTTTACTTCTAATTTAACCACACTTTTTTGTTTAGTTATCTTCCTTTTCTTTACCCTAGTAGATTTAGTGGTCTTTTTCCGTTTTGGGGGCATTTTGTGCTATAAAATAAACAAGTTATCACGTTTACTTAGAAAATGAATGTCTTATAACTTGTATTCTAAACTTTGATAATACTTTCACTCAGGCGCTTGGCTGGATATTCATCCGTCCGCCATTCGTCGTCGCCAGTCAAGTCAGTCAGACGTCCGCCGCCACGTTGACAAATGTCAAAAATTTTGTCGTTCAGAAATTAGTGCCCAAAAACATTGTAAATCTCAGGCGCTGAGCAACAAAATGACGGATGAATTTTGTAATGTATGTTATCGACATAGAGGAATACTATGTGTAATCGAATCAAAGATAAATAACGGAATCGACTTGTGGTTTTAGAAATGACCGCTTTTTTTTCAAACGTACCAAATATAGAGTAGTAGTAACTCAGTCTACAATAATTAATTAAAATAATGGCGGAACGAAAAGTGAACCAAAAGTTGCTTTTGGAATTTTTCGAACTTTGCTGGTTAAACTCAGCCACTCAGCTTAGCTCAGGTCGGGCTCTGCGGCTGATGGCTTGATGCATTCCACTGATCATGGTAAATTCAGTCCGCTACAGTGATCCATATTTTGCGTTTGTTGATCAGAATGATCGCATCCTACAACATCATCTTGGACCAGCGCCACGAGCGCCATTTCCAAGACTCCCACCACTGATCATATGACTATATGACTCCCACCTCCACACATTAGTAAGAGTAATGTCTCCCACCTCCCACTTGACTTGCTTGATCCATACATACTTAATAGGACAAGTTCGTTACTATGGCAACGTTTGTATATAAACAATGAGACGTCAACTTTTTACATTGTGATTGGATTTGTGATTTGTGCCATATTTTCAGTTTTATCAGAAGAATATGTGCAATGGAAAAAGAGTTAGATCCGGTGGTAATAAAAGCAACACAAACATCCTTGGGGAAATATGTGAAACGTCCACCTCTGACGGATAAACTTTTGAAAAAACCACCGTTTAGATTTTTGCATGATATTGTAACATGTGTAAGTAGTCCCATTCTTTTTGTTATGTGTTAATGATTTATGTTTTATTGGGGCATATCAAACTAGTTACGCCCCAACCCAATGAAACATTTCAGCTTCTATACGAATTCCCTTTGACCACAGAATGCCATTATGCCATAGAAGCAATGCTTGTTGGTGGGTCATTTCACTCGAGTCATGATATTCTCAGTTGAATTAAAACGCCTAGACAAGCCTATGTTTTATAGGCATCTACAAAAGTAAAAAAGCGCAAGGCCTCAGACACCCCAAAACCAACATATATTTTTTAAGAATTAATGTTTGTATTTAATTTTCGCGGATTATTTACGAATTACCTCTTGTTTTCGTGAGTTTGTTGCAAACCTTAAACCTATTTAATGATTAAACACGGCAAACGTAATCTTAAGTAATTTTTCATTAATAAACCCTGTTATTGATGGAGTCGATTCTATTTTCAGGGTTTTCACGTTGTATACGTGTGACGATGATCGTAGTTCTTTAAATCCTTCTGTAACGAATAGGCACTTATGTACCCATTGTAACCATCCATTCACTGTTAAGTTTTTTGTTCAGGTATTGAACACAACAGGATTTTTCGAAGGATTGTTTGATCAAGAAGAGTTAGTTTCTGAAAATGTAAAAGAAAGAGAAAATAAAATCGCATTTCTAAACAAAGTCATCACTGTTGTTGGTAAGTACCTTACTTGTCTGTAGTACCACACTCGTGTTTTTGCTCTGCAAAAAATTCGAAGTACTTATACATTATAATTTAGCCGCTCAGTCAGAGAATGCTATAAACGCCTTTTTTTCAATTTTGGCCCAATTGAATGGAAATAAAGTAAATCACAAATTTTCATTTTCATTTTCTAGTTAAATTGAGAATGAAAAAAATAGCATTCCCGCCCAACTGCTACACTTTATTAGTAGAATACTATATGTATGTATCAAAGTATCAAAGGTAGGCCCACTACACCGTACGTACTGCACCATGACCATGACCATGCATGAGCGTATGCAGACACAAAAAGCTACACGATACTTTGCCTTATCGATAACGTAATAATAATATTAGCCCCCTAGCCGATTTCGACTACGGTAGCCAGTCACAACGACTAACCGACTGCGTGGGACATAGGTATTATATGCACACACAGGTACACTCTCTATTCCTTTCACTCTCATGACTCATAGCCCGATGGGACAGCAATCTGACACAAGCAGAGAGAGACCAGGCGCAGGACCAACGGCTTTACGTGCTTTCCGAGGCACGGGGGTGAAACACCGCCAACTTCCAAACTCCGGGCTTCCCTGCGAATTTCTGAAAAACCCAAGAACATATATTTGGCCCGACCCGGAAATCGAACCCAGGACCTCTGGCTGGCGCAGCCGTCGCTTTAAAATGCGACTCTCTAACCATTGCGCAGTGCGCCACCGAGGATTATCTACTTTACTTATCGATGACACGCTGCCGGCCGCGGTTTAGTTTTGACCACTTCCGTGAATCGTAAACACGATTCGCGAGCTTTGGAATATCTAGTCTGGGCGTTGGTTTAATGCAGAAGTAGTACCTATGATATTTATTCTCATTGCTGTAGGCTGGACAACAGGAAAATCACTTTCAGTAAAACCTTCTAAAATAGTAGCGGGTCAAGAACCTGATAAAACTAATGAGTTGCTTCAATGTATCGCACACGCACTTGATAAAAAGTTATCGTCAGATGATGCGGTAAAGAAATTCAAAGATGGAACGAAAGCATCCAAAGCTGATGATAAAAAGGCAAAAGATACTTCAAGGTCTGTTAAAAAACCGACTGAAAACAACAAATTAGTATCGAAAAGCAACGAGAAGTTAACAAGTCAAAAAAAAGAATCAACAATAACCCGAGCTTCAAGTAAAAATGACATCGACAAAACTAATAGCAAAACTAAACAAAAAGAAAAAAATCTACAAAAAAATGAGCCGGCCCCGAAAAAGACACAATCACAATCATCAAAGTCGACATCAAAAAAGGCTAAAGATAAACAACAAGAAAAAAGTAATGATAACCATGTCACTTTGAATCGAGTAAAGAATGATGTTAGTAATAATGGGAGCATAGAGGATATGGATGAAATTGTTCAGAATGCTGATGAAGTTCAATTAGTTGAACCATCCCTCACTACAGCTGAAAATAATATTGAAGATCGTGAACAGCAAAATCTTAACAGCTCTTATACCATCGTTGATAATGTTTTAAATTCATCGTTGTCTTCTCAAGATTTGATGGACACTGAAGTTAATAAAACCCAAGAGCCAAATGAAGAAGCCATTAAGGTAGAGAGCTCTTTAATTATGGAACAAGACATTGATTCCGTCGAGAAAAATATTGACAATACACAAAAAAGTTATGAGGAAGATAACAAGGAATTGTTAAGCAATGGAAATAAAATTGTTACTGATAGCATTCAGTCAAACTTAGAGAAGATTGAAGAAAAACCTGATAGTTATCCTTCAATAATTAAGTCTCCGAGTAAAGTTAAAATTGCCAGGCCGTTAAGTGTTCGGCCTTCATCTTCTAGACCGGGAGCTCCACGACCAAGAGACAAGCACGATAATATTTTAGTTGAAGCTGAAAACGTCATAGTTGGGAAGGTGAACATAATAGCAGAAAACGCTGCAAATGAAGAGGTGCGTACAGCTCTATCTTAATTCAGTGAAGTAACAAATTATTTAGCGATCTAAAGTGAACATCAGCATAGACGGACGAAAATTTCTAAATCTCTTATGGTAATTTTTGCCCGTCATTCTGATGTTCACGAACTCACACATACTGCTTGTATAATCTGCGTCCGTTTTATTATTCTCTACCTAGATTATTGAATGTGCCTCCAAGTGCCCTCTGTAGTACAATGTCAAAGTACCTAACAATGTTGTTTGATTTTTTACAAAGGAAAACGATGAATTTGACACATGCATGATGGATGATACATTAAACATCATTAGTGATCAGCGACCTAAGTATGATCCTGTCTGTATCATAATTTAACTGCACATTTAAAATTACAGGAGGAGGATACTAGTTTAATTATAACGGAACAGGAGAAAAACATCCCAGAAGTGTCACAAGATGAACGAGAAAAGTTACAAGCTTCATTAAATGAACACGGTCATTTGGTACAACAAATATTAGATTCTCAAAAGGAATATTCACAAATGTCTGGGAAAACCGAAATTGTACGTTACACGGCCTCTAATGAATAGGATCATTGAAAATTTTCGCATCATTAAACACACAATTTATTTTAGGAATGGCAATTTGGTGCGAAAAAAGCTAGAGATGCACTGAACAAAGAAATAGAGCAGCTACGATTTGATATTCAAGCCTTGTCAAGAGTTTCTAATCCGTTAGGCAAACTCTTAGATCACATTCAAGAAGACGTCGAAGTGATGCGTCAGGAACTCCACCAGTGGACGAACACTTTTGAAGATGCATCGAAAGAACTATCGATACAGAAAACGTACGTTACATTGGTTCAGTTTTATAAAGGTGCACCTTAGAAACTAAAGTTAAAATGAGGGTTGATAAACAACATGTAAAGATATGACGTACCCGCACATGCTCAAAACACTCGAATATAATATTTGCCTGTATTAATAAAACGGAAAAATGTTTCGGGTATAGATAATTTAAGTAGATATTATGCCAATAAATTTGAATAACATTTTTATTTCTAAAAATAATTCCATATTTTTGATATTTTACTTAAAAATGGTTTTCAATTTATGTTTGCGTGCAGCGTGCGATTGCGTAGAATTCTAGAATCTAAACTTTTTCAAAATCGTGATTTCATGCAGACCACGTGACGATGATACCCATCAAACTTGCCGTGCGAACCGGGTGGTTTTCACGGCAAGTTTGTTTGAATTATATTTTTTGTGTTTTATCGTTGTTACGCTATTAATCAATTAGTTATTTTTATCAATAACAAACAAGACAAAATTAAACTAAGACATGCATGCAACATACATACAAGTACAACGTGTTCTTTATGTTTGGATGAAAAAACCAAAGATTCTACAAAGCCTTAGGTAATATTTTTTCGAAATAATTTATTCTAACAGAATGCACGCACGAGTAAGATTGTTTTTAGGGTTCCGTAGCCGAATGGCAAAAAACGGAACCCTTATAGTTTCGTCAAGTCTGTCTGTCTGTCTGTCTGTCCGTCCGTATGTCACAGCCACTTTATTCTGAAACTATTAGCATCACACAGCTGAAACCTGGTAGGTAGTTGTATCTTATTTACCGCTTTCTGATTCAGATACAAAAAAAAAGTTACATTTGAGGGGGGGCTCCCATACATGAAACTAAAACAAAAAAAAAATTTACTCAAATCTATGCGTGTGGGGTGTCTATGGATAGGTATTTTAAAATGACATAGAGGTTTCTAAATCCATTTTTTCTAAAAGTTTAAATGGGCGTCCTGTCCCCCCCCCCCCCCCCCCATCTAACTTTTGAACTAAGAAAGTGAAAATTTTGAAAAAAATATATATGTAGTTCTCAACAAAAACTTCCAACGAAAATTGGTTTGAATGAGATCGAACCAGTAGTTTTTGAGATATTGCACATTTTCCTTAACCGCAAATATAACTTTGTCTTTCATACAACTACTATGAAAAACAAAGTTATTTTTGTGGTCAAAAAATATTGTGATGTTTTCGTTAGTTGGAAGTAAGTGGACCCCAAATTCAGTGAAGCGTGGCACGGAACTCTCAGTGCGCGGGTCCGACTCGCACTTAGCCGGTTTTTTTTAAATCAGTTCGCTTCAGTTATTATTTGCTATGTTATTTGTGTTGTGGTGACGTTGTCAACCAACTGCGAATGGTTCGCAAAAAAAGGCAGAACGAACATACTTAGTAGTTTTTTGGTACTGTTTCCTTAATGAGCAGCTTTCTTCAGCCATCATTTACTCTCACTAAATAAAGTTAGGGTAATCTTCAGGAACTTTAAAAAATATATAGGCACTTTAGGTTAAATTTTAAATATTTATACTATAAGATTAATTCGATACTTATTAATTCTTATTTTAGTCATTTTGAAGGCCATGATTTACTTTACATAAATAGTAAAAAGTGAATTAACTTTTTAGGGTTCCGTAGCCGAATGGCAAAAAACGGAACCCTTATAGTTTCGCCAAGTCTGTCTGTCTGTCCGTCCGTATGTCACAGCCACTTTATTCTGATACTATTAGCATCACACCGCTGAAACTTGGTAGGTAGGTGTATCCTCTTTACCGCTTTCCGATTCAGGTACAAAAAATTGTAAAAAATGATATTAAAAGGGGGGCTCCCATACATGAAACTAAAACCAAAAAAAATTTTTTTACTCAAATCTATCTATGGATATGTCTTTCAAAATGACATTGAGGTTCCTAAAACCATTTTTTCTAAAAGTTTAACGTTTGAGATATAGACGCTTCCAAAGTGGTACAATGGGCGTCCCCCCCCCCCCCCCCATCTAACTTTTGAACTAAGAAATTGAAAATTTTGAAAAAAAATGTGTAATGTAGACCTGAACATAAACTTTCAACGAAAGTTTGAGCGAAATCGAACTAGCAGTTTTTGCTATATAGCACATTTTTATCAACCGCAAATATAATTTTGTCTTTCATACAAACACTATGAAAAACAAAGTTATATTTGCGGTTAACAAAATATTGTGGTATTTTGGCTAAGTGGAAGTAAGAATCCCTAATTCTTAAAGTTGGCACGGAACCCTTAGTGTGCGAGTCCGACTCGCACTTGGCCGGTTTTTATTATTAACGTTGGCGAAAAGCATAAGACAAGAAAACTTAACAAAACTAGCCTACCATGCTTATCGCAAGAACTTTTATTGGTTACGTTACTGTCAGAAGTCAGTCATCACTTAGGCCTCCAAAGGTTTTTTTTGGTGGCCGTACTTGAACGCATTTTACTAGTATTATTGGGTGGGACACACTGAGTGCAAAGTGGAAATTGAAATAACTCGAAAAAACTTATTAATGCGAATTTTATAAAAATATATTAACACAACCTTTATTTAGCCTAACCTTAACCTTTACTTTAGTAGCTTAACCTTTAGCACTGAATAGATAAATAAGGTTTATTTATCTATTCAGTGGACTTTAGTATGATTTTTAGGAATTTTTAGAAAAAAAAGAACACGTATATTTTTCTGTAGTTTAGGATTGAATAATGATATGTAAATTTGGCAAATACTCAGTAATTGCAGAAAACAATTTGTTTATAAATTGACAAAAATATCATTGTAAATTTTTGAACTATTCAAATTATAAATAAAATGAAACTTAAGTTGTTTGGCAACCCCGCTCTCACTTGTCTACTATTTGCAGTTTAAATGACCATGACGTGCTTTATTTATAAAACATCGAATATAAATTTTATCAGTCTATTATAAGCCACAATTTTTTTTTGCGTAAAATATAAAAGCGTCAAAACGATAACCACAAATAGGGTAATTCAAATAAACTTTTGCCGAGCGAATCACCCATCGTCGTCACGTGGTCTGCCTGCATGCAGCATGACGTCACGTCTTTCTGGGTGCGTAATTGACGTCTGCGACGACCACCGCACCGCGAATGGCGAGCTTAGAGTGGAAAAATTTACAAATGTTCCACTTTTCCACATCAGTCGGGATTTATGTAAATTGATTACTTAAGATTATTAAGTATGTAATCTATAGCTTTTTTTAATTTTTAGTACTTCTACTTACAGAGTACAAATTAATTAATTAAGAAGACACAATTTACAAAAAAAAATAGGAGATTTTATTAAATTTTAACACCAAGCAAAAAATATCTGTAAATAGTGTTTTGGTCAATGAGTATTTATCGTAAACGTCAGAATCTACAAAAAAACATTTGCATTGTGTGATATTCCAGCATGTTTTTACAAAAAATATCACACAATCACTGCTTTATTATAAACGATTTATCAAATAATACATTCACGTTTATATAATAGTAAAACATTAGTTTTGTAAATTTTTCTACACCAAGCCGCCGTCAGTGTGGATAAATGGACAAAAAGTCTAATTTTCCACACTAGTGTGGATTTTAGTGTGGGAAATCGGAATAATCCAGCGGTCTAATAAATCGCGAAATATAAAGAACTGGAAGTATTTTATAACAGGAACAGCTGTAACAGGTTTTTAGTTTTACCTAAGTATTAGTATTATGTATAGGTGGGCAGGTCGGTGAAAATTGGGTGGATAAATATCTTATTTTTACTGAATCAAGTATCGGGTCCGCTAGCTGCTAGCTGCTAGTAAGATACCTTTCCTGGTCAACAAGCTTTTGGGGTTCCTTTTTGTTATAACACCACCAGTCAGGCTCATTGTATTATTTTATTTTTAATATATTATCTATTTCTGTTTTCAGAGCAAATGAAGAGTATCTTTATCCTTTGAAATTGAAAGTAAGGCAACTAGATACAGATATATTGGAAAAGCATGATAAAATCAGTGATCTAAAAATAATAATTCACAAAAACTCACAAAGAATTGAAAAACTACTACAAAATGGGAATGTGCAATAATATCTTAGAACTCAATATACATGTAGGTTAACTAGTCTATTTTATAATATGTATATGAAAATAAATCTAATTATTCATCACTATAACATATTGTAATTTTTTCAAAGTACTCTACCCAAAGTGGTTAAAAAGGCAATTGGCCATTTGACCAAAAATAATGAATTCACAATGGTTATCTTTTGAGCTTTACCTGTATCATAGTATTATTGCTGTATCCTACATGGTGTGCACTCACGTGATGTAGGTACACTTTCAGTTACTGATACTGTTTATTGTGTATTTTAATATTTTAATTTTAAGTAACTTTAAGACCCAAAACTGAATTAGATGCTGCTATCACTCTTTGACCTACAAATTTAAAATAAAATATGGTACTAAATGAAACCAACATTTTCAGAGATCATAATTCATCAGATATAATATAAACTTAATGTGTAAAATTATATGCATATTTTTAAAATAAGATATTTTGTAGGTACGTAGTGTACATTGTCGTAAACAAACCAAACAGTTTGTAATTATTTACGGTCATGGTCATAACATAAGTGAGAGACCAACCTCATAAGGATTTGACACACTGGATGCATTCTGAGGTCGGTCCATATGAAATGGACTGTAACTAGGCAGCTTTTCTATTGACCAGACCACAGAACTCCTTCAGTGTATCAAATCCTTTAAAAAATTACAATTAGGGTTTTCAATTTAAATTTAAACACTTAATTAAAGCTAACTAATTGTTATGTAAAATAATAGAATAGATATATAATTAACTTGTTAACTGATAATTATTGTTGAATCGTGCACGTCGCTGACCTTTCAGAAGATTCGCTGCTTGTTCAATACGCATCACCAACCTATGCTGGTTTTCCAATCTTTCCAGGCAATTTTTACAGATAGTTTTTGGCAATGGATCCGATCGCGACACCTGCAATATTTTTTCGTATTATAAGTACCTTGTCATGTCGCATACTTCGAAAATATTGTTTTTAATGAAAGAAACTTACATTTATTGAGAGATATCTATTGATCTTCTCAGAAATACACAAACGAATACCCTCTTCTCCATAAATATGAAGCACAACTCTATGCATTTCCGAACAAAGTCTGCATATAAATCCAGTAAGTACTGCTCTGTCTAAGCTGCCCATAATGTTGATTCAAGCAGAATCAATAGAATTTAGATTTCTAACACAAACACTTTTTTACTAGATTCACAAGGAAATCGAAAAATTACAACAAACAATGAAATCATGAAAAAAGATTGATGTAAACAGATTGAAAGATGTCAAAAGCAAACTCTTACTATACTAATCTGTGGTCAAAAGAAGTGCTGCCATATTATAAAACCATAATACTAAAATAGTTGCGCACATTATTAATGTTCCCAAAACGGGTGTTTTCTCCGGGAATATTCCCAACCCAACAAGGGATGATAATGTCCATTGTGTTAATAAGGAAGTGTAGAAGACACTCCATAAAGCCGCCTATTCACTTGCAAATATATATATATATTAATATACCGAGATATACTCGATATCAATTACCATAGTTTTCAATGGAACCCTTCTTCTCACTGAGAGATAAATATTTTATATCCCGAGCTATAATATGTTTTGGAGCGATTCGAGAGAGATATATTTTACGCCCCCCACACGCCCCTCCGCCCCCCACGGTAGTGGATAATCCCATACAAAACTAAGAAAATATAAACCCCATAGTGTGAACGGGTAAAAGATATATCTCGGAATATAAAATATATCGTAATATATATTAATATATTATATCCCACAGTCAAAAGGCAGCTTAACTAAGATACTTGACAGTTGACCGAGTTGACAGTTGACAGTGACAGTGACTGACAATGAAATGGTGTGGTCATGTGAGTCATGTGGTGTCAGCAGTCAGTGTGTGTTTTTGTTGTTACATGCGGCATGGTTGTTTTTTATCACTAATAATTCTTGATTTTTTAATTTTTAAGCTGAACTCAGATTGTTTGTATGAAAAACTAGGAAGTTCCATTGATTTCGTATATCTAAAACAATGGCAAAATTAGACCACAAGCCAAGAGTTATGTTAGAAGAATTCCGTGTAAAGGTTAGCTTTTATTTATACATTTAAAGTATCGTTATCATTTGCGTTACTCAATAATTAGATGATTAGTGAAATGGTTGCTTTTGAAAATTATTTTTCACCGTTTAAGTATATGGTATAAAATACAAAGCTCAGTTAGATCAACTAGTTTTTTTTCTAACCTCAAAACATGATGAGTACCTTAGCAGTACCTGGGATTAATACTATTATAATACAGGATGTCCATGTAAGTAATGGTTCAACCGAAAACCGTAGATGTAGGTCATGATATATCAGAATAGGCCAAAAGTCTCATGGTTTATGAGCTATTTCATAATTTATATTTTATTAAAAAAAAACGAATTACTTCACTTTCCTGGTCACCATTATTTTAATAGCTCATAAACTATGAGACTTTTCTTAACCCATGTTGGCCTATTCTGATAGATCATGACCTACTCCATCTACGGTTTTTGGTTGAACCACTACTTACGGGACACCTGTATATGCTGTGCCCACCCAGAATGGTTTGATGATTATTTTATATTACTTGTAGAGTATTGTACTATAATTTCACTGTCTTACAATTTCGATCAATTTGGTACCTTAGTAAACAATACTTTGCAATGAAGATATCTTACTATTCATTGAATGAAATGTTTGTTTTCCAGAATGCACCAGATGATTACGGAATGGCAGATGAAAAATGGAATTTTAAAAAGTTTGCAAAAAATATGAGGATTGTTATTGTGAGAATAGATAAGTTTGAAATGGAGTTTGATTTGATTGGTGTTCAACCTGCATTTGCAAATGCTTTTAGGAGACTAATGTTGAGTGAAGTTCCTAGCATGGCAATTGAAAAAGTAATGATTAGAAATAATACTTCAATAATACAGGATGAAGTGTTGGCACACAGACTTGGATTAATACCTCTCAAATCTGATCCTAGATTATTTGAGTATAGGCCAGAAGGTTTGTTAAAAAATGCTTTCCTCTTCCTACACATAAATCAAGGAGATATGTACTATGTATGTAACGATTGTTTAACTGTCTTTTATTCAACAGATGTAACGACAAGCACAGAATTTGACACACTGGAATTTTCACTGAAGGTCAAATGTGCTAATAACAAATCTCAGCCAAAAGATTCTTACAGACCTGAAGATTTATATGAAAATCATAGTGGTAAGTGATTACATTTCTTCTGCATACACCATTTTGAAAGTTTTTTATACAATATTTTATCCTAATAATTTGCAATCTACGATTTAACACATACAATCTTTTAAAGTTGACTACTGTTGGGGTCACCTCTGAGGAAAATAATCTCTACTTAAGAACTATTTATTTATTTAAAAACTCGATTGCACAAATAAAAGTGTACAAAAGGTAAACATAATGCTGAAAGCATTCTCTCCCAGTATACCTTTAGATCATGCTGAAAAGTTGTAATGGGTGCAGCAGGAATAATAAGTTTTTATAAATAAATAAAATCTTGGCTGGATGCAACCACGAGAAACCCTATACTGTGTACAGTTACATAATGTACATGTAATGTTTGTTAATTTTAGTTTATTCATCACAAATTAAGTGGTGTCCTCTTGGCAACCAAGCATCAGTGTATAAAGATACAGATGTGGGGCCTGTACATGGAGACATTCTTATTTCAAAAATGAGGCCTGGCCATGAACTCGATTTGCAATTAGTAGCAGTAAAAGGCATTGGAAAGGATCATGCAAAATTTTCGCCTGTTGGTAAGACATAATTATGTTTAAGTTTCTTTCAATAGTTTTTAATTTTAATAGGATCCGCACGGCACTAGGCAGTACTATTATATTTTCTCTGTCTAGGCTAGACCCAGCCGCGCAAGTATCGAATGTCCCATAAATTCCTAAAAATAATAATAATGATTACATACTGAGTTTGACAAACAACTATTGGAATAACAATGGGTCCAATATCATCGTTTAATTTCTTTCGTATTTAATACATTAAGTTCCGTAACTGCAAAAGCGACGACTGCGCTAGAGGTCCTGGGTTCGATCCCCGGGTCGGGCCAAAAATACGTTCGTACGTAAAGCCATTCGTCCTGATCTCTCTCCGGTTGTGTCAGATTTCTGTCCTATCGGGCTATGAGCGTGAAAGGAATAGAGAGTGCACCTGTGTTTGCGCACACTTGTACACTATAATATGTCCCGCGCAGTCGGTTAGTCGTTGTGACTGGCCACCGTTACAGTAACTTCGTTTATACTTTACTGTATTTTTCAGCGACCGCCTCTTACCGTTTACTACCTGACATAGTTTTGACTCGCGAGGTGTCAGGCCACGAAGCGACATTGCTGCAAAGCTGCTTTTCCCCCGGTGTTATTGGAATAGATTCTGAAGGCCGAGCATTCGTGCAGGAAGCGCGCTATGACACGTGCAGCAGGAATGTGTATCGATATGATGAAATCAAGGATGCTGTTGTACTAAGCAGAATAAGAGATCATTTTATATGTAAGTATTATGTATATTATCTGTGGTATTATTAACAGCGAATTACAGTTAGGTAAGAATCAATATTATGTATAGTAGACTATCTGTATAGTGCTTACACACTCGCTCATTAAATAATTATGAAATTTGATGAATATCATAATCATGATTATTACGAATGACGACGCGTTTGGTGTATTGGTTAGCGCTCCTGCCTGACTATTACGCCGGCCGTCGCGGGTTCGAATCCCGCAAGGGGCAAATGTTTATGTGATGAGCACGAACATTTGAACCAAAGTCATGGATGTTATATGTATTTAAGTATTTATGGGAGACGCCCCCGTCTTAATCGTTGTCTAGTACTTCGTAACACAAAGAAGATAATTCTTTACCACGAAACCAGACAATTGGTGTGTTGTCTGGCGCATTTATTTATTATATTTATTATTTATTTAATAAGTAAGCTTTCTTAGACTTTTTGTTTTTCTTTCAGTTAACGTGGAGTCCGTGGGAGCCATGCCGCCTAATGTTATTTTTATTGAAGCTGTTAAAATATTAAGAGATAAGTGCAAGGCATTGTTAGATGAATTAAACACTTTTTAAAAAATAAATAAGGTTTTCTTTTCAATTAAATTGACTTTATATTAATTTCAAACTTTATTGCGCAAATGCACAACTAGATGAGTGGACTTCATGTTAAAAGCATTCTCTCCCAGTCAAACTTTCGGGTTATGCTGAAAAGTTGCAATAGGTGCAGCAGTAGAAATAATGATAATGTTTACACAATTAGATATAATTTAATTACAAATTGGTTTCTTTCGCTAAATGTTATATCAATGAAAGTAAAGGTACCTATATTTTTCGTAAACCGGTGCTTTGGTACTAAAGCTGAAACAAGTAAAATTAAATCATTTTGATCGCACCTACTCATGTAGTCCTGGCTGTATCCGATAACGGCAGAAAACCCTAGAAACCCAGGAGGACGATTCTCGCATGATCGAACTTATTTTATTACTTGATTTTTTCAGTAAAACAGTGGTTTTACTGAAAAAAACAAGTAATATATCCACGTCAAAAAAACCACCACAGAAAGTATTCAAAATGCATAAAAATCGTGACCCGGATAAAGCAATAACTGCATTTTCTTTGAAAAGGAAAATTCCATCGGTGATCTTTTTTCGTATTCGAACTGCATGAGAATTGGCCTCCAGATAGATCGAGAGTTTTATATCTGCCCGACCCAGGATTCGAACCCATGACCTCTTGGCTGTGACGACTGACCACTACGCAGTGGAGTCCTACATTAGATATGATTGCCAAGGAGAACAATTGCTGCAGCAAGCATAATCACTGAAGCAATAAAGTGTAGCGAAAGTGGTGTCCCCCAAATGATAATCTGTATCAGCGCAGCGCCGGCGCAGCCCGCGGCCTTACGCAACAGCCGCTCCGCTCGCCACCATCAGTGGCCGCTGCGCTCCCAGCTGCAACGCTCAAAATCCAAGCTTTTATTTAACTTAAAACAAGTGCCATCCGTAAATACGTTGTGATTAAATGTGATATTTAGTTTATTCTTACATTTTTGAGGTGCGAATCTTGTCGAAATGCATTCAAAGGAGTTTCTGTTAATGTTTGTGTTTACAATCGGATTTCTTAATTCAGGTAAGGGATATGTACCTATTTTATTGACAGAGTATGCTCAGAATATTATAAAAAATATAAAAGCATTTCTTTCGGAGTGTGTTTTGATTTGGTGAGGCGCGGATTACTTGCCCAAAGCCATCGATAAAACTTATTAACACACTTTTTAAAACTAAATCAAATCAATTTGGTTTTGCACAAGGTATTCCTATAAGCAACTTATATTTTCAATTACATGTTTAAATACTTTAGAATTGATTATAATAAAGCTTAAAATGACAAAGTTCTAACTTGAGGCGCTACTATTAGTTTGTGCTTGCTTGTGCCATTTCTTTGAACTGTGGTTTCCTATTATACAAGTGGTGATATATTAATAAGCTATTGGTTTTTTTCATAAATTTAGTTCCTACCCTAAGTACGTACATTTGAAACGCAATTATTTAACAAGTAAAATTGAACAAATGGAGATGCAATGCAATTATCATCAATTGTTTTGTTCTTGCCGGTAGGTTAGTAGGTACTTAACGCATAGCATGTTTGCCTATTTAACTAGGTACACCTTATTAGTTTTCAATATACTTGTGTTAATTAAAACTTTCAATTCTTTTTTCTTCTTTCGATTACGAACCATGGCTCTCAATGGAGACAAGGTTACGTAGATATTGATTTGGCTTCTAACTTCTGTGGACAACAAACACATTCTAGCTCGTTAAACTATACTTTATTAAATTATTATGCAGTCAATCGTAAAAAGTTGAATCCGGTATTTTATTTATACAAAATACATTCTTTATTAACCCATTTATCTTAACCACTGAATAAATAAATAAAGGTTTACACTGAATAGATAGGTAAATAAACCTTTATTTATCTATTCAGTCATCTTAACAGCCAATGGCATAACATAATCCAACTCCATGAACATTTCACAACACCATTTTTTCTGAGGAAAAGATATTGCATCTATCTGCAACGACAGGTCGCGCTGCATATTATATGCAGACGGAGACCGGTTGCAGATTGTAGGACGCGTTACATAACAAAAAAAGTAAATGTAAGCCACGCGATATACAGGGGGATGGGAAATCAACGTTAATCCTTGATCGCTAACACGGAAGATACATGTAGAATTTGCATACGTTACGTTAGATTATTTTTATAATATTGAGTTGTTTTATGTTCATTAGCCGAAGAGAAGTGTTAGCATTATCAGCAATTAGTTGAAAAGTTGCATACAATTAATTTGTACCAACCAATGGATGTTATGTTATATCTAATCTATTAGTGTATTCATTCTAGATTTCAATGTATGGGCGAAACGGCAAAATTTATAATTTTAGTTTGTTGCTGCTGTGTTATAGCTCCAAGTGAGTACATTATAGAACACAACTCTCCCACCCCCCCAACCCGCCGCTTCACCCCTCCCCCCCTTGATAAAGGTCCCAAATTTCATATTTTCTCTATTTTCAGGAAAACTATACAAGCTAGGACAAAATGGTCCAGGACTAAATTATTTGTCAATAAATTACCTACAAATAAGTATTAACATTCATTTTGATACGAGTTATAGTTTTTAAGCTATGGAGCATCAAAGAGTACTAAAAATGATCGCTTAGCAGAAATACAACATTTAACACAAAATAAACAATATAATTTATAAATTTTCACAAGAAATGCGTTTCTGTAGTACATACCTATCTAAAACAAATCAGTATCGTCATTGTTTTCTTCTAAGGTTTATCGAATCTACTAAGGCCCCAATGTCTGCATATGGTGGAACAACGGAATGCACCTTTAACACATTCACATATTTTTCTGTAGCCATTTTTGCAGCTGCATGATATTGTTTTCAGTATCAACTGTAGAGCTTGATCAAAGTATGCATTGAATGCTGACAAGCTGAAGAAAGTGGTCTTTTCATAATAACACCGTATTGTTCTTGAGAGTTGGTCAAGAAGTGAAGTTGAAGTACCTAAATGTTTCGTAACACGATTATACTTTTTTAGGTTTGCTTAGCTCCATACTATGCAAGAATATATGTTTCTCCTGCCTTTTTACCTCCTCGCGTTAGGCATCAGGAGTTATTGTATCTTGCAAGTCGATGTTATATGTTATTGAATAGACTGAACCTTTCCTGTGCCTTAGAATGCCGATATTATGTAGTACGTCGAAAAGACATTGTCGTAGTGGTTGGGCAAGACATTGATCTGTTGGTTCTTTTACTGGGACTGACTCCACCACGTAAGAATATATTCTACTACATCTGCATTCTACAACAAAGGAAAGGTTTAGTCTTTCCTGTTTGGTAAAAAGACCGAGTTGAAAGATACAATAAACGTTTAAAATAACCCGGAAGCCTCACGCAAGCAGATAGAAGAGGCAGGAGAAAGATAATATATTCTCGGATAGTATCATAGTAGGTATCTAAAAAGTATAAACGATATACGAGAGGTCCACTTTTACAAAAACATTGATCTGAAGAACAATACAGTGGTGATATTATCAAGGTTTCCATCTTCAGGAGCTGCTTGTCAGAATTCAACACATAGGTACTTTTCATCAAGTTCAATTGTGGCGAGCAAATTCATTCAACCCAGAAAACTGAAGCTGGAAAAAAATTGTAACTTCGTACCCTAAATACCACATAGGCACCAGCTCCACAGTAGATACTGAAAATAGTATCATGCAGCTGCAAATAAGGCTACAGAAAAGTATGTGGATATGTCAAAGCTGCATTCCGTTGTTCCACCATATGCATACATTGGGGCCTTAGTAGATTCGACAAACCTTTAGAAGATAACAATGAAGATACTGATTTGTTTTAGATAGGTAAGTACTACAGAAACGCATTTCTTGTGAAAAATCATAAATTATATTGTTTATTTTGTGTTAAATGTTGTATTTCTGCTAAGCGCACATTTTTAGTACTCTTTGATGCTCCATAGCTTAAAAACTATAACTCGTATCAAAATGAATGTTAATACTTATTTGTAGGTAATTTATTGACAAATAATTTAGTCCTTGACCATTTTGTCCTAGCTTGTATAGTTTTCCTGAAAATAGAGGAAATATGAAATTTGGGACCTTTATCAAGGGGGGGAGGGGTGAAGCGGCGGGTTGGGGGGGTGGGAGAGTTGTGTCCTATAATGTACTCACTTGAAGCTATAACACAGCAGCAACAAATTAAAATTATAAATTTTGCCGCTAAAAAATCTAGAATGAATATACTATATTGAGTCTGAGCTATTTTTGTCAGTAAACATTTAACGTGAATGCGACATGGAGAAATTGCTGACTGGCCCTTATTAGTAGTAGCAATCATATTTACTTGGATAGATTAACAAGTTTACGCTTGGATGATCATAGTTTTATTAAGTAGGTGAACGATACAATATAAACTCTGACATTGAATACTGTAACTGGGTAAATAATTCAATAACAGATTGATCAAGGTTGTCTAGTGAAATCCTAAAGATTTATATTTAATCAGCGTTGCAGTTATGACCTATTACCCATTTTACTATTAGGTTCGCTTTGTGAGTTAATCTTCTTGCGCTTGACCTATGCCGTGAGTGAACTACCTAATTGAGTTGAAGAAAGAAACTGCTGAAGATATCGACGTAAACTTTTGATACTTTAGTTAGACTAATCAATCAAAGATAATCATAAAAGATACTGAAATGAGGAAAACTGTAAAGTGGGTTGGTTGACCTCAGTAACAGTAATCTTATGTCATATGAACTGGTTAGCTGGTTTCGCTGTGCAAAACATTGCCGGAGACTTTTTCATTTGCGATCTATCTCTTTGTGTTGTGTCACAGCAACAGCCGTTTACGCAATAGCAATCATTAGTAGACGCAAGATAATTAATTTCATGTGTAGTAAAATGAATCCGAGGCATAATGCTCAATAAGCATATTGACGAATTTCGTGCTGCCGCTCAAGTCTTGCAAGCCCTAAGTAAGTTAAATTCAAGCTTAGCAGCTCTACTACATATAGTTGAGGAAATTACTAACCTATTGAAGTAAAATCGGCTAAGAAAAAATTAAATAAATAAGTAAGAAAAAATACATATAATTTCATGAAATAACATAGTCAGACAGATGTTGTTAACAAGGGAGTCTCAACTTATTCATCGAACCACGATAAGCGATTCCCGAATCGAGCTGGTGGACGCGGCTTGCAGTCAGGAAGCGACGGAGTTGGATCCTCCACCGGCGGGTGGCAGGGACACGGCGGCGGGTGCGGCGCCTTGCTGGAGCTAGAATGCACGCGTGGCCGGCAGAAGTACCCGAAATCAGGCCTCTGCATACAACACTTCATAGACATGCAGTAGTCGAAAGCATCCTGGGTTTTACGGCAGTAGCTGTAACTAAAATCACCCGAACTCTTGTCGATGCAGTTAGCGTACTGCTTGAACTCCTCGAGACATTCCTTCTTGATTCGTTGCATCACCTGAATAGCACATTTGGTGACTCGCTTGCCGAGCTCGATGCACGGCCTTGGGTCGTCCTTTTCTTGTCTGCACAGCATAAACTCGTTGTTGACATTCTCGCAATTCTTTCCGATGTATGGGGCCGCCGACATCAACGTTGCCATCGAAACGTTTGCCTCCTGCGTCTCTAATTCCGAAAACTCTGGTAGTTTCACATCTTCTGTAAGGACCATGACGATGATGATATTGATGATTGATTTCTTGTAACCAACCACAAAATATAATATTTTGTAAGAAAATCAATCAAAGGTGACATTCAAAGTGACATTGGATGGTGGAGAGTCAGAGGAGAGGGGGATCGATGTACCTACGTCACGTGTCAAGATATTATTGTCATTATTTTCAAAAGTAGTTTATATATAGGATGGTTAGTTGTTAGCTTGATTGAGTAGGCCACAAGCACAAGTAGAGTTTTACTTAGGCCCACTTGCGCATGAATCAAACCAGGAGTTAAATAGCTAAACGTGGCTAAACTTAGGAACTTATATCATCATAGCTGTGCGCCTGAAGCGCTTTCTATGTCAACTTACTCAGCCTGGCAAAATCAAAAGGTTCTTTTCAACATCATTGATTGGCAGTTGAAGGGCAGTCGCTGTCGTGTCCGGCGGTGCGTACCACCAGCGGCTGGCTGGACCTGTTCCCGCTGCCGTGCAAGAAGCACGCCGAGTGCCGCAGCGTGATGGGCGCCAGCCATCTTTGCTGCAAGGGCTTCTGCACCAAGGGCGTCAGCTCTGCTGCTGCGCAACGGTAAGTAACCGCACACTATCATAGCACCACATTACAAATGCTTTAATTAAATCAATTTACTAATTTTCATTCATAATCACTTGTCTATTTACCAAGTTAGAAACAAAATCTTAGCGTATCAATCAACCGAGGTAGAGCTAATCGACCAGTGTGCCTGGCTAGAGGTCTGTTAGTAATTTGATATCGGTTAGGTTTCCGACTTCCGTTCAAAGCCGATCAATGAAGCATATTATGAGTGTGGATAGAGTTGTTCGAATCAAATTATTTGGTACCAATAATTATAATAATACGCAATTAAAATAACATTAAGAAATGACTATACTTAGTAAGTAGTACCTTCAGATATACGGGTGGTAATAACTATCGCTATATCGGTGAGCAACTTTTGAGGGTTTATCCAAGTCTTAATCGTAAATTGAGTCATTGCTATGACACCACCTTCTAATCTACTTTTATGCACGTGATTGGCAAGTTACTTATGTCGTAAACAACGTTCTTACTTATTAGCTAAGACGTAGATGTTAGTTAGGTAGTGAGAGAAGTTCCTGTCCACCTCATTAATAGTTAAGGTTCTATACTATGCGTATGTAGTAGTAGGACTTGTAGGTACTAGTAGTAAATAGGTATTCCTTGGGTATTATATACTTACACCTCTACATTTAAACAATAAAAAGACTAGCTTAGGTAGGGTAACGTTTGACAACGATGTAAATAAACATCAAATCCAAAGTTTCAGAATAATAATTGCTTTAAGCTAGGTACTTTAACAAAATGACAATCGTACGTAAGTATCTTGGTGTGTAATTATGATATAACTTTGTTCTTTTCAATTCCTATAATTGTAAAAGTGAACGGTAAGTGCAGGTTAAGGCCGCCGGGTGCAGTTTAAAGCATAAAGTTATTTAATAATTCGTTAATGCATGCTGCAAAGTGCAATTAGGTAGTGTTTCTTTCCTAAATACATAAGTCGAGAAACCGGCTGCTGTCAAGGATAATGCCTTTCATGTCCTAATATTAGATATGGTACTTACTTAGATGTCTGCTGATTTGACAGTATTTCATGTAGTTGAATCAATCCAGTAATGTATTAGTTAAAATATTAAGGAATTAACGTAAGAGCTTTCTTTACCTTAATACTAGTCACACGATTTCACGATACACCTAGATTTCATAAGCTAGATTAGTTATGGTACCTAGATATAAGTCACTCATGTGCAACGAACACTATTTTTAGAGCCAACACGAAGAGTAGAGTAGAAGCAAACACAAGCACCAGCACCACTACCACCACGACCACCACCACCACTACCACAACCACGACCACTACAACTCCTAGTACCACCACCAGCTCGACGACGACGCCGGCGCCGACCACGACGCTGCCGCCGCCGCGGCCATACTTTCAGTTGCTGCCGATACAGAGCACACAGGCGACCAAAACGAAGCCTACCAAGAATACGAATAAAAATGGTAACTATGATTATCTTCTGAGATATCTAAAACAAGTGTTATGATGATTTGACCTATGAGAAGGCGGAAATTTGGTGTTGGCTAAAGCTCGATTGCATTGTTACATTACCTACGTCTTACCATAACTAATAAATTCACCCATGTTTATTTTGATTAGGAGTTTGTTTGACAGTTTTTTAAAGTTTCTTATAAGTAGGTAGTTGAGGTAAGATGTGCAACCGAGCCTTTTACCAGCTTTAAGTTTTGGAACGTATCGACCGACTCATTTTATATTAGTATGATTTAATTTTTAATTTATTATTGTTATTGCCACACTATTCTCTAAAAAGAGAGCGTTTGTGGTCAGAAATTAACATAAAAATTTAGATCTCTCGTAAAATGTTGCAAACTGAACTTTTCAAAATAATTATACAAACATATTACTAAATTGTTGCATGCACTACATAAAACGTAACCGTAACAATTATAAAGGTTAATTGTCATTTTGATATTGAACTAGCGGTTTTTTTTGCTGACATAACCGCTCACGTAACTTTTACTTATTATTCTCATACATGCAACGACCGGTGATAGCGGTTTTTACTTGCGTATTTCGCATCGCCCGATCGTGAGAGGTACAAAACTAAAAAACGCGCGAAGCTGCATGTGCCTTACCACCTAGAGCCAAAATCACTTTGCAACTCGTGTCGTCTCTTTTTGAATTGACGCTCGTGTTTGTGTCGTGTTTGTGCAAGCGATTTACGTTGAAAAGTTACTAGGCGCAAGAAAACTATACCTGTATATTGTAAACCTCTAGCTGGAGTACCCTCCGCCACCTCCACGATCGCTCGATTCGAAATCACGCAAGTAAAAACGCGTTATCAGAAACTCTTTCTCGAGCGCAGGCAAATCGAAGCTGGTGTGCCCAAAGCCGGGACAGGCGCCGCTGGTGCTGTTCCCCATCCCGTGCGAGAGCACCGCGCAGTGCCGCAGCAGCAGCGGGCCCGACGAGGTGTGTTGCGAGAGGCGCTGCGTGAAGGGCGTCCCGGCGCCACGGCCCGCGCCGAAACCAAAGTCACATCAACGTAAGAACATCCCCTTATTGTAATAGATGAAAGAAAATATAAGAGATCCTGCAGACGGCCTATGCGAGAGCAGCAGCTGGTCAGACGAGGTTTAATCCGAAGGGCGCTGCGTCAAGAGCATCCCGGCTCGTGCTTAAACTAAAATCACATTACGTAAGTATATCTGCATTATTATAGATGAGCAAAGGTTGTCTGGAAAATATTGCTTCTGGTGATAGACCGCTCGTGCGAGAGCACCGCACAAAACGAAGCAGCAGCGATCCTGATGAGGTCTGCTGAGAGAGTCAAAGAGAATCATCGACGTAAGATATCCCCAGTATTGATATTGACATTAGCAAAGTTCCAAAAGATTTCTTCTAGTGATAGAATAGACCGCCTGTACTGTGAGAGAGCGCGCGCAGTATTACCACAGTGGTATTACCGTAGCAGCAGCGGGTCAGGCGAGGTGCGATGCGTGAGGTACTGCGTCAAGGGAGTCCCCGCCACATTGTAAAAGTATCCCCATTATGGAAAATTAAAAGTCTTAGATAGCTTCTAGTAATAAGACCTCGTTTTTATGTTCTGTGAATAAGATCGCCCGTGCGTGCGAGAGCAGCGCGCAGTGATAGGGATCATTAACAAAGGTTGCCTGAAAGAGGTCGTCTCTAGCGATAGAACCACCTAAATGCAGAGTTAACTTTTCTTTAACTGACTATTAAGGGCTTAGTTGCACCATCGTACGTACAATTTATAATTTTAACTGCCACTTGTGACGTTGCTTGTACGAGTAGTTAAAATAAGATGGTACAACCGAACTTAGGTTAACTGGGTCTGTTCTGTTTATCCAATCTAAGTACAACTACAAAACATTAATTAGCATGCAGTTATTAAATAACGCATTCTGAGTTATGTATGTACGAAGAGCATGCGCAATTTTATTACTTACCTCTCACTACTATTATATTTTTATTCTATATTTTCATACTTACTAACGTAACCAATAAGTAAACCGCTTAACTGCACTATTTTAATAGCTAATAGCAAATGCAATAAGCTTACGAAACCTAAGTCACTGCAATGAAATGACTCGATAATCACGCGAGACGGGATAATTATGTAGATAAGTTGGACATATTACGCTACCTGTAAGCTGGCTGGCACATATTTCTTAGGGAATTTTTTTTTGCATTAGGTACATACAATTAATCTAAGTTACGACTCTAACGAGTGCGTAAAGCTGATTCACAATTTTACCTTTACACTAAATAAATCTTCTTGGACATCATCGCATAGCACAAAGGTCAGTTACAAATTCGTGAACAGGAAATGTAAAATGTAGGCAGTCTTATCACTATAAGCGATCCCTATCATTTATGTAATTAACTAGTAGCTTGATTGGCACTTGTTTCTGTTTTTTTTCAGCATTGCTGGGCGTGATACCCCGGGAGTGCCCGTCGACGCCTCTGGGCGAGCTGCTGTTCGAAGTGCAGTCATGCAAGAGCGATGCTGACTGCTGGCCGCGGATCTGCTGTCCGGACGGCGCGCGCTCTTACTGCCGCACGGCCAGGGCTCGGCTCGACCTCGTGCCCGTTGCCAACCAAATTGATGGACGTTAGTAGCTTAACAACTCGTGCTGCTCTGCGCGTTAACGTTTCATTTCTGGCTGTCGCCGTCTGAAGCACGGCGACGGAAAACGATCCTTCTCGAACTCTCGCTATAATAATAACCCTCAAGTAAAACTAAGTAATAAGGTTCTCTTGATATTCAGGGTTCGTTGTCAAGTAGCGGGTAAAATTACTACAGATGTAAAATTTGTGACGAATGTTGTTGTTGAGTAGGTTAACTAACATACGGCGCGTAAAGCAAATGTATCTACAATACTATATGCTCTACGTCTACACATAGGGCGGGCCACTGGTGCCCATGCATAGGTGTGGACTCTGGGAGGCGCAAGACCTCGTCCGTACCCTGTACCTACTATTGCATTTATGACACACCGACAATGCCTGCAGTCTTCTGCACGCTTAACATGTATTTCATGAAGTGATAGTCATGATGTTTTATAAAATTATTTACTGCAGCGGTGAGGATGTTTGAGCAGTATCTGCAGTGCACTCCGCCGCCCAGACAGGACCTGTTCCCGCAGCGCTGCAGCTCGAGCGTAGACTGTTTCCCCAACCTGTGCTGCGCGGAGGGCGGCAAGAAGCATTGCCGCCCGCCGCAGCGCAGCCTACTTGCACTACTAGCTGGAGTCACACAGGTAATCACAGCTGGATAACCTTGATTTAATGATCCCAAAATATTCCAAGATTCCAAGTTAACATCTGCCTGTGAAAGCTGTGGCTATTGTTATTTCAAGTAAGAATTATTGTTCTTTGTATTGGATGTGGCATTATCTTTATTTGCTAATACGTATTATATTATATTATCTGTGCTAATACTAATTTTATTATTTCATTGCAGAGAGTTGGATCAACTTTAGGAAATCTACGACTAGGCGCATCACAGTCAAATAATAAAGTGTAGGTAGATGGTAATTATTTTTGTGTTACACGAATTATAAGGAGGCCTTTGCCGAAAGGCACACCGAGATACGAGATATCCTGTAAAAATAAAGCAACGCACACCTACAAAACCTCGGAACACAAGGCTTTATTATAATTATATACCTAAAACTGTTTTATACTTTTAAATTACTTTTGTACATAATAAATACAAATTCTTTAGAATGTGTTTTATTCTAGAGTTCAACTAGAAATAATGATTACCAGGTATAATAAAAATTGATCTGTCAAACAAGTCGCATTCCACCATTGAACTACTTTAGTACTTTAACTATAGGTAGACCGCGAAATTGAGACCTCGCATGCGGGAGGAGACGAGAGCGCGGTCCGCACCTCTTGCGCGAGCCGCTATCGCCTCTCCCCGCGCCCCTGTGCCCCACAGGCAGTCTCAATGAAGCGGTTTACCTAAAGCATATGTAACTGACATCATAACAAATTTCGTGCCTCATGAATTGATACCACTTGTAATCAATGCTGTATGCATTGACATTGAACAGTGTCATAGTAGACATTCAAATTTCAAGGGATTCGTCACAACGTTGTCATTGAGTTGTGACACATTTTTTGATTGGCATAGCTTCTCTATAGAACAATTATTATAACTTACTGCATTTATTCCGCTTTTCCACTCACCCACCCATGTTCCTCTGTTTTGAGTCAATAATACTTTTGATTTTGAAAACTTTTCTCTATGCACACAGTGACAGGTCCATTCTTACGACAACCAGGTAGAGTCCAGACTTTTTGATTGTAATAATAAGTTAATAAGCTATTTGCTGCCCCAGCACGCAGCGTGCATGATAACAGTTATATTTTCTATAGTGTCTCAAGTGTAGCAGCAAAATAGTTTAAAATTCTTGGAAAGTAAAAAAGAAACAAAGAAAAGCTTTTTAAAAATTTATTATCCTACGCATTTAATCCAGCTGAAACAAAAGAATAAATTGTGTTAATCATATAGAAATGTTATAGAATTGCTTATGTTAAGTTTTTTTTGACATTTGCAAAAACTGTTGTTCCCAGTTTTATTTATTATTTTAGTAAAAATCTCATCATGGTCTGATTGAGAACTGCTGAACATAGGGCTCAAACTCAAAAGTTTATTTGTAAAATGTTAGGTACAATAACAATCTTATGGTTTAGACAAGGGAGCGCCAAAATTTTCTAACAGAAGCGTACAAATATTAATAAATTTAATGAATTATTATTAACCAGATTAATCACTAGTTTATACTTTAGGGAACTATAATATTATTGCACAATATTATAAGTAAAAAAAAACCATTAACACAGCAAGAATACACTAAAATTATATTTACATAGATGAAATAGAAAACAACAAGTAAGTAGGTATTAAAACAATTTATGTGGGAGTAGACTCGGATGTAAAATACTCATTCAAGGAGTAAAAAGTGTTCTCTATCAGCCATGAATGAAGCTTGCTTTTAAAAGTGGTGCCTGAGAGCTTCCTCAACCAAAGGCAATAGAAGATATAAGGCACAAACATTGAAAGTTGTTAGTATTTTCAATGTTTGTATATCTACTAAAAAAACTGTGTTTTAATGCAGCAAGGGGACAAAATAAATCATGTTTTGAACAAAACTTTTTTTGTTCTTTATGTCGCCAGGACCAAAACGATTTTGATTATTTCAGTGGCCCTAATTTATTTGTGCATAATTAAATTATCTCATTAATAATGTAAAATGTGGGTCTAAATGCATTTTGAACAATCTGAGTAGATCATTACCTTCTTGAAGCCGATGTCATTCGCGTATTCGCGGAAGCATTGCCGGCAGATGTTCAATCCGTATTTACGAATAAGACCATGCCTATTGGAGCAGGCTCGGCTGAAATGGAATAAATATACTCAAATTAGCTAGAGATTTGCACAAACACGTGCCATAACCTTCACAGTTCTAAGGCGCGACACCATCCATGCACTTTAAATATAGATTCACAGAAACTTCACATACCATGAACGAGATCCCTGGCCGTATCTTCGGGGGTGAGAATACCAAATGTTAGCGTGACCCATGGTTCTGAATTAAAAATAATTCACACGACGAGCAACGAAAAAAGCAACCAAGCTGGCCTCTTGACAGTTCGAAAAGAACGAATGATTTGTCTATCCATAGACTATTAGACTACTGTCATCATTCGAATGAATGATGTAGGTAGGAAGGACCAGGGTTGCACCAGCATTCATTCATTGTCCAACCGACCGGCGCATTTACGCTGGTAGAATCAGATGCTGGCAACATTTAAGTGTTGACGTGACATTTACCGGAAGTGACGATCTATCAAAACTAAGTGTCAGTGACCTGTCACGCACGAAACGGTACTAGTGTAGTGTGTACATACGGGGTTTCGATAAAATTATCGATGGTAGGTAGTGAGTAGATTAGTCAGCTAAAAAATTATAATGGTGGTAAGAGATAAAAGCGATAAAATATTTTTGTTTTCAACTTTTAAGTTACGTCCCATATCATAGGGCAAACAGCCAGCACCATTTTTTTTAATTTTAAACTTCTTGCACATAATAATATTGTATTGAATGCTAGCTACCCTATTTAATCTCAGTTAGGTAGGTTTAAGCTTGTTCGATGTTTAGAATCATCAAGAAATTAATGTAGGTATCCCGAAACTCCTGAATCCCGACGGAAGACTTTTTATTCTAAACATGCATGCAATGCAAACATATAGGTCAAAATAAGAACCAACTTTTTATTGAAGTCGGTCAATAATCAGATTATTTTGATGTTTTGCACTTTACATTATTGAAAAATCTAAGGGCCGATTATTCACTGAATAAGTATAAAACGACCAATTTTTTAATGACATTTACATAAATGATTGCTGAATAATAGGTGACATTTTCAAATAACATCGATAAATTAGTTAGATTCACTCACCACCACTACTAAAGATTTTTTATTGACATTTTTCAATGTCACCTACCCAGCCGTCGATCCGTCAAAACTCATGTCTCTGTCACTAGCCGAAATTGCTTTGCACTAATTTGCTACTTTATTTTAAAAGGTGATAAACGTGGTAACAATTGTAATTAGCTAGGTATAATTAAGTATTTTTGTTAATATGTAAATATAATAATAATAGATACCGACAAAAAATGTGAGAAGCTTATCTAACCTGAGAATGTTAAACTTGAACTTGTTGCGAACTTTTACAGTTACTTTCGCCTTTTTTCTTTTTCAATCGTTTTTATAGTTGCTCATTAAGATTTTGTACATTATATTGTACAAACTGTAATGCTAATACTATAAGTGCAATGTATTTTTAAAAACTTATCTTTTCAAGTAACTTTATTGCGATAAATGTTTTACAAGTGCATTGTAAGTGGACTTTGGTATTAGTTGCAAGAAGAGATAGTCTTTGATAATAAGCGCAATACCAGTCAATCAATCCAGTTTTTAAGAAGCAGTGATTTTACAGAGCTCTTTAGTAACAATTAATATTATTTTAATTACAGGACTTCAATATGGGGTTTATATTTGGACTATTAAAAAAAATATTGAAGTTATTTATTTACTTTGCCATATTTGCAGCTATTATTCTTTTAATTCCGAACTTACCACCTTACACTTCTTTTACTAGAATAGAGTAAGTATTTGAACCAGTTTGTATGACATGTCAGAGCAAAAGTAATTTTTATAACCATTTTGTAAATCATATTTTTTTATGTCCAAGCTATAATAAAATTATAATATTTTTAGCCTTGAACCCTTACAACCAAATGAAGGCCCTTTAGCCATCAATGATGCCTTAAACAATGCAGATAAGTTGTACATGGACAAACTTGAGGGCCCAGAGGCCTTCCAGCTCTACAAAGGAGAAGTGTACACTAGTCTCTCCACTGGAGAGATTGTGAAACTTTCACCTGGAGGGCATGTCACTTTTGTCACCAAAATTGGCCAGCCTTGTAGTAAGTGCATTAGTATTTGTAAATAAAAAAAATATATTTTTAATTTGCTTTGACTTTATTTAATATTTTCGTTCTCTTACAGCCGGTCTTAAAGAAGAACACATCTGTGGCAGGCCTCTAGGTTTTGTGATTGATGAAAAGAAAAACCAAATGTATGTTGCTGATGCTTATCACGGTATCTGGAAAGTTGATTTAGGAACAGACAAAAAACAATTGCTAGTCTCCCCTAACACTGCAATCCAGGGTAAAATTCCTAAGCTGTTCAACTCTGTTGCACTTGATGGCAATGGCAATCTATACTGGACCCATTCCACTACTGATTTTGATCTCAAAGATGGAGCTTATGCTATGCTCACTGATCCCACTGGAAGGTAAGGCAAACATAATGAGTTAATGCACTTATTTTTATAATGAAATAAAACAGACGGATTATATATTTACACAATCTATTACAGGTTGCTCCAATATAATGCTGCCAAAAATGAAAGTACAGTCCTATTGGATAATCTATGGTTTGCAAATGGGTTGGCTGTCTCACCAGACAATCAGTTTGTAGTGGTGGCTGTTACATGCGGGTTCAAGCTTCAAAAGTATTACATAAATGGACCTAAGAAAGGAAAGTCAGAGATCTTCGTTGCTGGACTGCCAGGTAAACAAAATAACACTTTTTTAGCAACTTATACAAAAACCAAAAATTAATAATAAATGTCCCCACTGCCAGATTTGTTGAACAATTTCTTAATCATATAAACTTGAAGCATTCCAACCAAAGCCATGAAGCTAATTTGAAACGCTGACCACATGTCCACAATGAATGTATCTTTAAATGCCAGATAACTGTCTCTTGATTTCATTGCTCCATACATTTCTAAAAGTTGTCTAGCTTTTACGACATGCCTCAGTGTAGTAGTCAGAGACTTTGAGATGTGTGCCACTTCAATAAAGTACTGTTCCCCATCTGCACCCACACCGGTCCACTCCAGCACCTCCTCTTCCTTGTGCTCCTTGCCATCTTCCAGCACACTCACCTCTGCTTCTTGTTCCCTGACTTCGCCTGATTTGTCTTCAATCACGACAGACACAAACACCAGTTTCGAGTTCATCATACTGTATGTGTTATCTAAACAGAAAACATAATCCCCATCCGTTGATACATCCATGATGATCGAATTCTGTGGTTTCTTGTAGTCCGAAATCAGTTGCACTCCATTTGGATCATTAATTTCGAAGGTGATATCCAAATCTCCATGTTGTCCATCCAAAACTTGGTAGTACGCTTCCATGATTTGACCGGCTTTTCCATTTTCAAAAAAACACGTCCTTGACCCGGCCTCCACCCTGAAGTTAATGTCTGTCTCGTGTATTGTTTGAGAATCACTTTTGGGTATGAATAATAAATACGAAACGACAAACGTAAAAAGAAACATGACGGGAATAAAAAAATATCAAGTGAATATATATAATATTCCTGATCACAGACAGTAGTCAAAGCTGCACTAAAGTAAGAATAAAAACCAAGATATTTGTTTGAACAGCTGTACCAAAATCATTGTTATGTTTAAACAAATAAGGTAACAGTACCATACTCAGCTCATGTCTTTTATAGTTGAATTGTGATAATAATAAATAATGACTAACATAAGCTAAACTGATAATGTAGTGAAAATGCCTTTTTATTACTTCAAAAGCACATTCAGCATAATAGGACCTGTAAAGATCGCAAGACCAGACTTTATAAACTTCATTAATTTTTGCTAGTCCGACATTTTACATTCCTTTATAGCAAAAACATGCCTTTTTAAACAAGATAAACACAAAACTTACAAGATACATAGCTATTTCTTCGTAAATTATTTTTATTTATTTTTAAAAGTAACAAGAAGATTGTTTACAATGTGGACAATCAAAGATGAATGGAGTTTAGTCAAAAGTCAGTAAGTAGGGATTGACTCTTTCAATAGAGGACTAGCTTTTGCCCGCGATTTCGTCCGCGTGGAATAGTGACTTCTTTCTCCCGTTTTTTACACATTTACCACTAAATCTTTGCTCCTATTGGTCTTAGCGTGATGTTATATAGCCTATAGCCTTCCTCGATAACTGGACTATCCAACACAAAAAGAATTATTCAATTCGAACCAGTAGTTTCGGAGATTAGCGCGTTCAAACAAACAAACAAACAAACTCTTCAGCTTTATAATATTAGTATACATTTGAAGCTAAGTTTTAATCCCAATGTTTAATTGCACTAGGTACTCCAGACAACGTGCGCGCGCTGCCCGACGGCTCCGGCGTGCTGGTGGGCCTGTACACGGCGCACTCGCAGGCGGACCCGCTGCTGACGCGCTCGCTGGCCGCCGCGCCGCTCGCGCGCAAGCTCGTCGCCCGCCTGCAGCGCTTAGCCGAGCTCGCCGTCGAGAAGGTGCACGCCGTCTACCCGCACGTTGTTTTTGAGGACATCATGCACGATGTAAGTATTCATTGAGAATGATATATATTTATTTAAACTTTATTGCACGAGTTGAACCGCTAGCGGACTTAATAGAATGGTCAGTGGCAGAACGTTTACAATAACTGAAAGTAGTTACTCAATAGTTGTAAAATGTAATGTCTTATCAACTTAAACATGCAGATTAAAATGCATATATTTATTTTACACAAGGTAACAAAATGACAAAAGGCAAAGAAAATAAGCTTTACATTACATAAATAGGACAATGACTGAATAAGAACTACGCCGTTTTCATCAAGCTATCACGCGAACAGATTATGGTCCTAAAATCCACGTTTCACCTTTCAGATCGGCCACTTCAAGAGCCTGAAGGCATTTACACCCAAACTGTCCGGTTTAGTGCAAGTAGACTGGGATGGCAACGTAGTAGCGTCGTACTATCACACCCAGGGAGAATTCCACGTCAGTGATGCTATCGTAGTCAACGACAGATTGTACCTCGGCCAACCTCATTTACAAAGATTCGTAGCCTCCGTGCCCGCGCCACCTCTGTTGAAGAAAGCTTTCGCGTCCAAAGTGCAACCGAAAATCCAGGAGAAAAAAGAAACACCGAAAACTGAAGCCCCTAAGGCCGCGCCAAAACCGGTAGAAACGGTAAAAACTACGACACCGAAACCCGCTGAAGTTAAGCAAAAAGTAGAAACTCCTAAACCGACGCCGCCGACTCCTAAGCCTACCCCGCCTTCTGCCAAAGTCGAAAAGCCAACGACTGCGCCACCGAAAGAGCAGAAAAAAGAGAATACAAAGTCGACTACGCCCGCGCCGCCCACGACTAAGATGCCCGCAACCGTCAAAACTGCAACACCCAAACCAGTAGAAAAAGTGAAAGTTGCCCCGCCCACCGCTGCTCCGACTAAGAAACCGCAAGAGGCCAGCGCGAAACCGTCCGCTGCAAAACAAACTGAGACGAAACCTGCACCCCCCAAAGCATCACCAGGAAAGGCAACAACTGAAAAACCCGCTGCGAAACCAGCCGACAAACAAGCAAAAGTGGAGCCGAAATCTATACCGATCAAAGAAGAAATACCCTCGGACACGGCCAAACCGAACAAAGAGACCTTGAAAGTTATCAAGAAGGAGGGGCCGACAGAAATCCCTAATCCCGAGCTGTAAATAATTTTGCTAAACTTTGTACATACTCAAAAGTGGAGAGATCTAACAGTGAGTGAGCAAAAAGTATCATTGTAGTATTTATCACAAAGAAATGTTCTAATTTTTTAAAATATGGATAAAGTAAACAGGAACATAGAATTGGTTAATATTTTTGTAACAAAATCTGAAGCAATGCAAGCGAGAATAATCTGAATGTATTATGATAGTCAGAAACTTTTATTTTTTACATAAGAAAAATCTCAAAATGCTCATGTATAGCACTATCTCGATTCATGCATTTAACGAGTAGGCTGCGCGTTGCATAATTATTTTGTATTGTATATTTTTGATCTCTTGTCTTGAGAAAGTATGTTTTATTTAATAATTTTTTACCTGAAACGATGAATACCATTTAGTTAGACTATAAATTCGGTTTGTTGGTTTTTATTGGTGAATGTTTGATTATTATTAGTCTACCTATATTTTTATAGTTATCTGAAAAAATATTCCAAATTATTTATCTGTGACTGTTAGGTAATTTACTTCATTCCCTTGTTCACATTCCATATTTTTTTGTTAATCATATACAGCATGAAATGTTTATCAGTGGTTAGCTAGCTAATCATTTATTTTTAGATCAATTTTGTATTTAAATTTAACCATTGCATTGCACTGATATTATTATTTGGACCAATTTAGTTGTAAATAATTGGCCTTTTGGTCATTATAGAATGTGGATTTGATTTTTCAATAGAAGTTATTCTTATAGTTTACTTTAAAACTGAATAATAGGTTTAATCATAGTTCTTCATGTAAGTTACCAGTCAACTGTAGTGCAATAAATTTATATAGTGCGCTTTATGATCCATTACAATTTTAATGAGTGCAATAAGCATTTTTAACAGTCACGATATTTCGATCCATGACTATTCATAATTGCAACCAACAATTTATTTTTTAATAATAGAATATTAACTGAAAGGGATTTAAAGGTTGTTATTAAACTTATTGTTGGAATGTTTCTATATTTTAAAATTATAGATATGCTATTGAGCAATGTCTACATATTAAGCAATAAATATTATGATTTTTACCATACTAACATTCTGTTATTTTATTTACAAGAGTTTTAACCAAGAGGACAAAGTGTACTGCGCGCGGATAAGCTTGTCACCGCCCCAGGTATGTGAGCGGGGCGCCGGGGTGGTTAACAAACGTCAGCCCATCCAAATGTCTACTATTGTCGTGTGTGATATTTGCGCCTCTTACCGCTCACATACTTATCCGCCCACGCTATAGTTACATCGTGAAATCATTTGACCCTTTCAAGAGATTTTTTCCGACAGTTCCATTTCTCATGTGACGTTTCACATATAAGACTTGTAAACAACAACTTTCAAAAGCACGTGAAAACCACCGAAGCTATTTCATTTTTACACAAATTCACTCATATTAACTCGATGTGTAAAACGAGTGTATATAGGTTTATTATCAGTATTGAGTTTACACAAAGTTTATTGAATATCATAAACATAAATAGTATCTTAAGCTTTAACGTTTAATAGAAGGCTGCTGATGATAATGACTAGTCCTTGAATTTCTTCTAGATTATGGAATCTCCAAATATCAAGAAATGTACCTAGACAGACAAATCAAATAATCGGCCAAAAATGATCAAGATTATTTGGTCCTGCAATCACAGTCTATGACGTTCCTTTGACACCTTAAAAACCATAGACAACAAACCTGTTGCCATAATTAAACTTCTAATAAATTTTCAGGCCACGCCTTCAGTAGTCAGACTTACAGTAATGCCCAAAGGGAGACTTCTGTGCAAGCGACGACTAGAAGCCGCGCGGCTATGATAGAATTATGTCAAATCACTCAAGTCGCAGGCCGCATTGGCCTCTAGCCTACTGGATGGGTCACGCGCACGCATGTCTATACAATATTTCACCTTAGATGGGTCTCAATCTCCTCGACTCTTAGAGTTTGACTGTACGAAAATTGGTATCAAAAGTTTAGAACAAGTTTGGTAAAAGGAAAGAAAGTTTTGGAATTTGGAATGTTTCTTTAATTAATGTTAAATTAAATTGTTAATAGTAAATCTCTTTCATTAATTAATGTTAAATTAAAATGTTAACTGTATTTTATTTGCAGATATTACATATTTTGGACACTTGTATGATCTTTGTAAACAGATATGTCTCTGGGATTAAATTAAATAGGTATCTATAAATAATATTTTCTTAATTTTAATAGACCCACAGTTCCTTGGCTACTTCCAAGATATTATGCCTTCCTAGCAACTCGCAATCAGTCCTTGCTCCAATCTAGAATATTATACAATCGCTTTTCAATTCAGCCTTTTGAAAATATTAAAAAAAAACTTATTCAATACTGCTATCTAATATAATAATGCGATGGATCCAACCAAAGATTTTAAAAGGGCATCCAATTCTTGCTTACTTTATTTATCATCACGTTTCTTTTTTGTGTTCGTGACGTGACTAATAATGAAAATAGTAGTTATTTTGTCATAAATAATAGTAATTAATACTTTTACGCAGTTTCCACATATTATTGGCTTAGACATTTTAAATTAATATAAAACTAAACGTTACTCTTACGTAAGAACATCGTGAGTGAGTAGATTATTGAAGGAGTTTGATGTTGTGCACGTGTTTCCTTTACGACAGAGCCATGATTGACGCTCTATGACCTATGTCATGGGTAGGTAGTGTTGCCGATCAATAGTATACTATCGATAATAATTATGGGAAAGAATATCAATAAACTCGATTCCAGACATGCACAGGCTAAAACTTAAGTAAAAGTATCTTTCTCTTCTAAATAAATGAAAAGATACAGACTATTATGATTTACACACGTTAACTTTCTTTCTTCTAGTTATAGTCGTGATTTGATATCCGTCCTAATTTGTCTATGGATTTATAAATTTTATTTTCAACTGACAGCTATTCAGTTTGACGTAATTAAATTTTCTAGTGTCCCTTTTCATTTATTTAGAAAAGAGAGAGACGTTTAAATAGGCTTAGTTTAAGTCAAGTCCGTGCCTGTCTGGCATCGAGTCCAATAAACAGCAGCTATATCCACTGTACAAACAATAGCTCCAAACGTGACAACACTATTGAAATGGCATCGACAGTACGTTATTTATTTATGAAGTAATTGGTAGTCTGAAGATTACCATCGATAGTTAGGCAACTGGCAACACTAGTGCAGCTAAATGAAGACTTGTTCTGCGGCGAGCGCGTCGGCGAAGGGCTTGACGACGCAGCGCGTCGCGAAGTAGAAGATCAGGCCGAACGTGATGGAGATGGGCAGCGCTGGCAACGCCTTCTTTAGGATCGCTAGCAGGAGGAGCGTTAAGCACAAGCCCTGGAACAAATACTTATTATAACACTTCATTTCAGTATGACCACGGATTAAAATATAAATATGATTAAGGATACTCTATTTTTTTATTTGACTGCTTAAACCCACTTACGAAGGACAGCGTTAACTAGGTTTAAATTATTTATTTAGAATCATAAAACACCATCAACCAGTATTGGTTTACTTTTTGTTCAACACATTTTTTGTCTCTACATAAAAGACACCGAAAACAACAGAATAATTTTTTTTCATCTCTCCTGTTCGGAAAATATAACTTTCCTGTGTAGATAGCCGGGTGGAAAATAGCTTATCTATCCCTAGGGTGGAAAGTAATTCAGTTTTAATTGGCATGGCATAGTGTCAAGGCCTGCAGTCAAAGCTTGGACCAAAGATAATTGAGTCACATCATATTATTAAAATAACAAACATTTTTGCTTAGCTATAAATTGAAAATCATATTGTGTAGGTATTATGATCGTTGATATTAAAAATGTTTAATTTCTTATTTTAATTCAATCAACAATTAAAATATTCGGCTGCCCGCCATAATGCCAAGATGACACTTTATTTTTAATTTTATATTGTCAGTGTCATTTCAGGAAGGATTCGTCCAGAGCCGTTAAACTTTTATAAAAAAAGAAATTATTTTTGGATTCTGTCTAATTTTTTAATTTTGACAATTATTAAGTATCTGTGGAAAAAATCGATCCATATTCTTTACAAAGATTTTAATTATTTGATATTTTCTTCTTTTTTGTACTCTGTTTTCATGTATTCGTGCCGTTATTCTTTCTAATCGAGTTAGATGTTGTTAGTACTGTAAATCAACTGTCATATTTTGTTCAAAACTTGAGTTTTACTTTCTTGCTGAACTACATAATACCTCACCAAGACATCTGTACAACCACTTTTGTAAATTTAATGTTTTCCTCACAGTCGAAATGAAAAATAGTATGTTTAACTCGGATGAAAGCACCCATTTCACTCTCGATTTATTGGCGCTCTCACGAGTGAAATGGGTCGCTTTCTCCCCTTGTATAACAATCTACAATTACCTAGAGTTACATGACCCATAATGAGACCTTTTGAGTTTTTTTTTTGTGTTTTGATCATGTGCATTCAGAGTCTCATAGTAGTATTACACACTTGCTTCCTTTGCGGCCATAACTCATTCATGACCTAGGGAGTAAGCTGTGCGCGCACGCGCTTATCGATAAGTGTGCAGTAAGAGAGATAAGAATGCGCTGTCGCAGGTCCACGTTTTATTTCCGCAGAGGAAGCGAGTGTTTAATACTACTATAGTCGCGGATATCTATAAAGTATAGAAATTGTCTATTCGTTATCAAGTTATCAGTCACCATAAAATTTAATCACGCTTTGTTTGTTAAAGCTACGCGATGTCACTTTTGGTTACGTTATTTCATTATGGACCTTTAAAGAAACATAGTTAAAAAGACTTACAATCAAAATAGCCACAAAGCACGCTAGAGTTGTATTCCAGTCTCCATAGGAACTCGCTTTCCCCACGAGGACGCTGTAGAATATGAAGTCTCCAAGGCCGAGCTTCACTCCCTCTGTAACAAAATTGATATATTGCAATATTATTCATTAATTAATTTATTCTTTAGTTATACTAAGGCCTGATTTTTCAATAGCCAGATAAGAAATATTTTTCGAATCAAATACAATATGTCAGCAATAATTTATGTGAATGTCGTTTTTACTTATTTCAGTCTGATAAGTTTTATCGTTTGAAGAATCGGCCCTAAATGGTTTAAAGCAGGGGTGGGGTGCCTGATTTCAGGCCCGCATGCCACAATGTAGTTAGCCAATGAAATATAAACGGCTCGCGCGTTTTAAATTTCATTAAAGGTGCTGTGGCAGTTTGAGTCGTCAGTTCTAGAAGTAAGGGTACTTCTTCGTCAATTCGCAGTCGCGTTTTGTCAATTCAGTTGGTAACAGGCGATAATGCGTCGCCGTCGCCGCTCGCTCATGACACGCTGCGTCGATGCTTGCGTCGCTACATAGCAAAAACAGTATAAAAACTCACTCTCTTGTTGTATAGAGGAATGCACGCGAAGGCACTGTGACGGCGCTCGTTTGTACCACTGTCACGCCACGAAGCACATAAACAAATAACATTGGACTCACTCTCCTCGTCCATATCCTGCGGTGGTGGCGGGCGGACCGTCTCGTGCGCGACTCGACGCGTATGATGTGCAGGCGGGGTGCTATCCACTCGCAGACATTGATCAGGCGCGCGTCCTGCCGCGTCGGGCGCCGTAGCCACGTCACAGACACACGGTACAATACTCACTCTCCTCGTCCATGTCTGGCGGCGGCGGCGGGCGGTCCAGCCGCGTGGTGTAGTGCGCGGGCGCGGTGCCGTCGACTCTGAGGCGCTGCGCCGGCGCGCGTGCTGCCGCGTCGGGAGCCGGAGCCGCGTGACAGACACACGGTACAACACTCACTCTCCTCGTCCATGTCGGGCGGCGGCGGCGGGCGGTCCAGCCGCGTGGTGTAGTGCGCGGGCGCGGTGCCGTCGACTCTGAGGCGCTGCGCCGGCGCGCGTGCTGCCGCGTCGGGAGCCGGAGCCGCGTGACAGACACACGGTACAACACTCACTCTCCTCGTCCATGTCGGGCGGCGGCGGCGGGCGGTCCAGCCGCGTGGTGTAGTGCGCGGGCGCGGTGCCGTCGACTCTGAGGCGCTGCGCCGGCGCGCGTGCTGCCGCGTCGGGAGCCGGAGCCGCGTGACAGACACACGGTACAACACTCACTCTCCTCGTCCATGTCGGGCGGCGGCGGCGGGCGGTCCAGCCGCGTGGTGTAGTGCGCGGGCGCGGTGCCGTCGACTCTGAGGCGCTGCGCCGGCGCGCGTGCTGCCGCGTCGGGAACCGTAGCCGCGTCGGCCGCTCGCTCGCGCCACGCCGCGTCGAAGCCGGCATCGCCGCCCGAGGATCGCCGATTCGACGGCTCGGTTGGACGATCTCCTGAATGTGCAATAGTAGATTGTTATACAAGGGGAGAAAGCGACCCATTTCAATTGTGATGATTCTGGCGCTCTCTCTTCGTTCGCGCGCGATAATTCGAGAGTGAAATGAGTGCTTTCACCCGAGTTAAACATACTATTTTTCATTTCGACTGTGAGGAAAAACCTTAAATTTACAGTTAGTGGTTGTAGATGTCATAGTGAGGTATTATGTAATTCAGCAAGAAAGGAAAACTCAAGTTTTTGCACAAAAAGACAGTTGATTTACATTACTACAAACATCTAATATGATTAAAAAGAGTAACGGCACGAATACATGAAAGCAGAGTACAAAAAATATCAAATCATTAAAATCCTTGTAAAAAATATCGATTGAATTTTTTCCACAGATAATAATTGACAAAATTAAAAAAGTAGACAGTCCCCAAAAAGATAAAAATTACATTGACAATGTAAAATAAAAAAAAAGTGTCATCTTGGTTTTATGGCGGGAAGCTCAATATTTTAATCACAGATTAATAATTTTCTATTTTAATTATACTAGATTGAATTTAATTCATAAGACTAATTGCAAAATTTTTATATCAACGATCATAATAAAAATGTTTTTCTATGTATAGCTAAGCAAAAATGATTATTATTTTAAAAATATGATGTGACATAATTATCTTTGACCCAAGCTTTGTCTGCATACCTTGACTCTATGCCATGCCAATTAAAACTAAATTACTTTCTACCCAAGGGATGCAAAAGCTATTTTCCACCCGGATATCTACACAGGAAAGTGCTATTTTCCGAACAGGAGAGATGAAAAATAAATTATTTTTCACGCTATCTGATGGGCAAAGTTCGATTATATGTGCCTCATCTCGACCTCAGCCGTAATATTGTATGAAAATCCATTACTTGATAGTCTGTAATGTGACTTATGTGGCACACTTCGCCTGCACCTTCATCCAGCGAAGAAACATCTTCGATGATTCGAACATCGAACGCCACCACGCGCCGGTATCAGAATAGTAGATTATTCATCTAGGGCGTAAAATGGTGTCTTTCGGCGTGAGGATTGTAGATTTGAGGCCCAAGCGAAGCGAGGGTATTAACGGGTTTACTCCCGAGGTAATAGAAAATCCTTTGTGTAGCGAGAGATTTAAGTTCGCCCAGGACAAAAACACCTTTATGCCCGAGGCATAAAATAAATATTCCTATCGGAAGAGAAGAACAAGTAAAAGCTGTCAAACGAAACCAATTTTAGATGTCAGTTACTTATTTAAGTAAATAACATTTGTAGCTTAAAATGAGATAACCTTTCGTTCAGGTGATTTATATCAACCTTCCTAAGTTAAACATATTAGTTTACTGTATGATAAATAGTCGACACAAAATATCGGACATGCAGCCCTAGTGTGAAACGAAAAATTATTTATTTAGACAAATATTCGTAGATACCTTTATATATGCATTACCTGTGTTATTCTGTCTTTACTTTTTACGTAAATTAACGTTCATAGAATATAATAATCAAACTACGTACTTTACGTATTAGAAGCGCATTGGTAAATATAAATCGTATATTATGAGGCTTCGATTTGGACTAATCTACCTGTTAAATGAATATTTGTTGGGGTTATTTCGCTGTAATGATCAAACAATCAATCACCGATCCAGTCACCATGTTTCAGAATAACAATTTCGTCAAAATATTCACAATTTCACTTGAATTTATAAAAAAACACATTAAAGAAATTTTCAGCGAGTCATGGGCCTCCAAACTGACTGACAACCGCCAAAAACGGTTTTGCTACATCGCATCTTGCATCTATTTTTATCACACAGTTTGCTGCTTGTGACATCTCGCTCTTGTCGTTCTATTCCAAAGGGATAATTATTTTATGGCCCGAGGTGAATACTGCTTTTCACGCTATCTTTGAGGCAAAAAAAAGATGTTAACTAGTAAACCCATTAATACCCTAGCTTCGCTCGTGATTCAAGGTAGCGCCCGCGCCGAAAGACACCATTTTACGCCCTTGGCGAATAATCCACTGTAAAAGTCGAATAGTAAAACCCCTTTGAAGGAAATCAAAGAAACACAATCAGTTTAAATAACGATAATAGTAAACTCATATGCACATTCTTTTTCTATATCTCTTACTAAAATTTAATTACGTAAATATTAATTATTACTTACACAGTGAGAAACCGTTTATCTGTACGTGTATCATATTTAAAGCAAAAAAAAACAATGACTTCAAATTGAACAAACAAAGTGGTCATAATAAAAGCGATTAATTTATATATAAGTATTCCGCATCCGCTCACCACATAAGTACCTACCCATCACCCATACTACAGTTAGTGATAAGCCACACCCACAACTATTGTAATACCGATCTTTTATCACATTATACCATTTCTAATTTATTACCCAACAAAAGTATTTTTATTATATTCAACTACGATTCGGAAATACGAAAGCACGAAAATAAACACTTAAAAATATGATTAATTAAAAATATCTTTCTCTGATAGAAAGCATATTATGAAACCACAAAAAAATGCTTATCTGATGAAAATGGCATTAAAATCGTTTCAGCCAAACACGAGACCATCGTGGACAAACATACACACATACTGGTCGAGCTGAGAACCTTCTTTTTTGAAGCCAGTTAAAATACCAGAACCTCCTAAATGTACCTAATAATTATCTGAACACTGTATTATACTCGGTTCAGCAGACACGACCACGACATAATAGCGGACAAACATTTATATTTTTTTAAAGTCCGTTAACGGACAGCACAGCACTGCGGGTAGTTGTCTACTGCTACTAGTGTAGTGACAGTGGGCGGAGGGCGGAGGGCGCGTACGGACCGTGGTTGAGCGGGCGGAGTTCGCGCGGCTCACCTGCGCCCGCGCCCGGCGCCGCCGTCGCCGCCAGGCAGTACATCACCGTCGCTGTGCACAGACAATACACACATTAAAAAAAGAAAATAATATAATAACTCCCTTATTCATAATAACTCAAACGGTCTTTTTAACCTATTTTAGCTATTACACTGTTTTGTCTCATTCTTTCCTAAGAAAGATTATCGCTGTCATCATTTGACAGAAAGTGACAAAACAGTGTAATAGCTAAAATAGGTTTAAAAGACCGTTTGAATTGCCTCAACTGCATCCTCAGCGCGTTAGCTGAAAGGTGGGACTCACCGTTGCTACGGCACTGGGTGCGCCCGCACACCCTCAAAGGTGTATAGGCGCACACAGTGTGCGTCTATCATTTATTTATGTTCAAATTAATTAGTATAAACTAACACTAGTTTTTAAGATTTCGTGTACTACTAACAATCTATGGATCAAGTCCGAAATAAAAATATATTTAATTTAATTTAATTATGAATAAGGGGGTAAATCTTTATGGGACCGCAGAGCTGAGTATTTGATATAAATACCAGCTTACTCCACGCGTTCCTAAGAAAAAAGGTTTGGTGGACTGACAGAGCGAAGTGATTCTATAAGGGTGCCGTTTTTCCTATCGAGGTTTGGAACCCTAAATAAGACTCCTTCAAGATATGACCGAGGGAAACGGGGATTTTTGTTGAAATAGCTAGCAGAACAAAATAGACAGTGTAAGGACGACAGCACGTCAAGCAACACACTGCGGTATCTTATGCTGTTAGAATAAAGGCTATTTTTCAACAAAAATTTATTGTCTGATATGCTGGCGGCTGTACATAAAAATTCCATAAAACGATCATAGCTTTACATTCATGACAAAAATTTCACCACACAGAATAGCATTGCTACATTAACTTACATGAATAAATGAGAGCTGGAAATATTGGTTCATTTCTTTCTTGTGCCGTTTCTACCAATATCCTAAGTGGGCCTTTGGGGGTCAGTACCGCCACCAAATCTGTAATAAAAAATACACAAACGTCAAAAATCAAATCATCCATCATAATTACATCAAAATTGCTATTAATCAAGATTAAATTCCTTAAGGAAATTACATATTTTATCTTATCCACTTTGGGATTTTCTAAATCCACTAATTCAAAAAAAGAAGATATAATTTATTTTATTTATTCAAATATTTATCGCAAAAATAAAAGTGTACACAGGTGGACTTAATACCAAAAGCATAAAAAAAAATTAAGAATTTTTTTCTTGCCCCAAATAGAGATAACAGCTAGTACAGCCCACGTGGTCCATTCGGGCAGGTATTTAATGAAGACGAGCGCCATGAGCGCCGCGATGAAGATCAGGTACGCCTGCTGCAGCCGCAGCGGGCCCTTCCAGTGGATCACGATCATGCCCATCACGCCGAAGTTCCACATCACGAACGCGAGCGTTATGTAGTCCATGGGGATGTTATACGCCCGCAGTGCTTCCCTATAATGAAAATTATATTTGCAAAAACGTTTCTGCTGTTGTGTCCTCTACTTAAAAAATAAATAAATAAAACGTTTTTATTGTTATTGTTTCCTCTACTCAATTGTTATCTGGAAGAAATTGCTCCTAGCTATGAGTCTGCCAATGTTGTACTAGTGATTTGTTTGTTTTTTAATGTTTGCATTGCATTCTATACCTACATAAAAGAATGTCGTGTTAGTAACACCACTTATCTGGAGAACGGATGAACCAATTTTCATGATTTTGCTAATTTCGTTGTCACCACGTATAGGACAAACAGGCAGAGACTAAGTTCGCCGGGACTGATAGGAAAGAATATTTATTTTACTTTAAGTAATTTAAGTCATAGATCAGTTAACGCAAGGCTGACTCAGCAGTTAGAGATACTATTATCTGTGGTGGTGGTTGGCTCCTTAGAATTCATATAAGTCAACAAACCTTGCCACTGCCTTATTAAGAGCGGAAATCACTTGCATATCGCGTCGTCATTTGTTTGAAGTAACGACAGTTTTCGTTTTGTCTGTGCAAGCGATTGTCGTTTGTAAGTGGTCGGACGCCAAAGACCTACCATTGTAAAGTTAGCCTGTAAGCATCCCACTGCTGGGCAAAGGCCTTACCTCAAATGTGAGGTAGTATGAGCCATACTCCACCACGCTGGCTCAGGCGGATTGGCGGAGGGGTGTTTGCAAGGCAAGCGACCAACCTTGCTGTCAGATTTTTATCAAGTCGCCCATAGGGCCTCTGACTAGGCTTAACGCCTAATACCAATCGATATAAGCCGGGACCAACGGCTTAACGTGCCTTCCGAAGCACGGAGATGCTCGTGATGTACGTCACTTATATGGTCGGAATAGTCACAGATCCAAATACCGACCGCGCCGAAAGTTGCTTAACTTCGGTATTATAGGTAAACCGCTTCATTGAGACTTCGCCTGCGGGGTACAGGGGTGCGGGCGGAAAGACGAGAGCGGGGACTGTAAGGGGTGCGGGCGGCGGCGATACACAAGAGACGAAATTTGCCGCGACAGTTCTTAAGATATGTGACGTCAGTGGTCACAATGGTAGTCGTCAGTGTCGACACTTTATAACATTACATAACATAATATTGGAGAAAAAATATTCGATGCGATACAATTACACTAATGAGTGAATTAATTCTAAATATTATTATCCAGAGCCGTGGATTTTGATCAATAAATAAAATGAAATCTTAAAATTAGATTAATTTTAAGGCAAAATTAAAAACTTCAAATAACATTCCCTGGTTACTTTTGCGACTGTTTTGTTTCAGTGTATATCTCGTTCATATTCCACTGAATTTGGATCTATATTTTATTCTAAAATATTCGTATATATTTAGAGCCTTTATTAAAACACTGCTATTTTACAGTGTTAAACGGTGGCGTTAATGCTAAGAGCATTCTCATCCCCAGTTATACCTACCTTAGCATAGAATATATAAAAGTACTACAACTTTAGGTCATGTACAAAGATTGTAACAGGTGCAGGAGAATGGTGTAATACAATAATAAAGATTTTGTGTCCGAATATACTGCGACTCATCTTCAGACTTCAGTCAGACAGTATTCTCTTGTGTACTTCTGTCAAAGCGTCCGCAACTGACAACAGATGCTATCGCTACCTGTGTAGCGAGCGTACTGAATTTTGAAAATAATGTGCCTGCCGCCCGCACCTCTCACAAGCCCCGCTCTCTTCTCCCCCCGCGCCCCTGTACCCCGCAGGCGAGGTCTCAATTTCGCGGTTTACCTATACTACCAAAGCGCTGCCACCACTGCACTACGAGCACCTATATGACACAATATAATTAAAAGTACTCACTCAATATAGAGATAGGAGAACAAGAACAGCAGCATAAGCGACGAGAGTATAAGCCAGCCGTGTATGATTTTGTAGCATCGCTTCTTGTAGAGCACTATGAGCAGCACCGTCATCAGGGCTATCACGCTCAGCAGGATCATGGAGTTGGCCAGCGCATTCCACACCTTCGTCACTGCATATGGGCTCTCTTCATGGAAGGGAGTGTAGGCCCTGAAGTATTTATTCATACATTTGATTTTTGTTTGTTACACCTAAACATACCTAACAGCAACTGTAATATAGACCTGACTCAGGTTACTATAGGTATGTGTAATGATATCCTCCTGGTGGATAAAAAAATATTTAAATACCATCAAATTTACCACATAACTTCCAAATATTACACATATTAAATGTCAAAAACACAACCAAAACTTGCTATTGAATAGATAAAGAGATATCAACATATTTCGTGAACTCTATAAGTTAGACAAAATACAAGAACTGGCCTACACTGACTTGTCTTCTCCAATGTTTACACAACACTTAAAAACATCATCATTCTCTTCTTTATTGAGAAGATTTAATTAAAATTTGCTTTAAATTAAGGCCTGTGTGTAGGCCTGAGACATTATCTATGTGGCTGTTTAGTCATTGGTGCTTCCCTTTTTTTGGGGGGCTTAGAGTACTGCAAGTAATTATGTACACTTTGTAATGAGTGTTAATCAGTGGGCCTCAATACATTTGAAGAAATTAAAAAACACCACACTATTACACATTTTATTTTTAATAGGCAGCAATTTATAATGAGTACTTTTGATACTCAGATAACAAAATTTCTGCCATTTGACTGTGAATGACAAGGAGATCTATCCTACAATAATTGCCTTTATAGAAACAGGCATACAATTCTAAGACGAATTTTTAACCAGGATTTTTGAAAAGCAGCACACTTGTGAATGAAAATCAATATTATAAGCCTAAGTGCCGACCAAAGTCAATTCATTAACTGGAGTAACATGAGAAAAGCCTAGAACCAAGTAGGAATATTTGAATAAATTAGATTGTATTAATCTTTCATTTTTTTAATTGTTCTTCTTCTTCTTCTTCTGAGCCTACTTCAGGATAATTAATTCCCTCATATCTGCTACATCGTATGATTTGACCACTGAGAATATATCAATATGTATAGGTATCATAAAAGTGCCCTGATGGTGTTCTGTTTGAGATGGATCAACACTCTGTTACTCTTATTGCAGCTCTGAAACCTCATATCCTATTTCTGAGTAAAGTTATGTTACTCCATATCATTGACTTTCATTTCTTATCAAGTTTAATATGAGGGATAGAATATACAAGTGTCTGCCTATTGAATATACGTTAGTGGAGGTAGTCATGTAATATATTTGTAAAAGAAAATATACTTACAAATATACATCTTTGACAGAGTAAAAGTTGATTGATGAGATTGTAGCCACAACTACAATCATACATAAGGTGACCGGCACAAACAGCTTGATGACATGACGCGCCCCATACTTCAACTCCAGCTCTTCCATCTGCGACTCAGCAGTGGCAGCCGCTGGGGCTGCACTAGGCCCGGGGTTTGGGACATTTTGACTACCACCCTCATTCTGTTCCACACTCTGCCAATTACAAAAATATTAAACTCTTTAATGCTTATCTGTAAAGGCCCATTTAAATCAGACAAGCAAATGCTCATTCTATCCCCACTTCATTAAATTCTTCTACTCAGAGCATTATGTTCATTGTTCTATTGCTATAGAATATTCTTAGAATGCTTGCTCGATATTTTGGTGTAAAACTTTGAGATCGAGCTTCCGTTTAGAACAAAAGAACACAAAATAATGTTCTTGTTCTAATGAAATTTGTCTTGTGATTAGTGTTAAGTGTACATACTACACTACAACATAACTTTGTTTGACCAAATGACTGAATATTGAATATGCTTATCTTTAAATTATTTGCAGCATTGATTGATAAGATAGTAAATTGCATTCCTATGTCACTCACGACAAGCATTAAAGTACAGGTGAGTCAAATAGTAATTAAAGTACTATTTTTGGAAGTAAATGAAGTATAACTACTAATGATATGGACGAGCTTTTTGTCAGAATACGACGAAATAATGATCTCCGATAGGATTACTTTCGGATCCCAGTTAAGCACGAAGAACACAATGGTAGGCCAAATAATAAACCTCTCTTCATCAAAGTACTGATTAAGTATAATGTCGTTTACCCCATACGAGCGCTGATTATCGGATTTAGTTTTTCTTTTTCTAGCAATACGCTCAGCGATTTCCCTGTCGGGGCGAGCTTCGGCGATGTGCCCGTCCATCAGTGCTGTGTGCTCGGTTGCTTCCTCTGTGTCACTGGAGTCACTCATTCATGAATCGTTAGGATCACTATCATCTTGCGGAAAACTGTAATAGCTTTTACTTGCAGCTCCTCAATGAAGTTTTCGAAAAAATGATTTATTTTATGAATCACGATCACGCACTCAACAAAAATGTAACATTGATTGTCAAATTTTTGACTGACGGACGCGGGTGGGTGACGCTGTCATCCACCGATCTTTTTTGACGCATCCATTTACGTTCGGAAATGCATGCAAGAAACGAAACGGAACAAAAACCTTTTTTACAGTACGTAGGTAGGCAAATGCAGGTACCAACTAGGTACCTTTACCTACCTGCGCGAAGATGAGTGGTTGTGGGCAGTGCGTGCACCACCAACAACCACCACCGCAGCCCGCCAGTGATTACTTGCTCAGTGCCCGCCAGGCGCCAGTGATTAGGTACTTGCTCAGTGGTGGTTGGTGGCATAGAGGAATGTACTTATATAAGGAAACGGTGGTGAAACTGAAAACCAGTATTATTTAATAGTTGAACTTTGGGTGACTGTTGTCATTTGTCAAATGTTTGAGATCGAATTATATAGTAGCGAAAATATATAAGGCGGCAGGCGATTTCCGCGTCCGCATACATCATTGTCGCCTCCTCACCCCGTGACCGTCACATTTGTTAAATGAATATCATAGTAATAAGTAGTACCAACTCCTGACAAAGATTCTGATTTTATAGTATACTTATAATTCATAAGTAGATAGAGAATCCACAGAAACTAATTGAAATAATACTGACCATTGTAATATATTATGCATAGTATGGATTCTTAGTAGTCTTCACAGTTCTCTTCATCTTACTGCTTTAATAAAAACCAGTGTTTCAATCAATTTCTTCATTTATTAATTAAATGTATTAATGCAAGTTCTGTATCCTGCAGCATATTGCATATATGTTACACAAACATTTGAAGACCACAATTTGATACTTTCATTTATCCTCTCAAGAACATTAAACAGAGGGTTGTGTAATTATATTTAATATAGCAGGAACAATAAAAATGTTTATAGATATAGACCTTCAGGTGTACCCTCCTTCTTTCTATAGAGAACACTTTCTTTAGATTTCTTGAAGTCTTCATTAGTGACCTTCATACGTCTTTCTCTCAAAGCCATCAAGCCTGCTTCAGTGCATATTGCCTGAAATCATAGACAAATCTAAAATTAGAAAATGCCACCCATATGTTGGTGCCATCACAGATATGACACACTATAAATAATGGACCCCAAGCACTAATTACACACATACCTTGATGTCAGCACCTGAGAGATCATCTTTTGACATAATAAGTTCAGAAAGATTTACATCATCAGCTAAAGTCATTCTAGATGTATGTATAGTGAAAATCCTTCTCTTTGTTTTTTCATCAGGCAAGGGGAATTCAATTTTCCGATCAATACGGCCTGGACGAATTAGTGCTGGATCTAACGTTTCTATGCGGTTAGTAGCCATAATAACCTGAAACCAAAATTAAAATGAAGCTCACACTATCACCAATATACTTTTCAGGTCAACACACTACAAAATATTAAATACCTTAACATCTCCTCTTGAATCAAATCCATCTAGCTGGTTAAGTAACTCCAACATAGTTCTCTGAATTTCCCTTTCTCCTCCAGAATTAGAATCATACCTAAAAAACAATAAGTCATTCAATCTCCGCTTATAAAGTAATTTAGGAATGACCTACATAATGTACAGATAAAAAATTTACCGCTTAGTGCCTACTGCATCAATTTCATCTATGAATACAATTGATGGTGCATGTTCTTCTGCCACTCTGAATAACTCTCGTACCAATTTAGGCCCATCTCCCTAGAAAGCAAAGCCATTGTTAGAATATAAATCACACATCTTGTAAATAAACAAAAGTGCATCATGTAGATTGTTTTACCAGATATTTCTGAATGAGCTCAGATCCTACGACACGAAGGAATGTGGCTGAGGTCTGATTGGCCACAGCTTTTGCAAGCAGAGTTTTGCCAGTGCCAGGTGGACCATACAAGATGACTCCTTTGGGTGGCTTTATGCCCATTTCTTCATAATACTCAGGGTGTGTTAGAGGCAGTTCTACTGATTCCTGAAAATTAAATATGCAGTTACTTTCATTTTAGATGTCTTACCTTACAAATGTACATATACATGTGCTACATTGGTTTAAACATTGACAGGATGTTAGAGGCCATACTTTTATTTCTTGAATTTGGGTGTCCAGCCCTCCAATATCAGCATAGGTCTCTTGTGGTGCTTTTTCAAGTTTCATCACGGACACCATGGGATCAGTGTCATCACCCAGAACTCCTACTACTGCATGGACCTAAAACAATGGATGATAAAATATATTAGTATGAAGTCCACCTTTTGTACACGGTTTTTGTGAAATAAAGTTTTAAAATAAATATATAAAATAAAAACAATTATGTCCAGGATTATATAACATAATTAAAGCCCATCATTGTTTATAGCTATTGTACTAGTTGTGACTAAATAAATAAATAAAATATATTGTACGCCCATGTGGCAGGAAATAGATGAACTGTGTTCAAATAACTTCTGTGTAACTATAACATACATACTTTTTAATGAATTGCTGATTGGTAACTTATGAGCTGCATACATTTAGTATCTCATTAATTAAAATTATTATAAATTGTAGCCTATGAGTTTTCCAGTGTATGATCCATTCATCCATCCGTCCTCAAAAACTTTGTCACTTATAATATAATTGGATACTATGATTTGATTATACCATACCTTATGATTCAGCAGCACAGAGCATCCAGGCTCCAGTTGATCCTTATCCACAAAGGAGAGAATGCTCACATAGTGCTCACTGCCCACTGAAGTGGAAACTATGGCATGGTTATCATCAATGATCTCCTCCAGGTTGCCAACAGACATGGGTGTCCCTCTGAGATCATCAACCTAAAATGTAATGGTGACTGCTTTATTAAAATCAAGAAGATAAACATAAATCACTGCTATTTATATTGCAATCTTACTAAAGTAGTCATTAGAATTATTCACATCATTATATGCCATAAATAACAATATAAACAATTTTGTTTACCAACCTTAGACCTTTCTTCTTCAATCTTCTCCTCCTGGGGCTTGAGTCTCTCCTGATTACGGATGAACTCTTCTTCCATGAGCAAGTAGTCTTTGATCCTTTCCAACTTGAGCAGCTTCAACCGACACCTTGTGTGAGGAGTCACTTGAGGCAACTTGAGGGCAGCATCAGGGCCCTTCGCCTTCCGCTTCTTCTTACCAACCCTCGTAGGGATTGGGGGCTCATACTTTTTCTTTTTATCTTTGTCATCTTTCTTGTCTCCTCCGCTGCCTCCGCCAGATTGATTTTGACCCTAGAATTCGTATTCGGTACTGAATATTTGTAGCAACGTACTCCCAATGAATGTTTTAGCTTTATTTGACACTTACCATTTCAAGAAATTGATTTTACAACACAAAATTCAGATCAATTTTTTAGATAAATTAAACACAGCTCAACACGATTACAAAGCGAAATTTGTGACATGTCATTCATTCATTCATTCGTTCGTTCGTGAATTTTTTTCTCCAGTGTTGCCATATACATATTTCTACTATGGGGAGATAGGTAGAGGGTAGAGCTTACATACAGCCAAGCGAGAGAGAGTAGGAGAAGGGAGGACAAGGACATCCTTAGTTTTGACATAAAGCTCTTTAGTCTATGCATAAAGAAAGTGACGTTAATTTGACGTGTTGAGTGTTCGTGTACCACTCTTGTCATTTTCAACTCGATTTCTTGAAATATCTTGAAAAATACCAACAAAATAAGTGTTAAATTCAACGAAAACGTGTTGCTTCCGAATACATTTTATAAAAGATGTTACTAAAGTTTGTAATCCCTTGCTGTAACCATCTATTGTAAATAGTTGTGTGCTTGTATGGACAGAAATTAAATTTTACCATAGTACCTATCACAAGTTCTTCAAGATGGTTTTAGCAGATTTAGGTCGAAAAATTACCACTGCTTTGCAGTCACTTAGTAGGGCTACAATCATAAATGAAGATGTGAGTAAAAAGTTACTTTAGAACATCTTGGTGAAATGTAATGCAAAAGCCTTTAGACTGGTATGCTAACTGTGGTTTGTTGATTGACAGGTCTTAAATTCTATGCTCAAGCAAATATGCGCTGCTCTCCTCGAAGCTGACGTTAATATTCGCTTAGTAAAGAACCTCCGAGAAAATGTACGGGCTGTCATTGATTTTGATGAAATGGCAGGAGGGCTTAATAAGCGCCGGATGATACAATCTGCAGTCTTTAAAGAATTGGTTAAGGTATTGATATATATATATTTTTCATTTATTACCGTATAAAAAGAAAACAAACGGTTACAATAAAAAACAGCACGAATAAACCACTGAGGTTTGGGATAATGCTGCTGCAAGTCACATCAATACCATCTATAAATAGTTGAAAATCAATATTAATATAATTCGTTTAGTTTGTACTACTTCTACTAATAATGCAAAAATATTTCAGTTAGTTGACCCTGGAGTGAAACCATACCAACCCATCAAAGGCAAACCAAATGTGATAATGTTTGTGGGCCTGCAAGGCTCTGGTAAAACAACTACATGCACAAAGCTTGCATATCATTACTTGAGAAAAAACTGGAAGTCATGTCTTGTGTGTGCTGACACATTCAGAGCTGGTGCCTATGACCAAGTGAAACAGAATTGTACTAAAGCCAGAATACCATTTTATGGAAGGTAATGTTAAATTAACACTGAAAGCATTGAAAATCTCTTGAATCTTTTCTTGTTATCTAAAATTATATTTTAATTTTAGTTACACAGAAGTAGACCCTGTTGTGATAGCAACAACGGGTGTAGAGATGTTCAAAAAGGAAGGCTTTGAAATGATTATTGTTGATACTAGTGGTCGTCACAAACAAGAGGAATCACTGTTTGAAGAGATGTTGGCAGTTGCTAATGCTATTGTAAGTTACCAATACATTTAAAATTAGTTTCTAAAACTTTAGTATCTTTACGGTCTGTTTCACAATGCTGCAATGTCCCAATAAGTTCTGGTTAGCATTATCTGGCCAATGCATAGATGATGTTCCATTTTATTTACTATCCGTTAGCAGTTATTTGTGAATGGTGAAACAGGCTCTTAGTGTTCTAAAATATCTTATTACCACAGAAACCAGACAATATTATATTTGTGATGGATGCAACTATTGGTCAAGCTTGCGAAGCACAAGCCAGAGCTTTCAAGGAAAAGGTTGATATTGGTTCAGTAATAATTACCAAATTGGATGGACATGCCAAAGGAGGTGGTGCACTGTCAGCGTAAGTTAATTATACTTTATTATAATTTATATTAGCTTAATGAATGATAAACTACCTACTTGAGCATTTCATGATCCAACCACTAATTTGTTTTGTTTTACAGAGTGGCAGCAACACAGAGTCCAATAATTTTCATTGGTACTGGTGAACACATAGATGATTTAGAACCATTTAAAACAAAGCCCTTCATCAACAAACTATTGGGGATGGGTGACATAGAAGGCTTATTAGACAAAGTGAATGAACTTAAACTTGATGATAATGATGAACTGCTTGAAAAGTTAAAACATGGACAGTTCACATTGAGAGCTATGTATGAACAATTTCAAAATATTATGAAAATGGGGCCATTTTCACAAATCATGGTAAAAAGCTCACAGTTGTTTTTATCTTATTATTTAATTTACTTTTGTATGCTTATTAAAGGCATTTTTTGTAGGGTATGATTCCAGGCTTCTCTCAGGATTTGATGTCAAAAGGTAGTGAACAGGAGTCAATGGCAAGATTGAAACGTCTAATGACCATTATGGATTCTATGAATGAAGGCGAACTGGATCATCGCGACGGCGCAAAACTATTTTCTAAACAACCAACACGCGTCACAAGAGTTGCGCAAGGGGCAGGTGTAACAGAAAAAGATGTTAAAGACTTGATTGCCCAATACACTAAATTTGCTGCTGTGGTTAAAAAGATGGGTGGAATAAAAGGATTATTTAAAGGGGGTGATATGGCTAAAAATGTTAATCAGACTCAGATGGCGAAACTCAACCAACAAATGGCTAAAATGATGGATCCTCGTATACTACAGCAGATGGGGGGTATGTCTGGTCTCCACAACATGATGAGGCAATTGCAACAAGGCTCAAGTGGCATGAACAGTCTTATGGGTGGCAAATGACAGTAGGTGTGATTATTTAAATACTTAGATTGACTAACTAGATGTGAGCTCTCTATCAACACCCTTCTGGAGCAGGCTCTATCAGTAAAATCTGCAGAAAAAAATATTTATCCTGAAGTACCTATCTAAAACTCATGTCTAGCAGTGTCAATGTTATTCTAAGTTTAAATAAGGCAACAGTACATTTGTAATTAAAACTGTATTAATCAATAAAATAAATTGGATTTCATTTTTTGTACTTATTAAATTTTCTCTTCTACTTGATATTATTAAGATGATATAGCTGGCTAAAATTGTTACCTCGGCCTCCTTCTCCTATTCGAGGCAAAGATTAATACAACAAAGTAGAACTCATGAAAATCGGCCCACCCGTTCTCGAGGTGATGTGAATGAACACTTCTTTTTTTACCGACTTATAAGAAAGGAGGTATACAATTCGACCAATATGTATGTGATGTAGTTAAAATTTGTTTTTTTTTTAGTATTGTTTAAAATTGGATAATTTATAAATTTATTATTTAAAATAGTCCAAGTTTTACATAACAATAAAACTTGTATTATTAGCAGAGACGATGCACAGCATCCTGTGAGATGCGTCTACTTCCGCCTAGCCTAATTTCCGTATCCTGCTGGATAAATAATTATTGTTTTAATTTGACTTACATCCGTGTCCGCCATTTTTAGTCACCTGGGGTCGAGTTATCTCGAAGTTTCCTCATAGAAGTCTCGCCAGGAGGCCTTAATGGGATGCTGTGCATCGTCTCTGCTAATAATACAAGTTTTATTGTTATGTAAAACTTGGACTATTATTCGGCATGTGACGATGCACAGCATCCTGTGAGAGATGTGTTTATTAGCTCCTGGTGACTATTGAACGACGCTATGTGATAAAGAGTATGGTAGACTGATGATTGCAGCTTTTGAAGATATCTGTAAAACGCTAAACGATGTGATTAATGGGTGCAGTAGTAAGCACATTATTATTGCCAAGTATTAATGCGTAAAGGTTGATAAGGCAGACTACTATTAACATAATTTAAATTATTTCTTTATCAATAATAATCAATAATAAATGTTATCTAGCTGAAAATATATGCAACGTATAACGACATCTTTCATTTAATTGTCTAGTACATGAAGTTGCAAGAGCGATAACTTTCGCTATCAAATATTTTTATTGATATGTTTTAGTTTTGAAATATGTCTAAGTTAAGTGATTATTAACTTGGATTAATGGCCTAGACAAATAACTATTTTAAGATATTAATGATGAATGATGTCTCATTGTGGTACAGGTTCGAAAATTATATGCATTTTGAGGGACCGAAACCTTGTGGGGAACGAAAAGTACCTGGAAGGGCAAGATGGATTATTTTTGTTACCTACGTATTGGTAGGCTTAACAAACAGTCTGGTCTGTATTATGAAGGCAAACTTGTTTGATACATTACAAACATTACAATGATATATTGAGCATGAGGTTTTGAAATCAGACTGATCCGATTTGATTGAATATTTAGGTTATGTGTAAGCCTGCCAGCTTTTGAGGCTAAATTTAAAAATGCCAGATTGAAGTATGATAAGGAATCAAATGTTTCAATTAGGTAAAGCATTAGTGAAAAATGTCGGCCAGGCCATGCTGATTAGGTAAAGATTTATTATTTAAGCAGATGCTTTAAAACATGCCTAAAGCTTAGATTTGAAATCTTCCTTTTGCCAATAGAGGGTTAATATGAATGACTTTATAAATGTAAATTTCGAAACATGGAGGAAAGTAAGTTTGCCACCAAGTTCTAGTCAAGTTTTAAGACACACTTTAAAAAATTGTTTTCTCAGTTCATGAGGGGTTTGGGTGTATACCTTTTTTACAGGACTTAGTTATATGGGTTACATAACTTTGGCTTTCAAATGGGCCTTGTCCTGCAGTAGAGTTCTGGCCAATCGGATCTGACCTGTGGCCGTGTGTACTGTGTTTGTATGGAGGGAGCGAGAAAAGATGCCTCACCACGTTGCAGGAGGTGGTAGTCCCGAAATACAAAGTAAAGTGTTTGTAGGTGTAGTTATTGACCGCAGGTGTGGCTGTAATTACACCCCCCCCCCCCCTTTTTAAAATTTAAAGTATTAACGTAAGATGTGTTCTAACTAAACCTTACATGACCTATTATTCTAGCGCAGAGGTTGGAGTTAAAGATTGATATCATTGTAAAAACACCTCTGGTCACGTCTTGCTGTCGTCTTACTGGATTATGAAGTGAAGAAACACAGAGTGAACTGGTGTATTGTGCGTACGCTTGTGCACTTTTGATTTCAATCAGGGGGACATTAGATAGCAGCTTCATTGTCGCCTTAACTCGTCAAGTATGTGTAAACGAGACACAATAAAAATTCCATTGTTATGCGACTCTCGGCATTCGTTTGATACCTGACTGATTAACAAGATATCGAGTTCGGGTAAATATTCTGATTAACTGGGCCTTTGTGCGAGGGTTTGTGTGCTATTAGCAGTTCAGAGAGTGAGCTTTTGCTGTGGGGTAGGCTCATACTTTTCTCGTGTACTTAAGGAGAATTTTCAATTTATTGGTAAGTTATGTATTTCATTTGAATCATTCGTATTTGTTTATGGCTTTTTAATTTTAATTGTAATTGTAATGCCCGTGCATTTCGAGGTTGCGCACTTCTCAAGTTATTTTGTTGCACGTCCCTTGAGCACTCATTTCGACTATATGACATTTACTTTCTGTATACCTAATTGCCAGCCCAATAGTATCGAATAATATGCTATGATTTTTACTTTCGTTTTCTTAGTTGGTATTTAGAGTAAACAGTAGTACCTTTTCTGAACTAGGTATTCGGGAATCTTTTCCGAATTAACTCGTCAAGTATGTGTAAACGAGATACAATAAAAATTCCATTGTTATGCGACTCTCGGCATTCGTTTGATACCTGACTGATTAAGAATCTACTGCTCCGGGTCATAACGAGGCTTCGATTAGTAGTTATGAGGGCCTTTTGAAGGGCTCAGTTAGTATGAAAATTCATGGTACGGTAAGGGCAAATGGCAAAGGTAGGCTGAGGGCGATAGACAATTTCAGTCAGTCCGAAAATATTGCACAACCAAAGTTTGTACAAAAGGTGGACTTAACGCCATATGACACAATATCAGGGATAAGCGTTCAGCTCATTCGCGTCTGCTCGTTTTTTTTTTTTTTTTGAGATTATATCAGAAATTGACTTGCTTGTGAATGCATTCTGAGGTAGACTAGAGCTGTTGAATATAGCACGGTGTGGATGAGACATGCACCGGCACAGATGTAAACGGCAGACCGTGTTACTGCACTGTAATTCGACTGGTCAGTTGATTTAAGCAATCAAAGGAAAACGTGCTGGGCTATTGAATGATATACGGGATTGGTGAGGCAATCACCGGCATGAAATTGTTCGGAAGAATGTGTGGTGAACTTTCAATTATTGCGCGGAGTTGCTAGGCAAATACCGGCATAAAAGTGAACGCCTGTCGCGTCCCTAGCGGATTAGTTCGATATTCTTAGATATGTCTACAAATAAATGCGACAAAGACCACTGAATATTGTGCGGAGTTGGTGAGACAAGCACCGGCACGGAATACAAGCAGGACTGATGAATACTGTACGATGTTGGTGAGACAAGCATCGGCGTGGAGGTGATGTTAATGTGAGCAAGACCATTGATTATTGCGTTGAGTGGGTGAGGCAAGCACCGGCACTGAATGTAGACAGGAAAGTTGAATATTGCACGATGTTGGTGTGACAGACAAGCATCGGCGTGGAGGTGAATGGCAGATGCATCCCTGTACTGTTATAAGTGTTAGGTTGGCTTACGCAGCCTGATGCTAAGGTGCCACTGCGGACTGCGTCCGATACGCTCGGAAGCAGCCTCCTAAACTGCACTGAGATATATTGCAGATGTGGCTCTGTAATCATTGCCATTACGATGATCGCAGTCTGACAGGTAGATGCCGCTGGCCCTTGTACGTATGAGGCCAACAACCGTAAGAATACTCAGATGTGATGAGTTGCGTAGCACTTGCGTTACGTTAAGCGAAAGGACTACGAGTAGTTTGAGTAATGATAGAATAAGTCAGGCTTCGAGGGCCTCTCAATAATTGTTGATTTCTTGCGATCCGTAGTAATCACAATCCATAAAGGCCGTGTCATTTATCGACTTCGACCATGGATATTTCGAGTTGTCTTGTGTTATGTTATGTAAAAAGTATTATAATAATTTCTTTTTCTATTAACTAATAAAATTATTAATTTAAATGAATTTTTAAGCTTACATTGCATTGTTGCCACTAATATAATATGGACTCTGGCTCGAAATAAACATATTTTATTTTATTTATTTGTTTTATTTTTATTTTATAAGAAGTAATCGGCACTTGGTGGTATTTAATGCACGCAACTGCCAAGAGCTTGCAGTATGGTTTTACTGGGATACGGTCCCCCGAGCTGCTGTTTTTAAGAATGCTACCTTAAATGAAGGTGTTATAGTCTTAGGTCTTAGTCATATCGCGACCATTAATAAAGGACACTGGTGCAGTGCCTAGATTACAAGCTTCAAATCGTTTTTTAAATTGCCGCTTTAGTCAAGTGTGCGGTAGACAACTGCATATGAATGCTCGACAGAGGCGAGGCTACACTGCATAGATATAGATATAAAAGTTAACAATTTGAGACAAATGTGCACTGTACTGTAATGAACCTTCATTAGGAATATTATGCATTGTTTAGATGTATTTAGGATATCCTTTAAAAGTTGGATATAACAGAATTGAAATTGCTTTTTCGAAATTCGAAAATTGTGGCAAATTTTTGCAAGAATTGTTAACGCATTGCTTTTAGTTGTTTTGAACTGAAAACATGCTAGATTGAGCAATAAAGTATGTTCAGGCTGGTAAAGGATTCAGCGGTTATTCAGAAGAAGCCGCTGTTATTACGTTCTAGTTAGAAAGAAGTACGTAAATATACGTGGGTATATGAAAAATAAAATGGAAATATTGCATGTTCCATCTAAAACATAGTAATTAGCTACCCGTGCTATAAAAATCTGTAATTTAAGGTACTGCGGTACCTAGGAGTCGAGGCAATACATACAGTAAATATGATTCACAAGATGGGTTTGACCGAATATCGAAATTCGGGCCTCGGAGACTAACATGAGCGTACGCCGCCGCGTGTTTATCCACGGTTTTAGCTAAGATAATGTTTGTTTAGTTTATTTCAAATTCATGTGGTCAGAAAGGGGTATTCACGCTGAATAAAATACCACGTACCTTATTATGTCTTCGTTTTACCTTTAATTAAGGCAAAGCCAGGGCTGGGAAAAACCGCCGGCCGATCCATTTTCCAGTGTTATTCGTGCGCGTGCAGCGTAGGCCGATGATCACTTCGTCTTGCAGGTCACCGTCACGTTAAAACACTAGCACACTTTTAAAACTTGGTCATTATAACAATATAGACTTTTTATAAAAACGTTAAGATTATTAAGATTTTTAAAGGTAAAACTTTTTCAAATATAATACGCTAAGTATGAATGTAATTCTCGATTTGAGCAGAGTTTCTGCTTAGGATGTTGCTAGATCGAAAGCAAACGACGCTATGAGGAAACTTCGAGATAACTCGACCCCAGGTGACTAAAAATGGCGGACACGGATGTAAGTCAAATTAAAACAATAATTATTTATCCAGCAGGATACGGAAATTAGGCTAGGCGGAAGTAGACGCATCTCACAGGATGCTGTGCATCGTCACATGCCGAATAATTATTAATTTTTGAGTATACTGATGATAAGCTTATCAATACGTATGCAAAGCGTAAAAATACGTATGCAAATTATCATGACCATACATGAAGGATAAGTGTCATTTCATGACCTAAATTGAAATAAAGATTTTGAATTTGAATTTAATGTTTGTCCACGGATTGCTCGAAAACGAAAAGTGGTATCGAGCGAGATGATTCTTTCAGTAAGTTATTGTAACTTAGGAAATAGTTATTTTATCAAAATCGGTTCAGGAGATTCAGTCATCAAACCAAAAAAAAAATATATTAAAAAAAACCTAACTTATTATATGGCATTTGTCTTTGGTGTTTGGCCGCCGTGCCGGAATAGTGTGCCATGCATGACCTTTAGGGCGCTGGGCGGTGTAGAGCCAAATAATTTTGACACTTGACAGACGAGCGTTTAAATAATATTGACCATTTTAGATTTTTTACGTTTTGTCTTTTGTTGGATTGGGAAATTAATTATTTCCAGATAAATTATTATTTATTTTGTCTAAGAATAGTCACAGATTTATTTAGATTAAATAAGGAATGTTCAAATGTGTTCGAGATTTGTTAAAACTGAATCATATATATGAAATCAAAGTAAGTTCCTTTAGATAAGGTTATGTTCATAAAACATCAAGGGTCGAGTCGAGCATCAAGAAATATCTTCACAGTTTTTTTACGGCAAATTAATGTTTTAGGCTCTATATAGCACCCCTGTAAAACGCCACCGCAGAGTGCGTTCTAAAATGGATATAGAGCTAAAATGTCGGGAGAACCCTATAGTGACGAAGCTGGATTCGCCAGAATTCAAGAGCATATTTACCCCCGAGGTTGAAGAGTTAAAGTCCTTGTTTGAGAAATACCAGTTTGAAATTAGAATTGCCGGTGGAGCCGTCAGGTACTTACAAGTACATAAATGATATATTTAAATACTCTCTATTATCCTAACCATTTGAATTAAAACATTAATATTTTTTCTACTTTTTAGAGATCTGTTATTAGGGCAACAGCCGACAGATTTGGATTTTGCAACCACAGCTACACCTCAACAAATGAAAGAAATGTTCACCTCTGAAAACATAAGGATGATCAATATGAATGGTGAAAAACATGGAACAATTACTCCCAGAATTAATGATAAGGAAAATTTTGAAGTGACAACTCTTAGAGTAGACATGATAACAGATGGACGTCATGCAGAAGTGGAATTCACCACTGATTGGAAATTAGATGCTAATAGAAGGGATCTGACAATTAACTCTATGTTCTTAGGTATTGTAAATGCTTGATGAATTCTGGGTACCTATTGAAGCTCTGAAATTACTTTTTAATTCAGTTGGTTTAAATTTCTCTATTTTAGGTTTTGATGGCAGTGTATATGATTTCTTTTTTGGATATGAAGATTTACAAAGAAGAAGGGTGGCATTTGTTGGAGATCCTGATATAAGGGTCAAAGAAGACTATTTGAGGATAATGCGTTACTTCCGTTTTTATGGAAAAATAGCAGAAAGTCCAGAAAAACATGAAGAAAGTACATTAAAAGTTCTTAAAGATAATGTAGGTGGTTTGCAAAATATTTCTGGTGAAAGAATTTGGGTGGAGCTTAAGAAAACTCTACAGGGCAAATTTGCTGGTAGTTTATTGAAAACAATGCTGGATGTTGGAGTTGGACAATTCATAGGTGATTGGTTTAGCTATTAATGTAACTAAAATACATTCTTATATGCACAAGTGCATGCTATTAACCTATGCTATGCTTTTAACCTGTAATTAACTGTTCATTTTAATTTCTTTTTACAGGCTTACCAGTCAATCCAAATGTAGATGAATTGAATAGAGTGCTGAAGAGAGGGGAGCACCTGGGGTTACATCCTATCAGCTACTTAGCAGCATTGTTGAAAGACATGGATGAAGTGACTGTCCTTTATTCCCGGCTCAAATTCTCTGGATATGATAGAGACTTGGCATATTTTTTAGTAGAACACAGAGGAGAAAAGAACTCTAAGGATAGGCCTTTATTGTAAGTAATCTTTGTAAAATAAAGATTGTTCTGTTAACTCAAGTAACTGACAAGAGTCTAGTATTAAAGCTAGATTGGTACTATTTAATTGCACGCCCTAGGCAAATTTTGTGATTGTAAATGTATTTTTTTTCAGACCTTACGAGAAACTGATACTTAATGCCAAAATAAAACAAAAGAATGCTGTAGAATATGTCCAAGAGGTATTAAAGTACAGAGGTGAAGAAGAACTTTTAAAACAGTTTATGATTTGGGATATACCACGTTTTCCTGTGAGTGGCCAAGTACTCAAAGAGAATGGTGTACCCCCTGGCAAAATGTATGGACCTATTATAACCAAACTCAAGGACATCTGGATAGAAAATGAATACAAGCAAACATCAGATGAATTAGTTAAATTTATACCTAGTATAATAGATGAATTTGAAAGGCAGAGAGAATTAAATAAAAATAAATAAATATTCAATTGTTTCATTTAGATACAACATCAAGATAATAATGTAGATTAAGCCCATTTTATTATTTCAAATCAGGAAACTTTAGGTGGTTCATAGGGTACATATTTATTGCATCCATCATCATCATCCTTATGTTCAATGAAGCATTGTTTGCAAAACAGATAGTGACAGCCTAGGCATCGCATTCTAGCATCTTCATTACATATTTCACAGAATGGTAACTCATCATTGCTTGAAGTGGGTATATCATCATCTTGCAAGTTAGGTTCAATTTTTGCCTGAAAACAATAAAACAATTTCTTAGGATTAACTCATCACAACATAAATTTACAATAATCTTAATGTAGGCATACCTTTTCAATAATTTTTTTGATGATGGTTTCTTCATCTTCTGAGTCAACATCATCAACTTTTTTGCTTGAGCTTGAAGGAGTTTCACTGCCCTTTAGCTTATGTATTCTTGCTTCAATATCACCAAGCTGCTTATTAAATTGCTCTTGATATTCTTTATCAATATTTGCATTCTCTAAATATTGTTTCATCAAATCATCAGCCTGCTCTTGTTCCGTTCTCAAATCTGGTGTAAACAGTGCAGGCTATAAAGAAACAAGTTAGGTATGGGTAAATTAAAATTTACAGAGTCATATTTATAACTTTATTGTGTAAATAATAATTATAAATCAGTGATTGGAATAAATACCTTACTTTGTCCTTCAATAACAGGTATTCCTTTCAAATTTGCTAATCGTTTCTGTAATTCAGCATCAGATATTGTTTGTTGGTTCCCTTTTATTTTCTGCAAACGTTTTACAATTTCTTCATCTGTTCCTGCCTGAGGATTTTTACTTCTATCTTCCCTTAATTGTTGTAATCTACGTTGAATTTCTTGTTCCACATCATTGACTTGTTCTGTATTGCAACTACTGTTATTTATTTGTCCACTGCTACTCACTCCAATTCTTCTGGAAAAGAGTACAAATAAAATGTTATATTTTTGATACCAATAAATTGATAGGTATTGAACTTATGGCTTGCCTAAAGGCAACTGTAGTGAATTTATTTAACTTACTTGTAGTAAGCATCTGGTGGATCAATTTGCTTCTTGCTATCCATTATGCCTGCAGAGTTTTTGCATTTGGAACAAACCTGAGGAAATAAAAATAAGTTGCTGTTGTCCTCATCTATATAGCAAAATCTCTACAAAATCATGAAGAAGTGTGCGTCAGTTTAGCTTCAGCAGCATACCAGCAGCAACATACCTTAGCTTCAGCATTGATCTTTTTCAGGAAAACTTTATAATCTAGACATTTTGAGCAGTAGCTGAAACCACAGCTTGGGCAGCCCTTCTGTAAAATATGAATAAGTAGAGTTTGTGGTAATAAGTTCCTTATAGTTTCGACATTTGGGTAGCAGTTTACAAAGACTTCATCGATGAATGCAATACATAATACGATAGAATACGGAGAAAAAGTTCGTTCAAGTTGTTTTTTGAAATATTCGGTTTTTTTAAAGAATTTCTTTGAATTGATATTCTGAATACCAATTGAAAATACTACTGTCTGTACTACTTAAGCAGGTACAACATGGATTGCTGTAGGTACTTACTTCCTTCCGAAATAATGTGTATGGTTTAGCACAAGAGTTACAACATGCCATGACCGATTTTAAGCAGTACTTTCCGAATGAAGTTAAGCTAAAATTAAAGTATAATTTTAGCTTTTCTTCTTCTTCTTTTATTTAATGGCGACGAATCAGTTATTTTAGCTTTTTATCTCCTGTGAAATCATCAGCTTGATTGACAGCACTGACAGTGACAGAAAATCAGCGATGAACTGTCAAAATTGGGTGGTGCGTTCCACTTGATGTGCGCGACGCCCACCGCCGCCACCACGCCAGTAGGGCCCACTAGAGACGATCGCGCGCGGTCGTACGTCGTAGTCGAAGATTTTTTCTTTCTCTATGGTCGTAGTAGTCGCGCGAAAACCCATAGAAAGAGATAGAAAGTAGTATAATAGTATAGAATGACAAACGCAGATTTTCAGCGAAACCAAAAAGTTACTTTACATGTGTGCGTTCAATAGTGATGTGTATCTTATGGTGGTCCAAGTTTTATCGACGAGGTTACGATAAATCATGTAAATTGAAACGAAAATAATTAAATTAATGCACTTTTAATTACAAAATACTTTTTATTTGATAAACAAGACAACCTCATTTTTGTTAAATTACATATTTATTTATTTATGTATGAAGACTTGCTAGAAGCACTTATACACGTTCCAACATAGACCTTATCACAGCACAGCTTCGGGACAGTTGTGTGGGCCAGTGCTGAGAAGAAGCTGTGCAAGAATTACGGTTACCTAAAAAAATCAGTCAAAAAATTTATCGATACTGATGACGTCATCATTTAGTCAAGCCCTAGTGTAAAGAAACGGTTTCTTATTTTACTGAAAATACCTGAATTAATCTATTGGAAACTTTGATGTATGGCTGCAAATCACAAAGGAAGTCCTAAATTTACTGTACAATTTGGCATCGGAGTCGATTTCACTCACAAATTTTATAAAATTTGGAATTAAAATTTTTATCAATGTTTCATATTTACTGGTGGAAAGTATGATTTTCGGGATTGTATCCTCGGCGCACTTCACAGTTGCTGAAAGCACAAGTCATTTCATCTGAAATTGTTATACAAAACTTAAATTATAATTATATCCATTCATAATTTTTCAAAAATTCCAACGACGGAAACTTGACGTTTCCACTAAATCCATTATTTCCTTTGGATTATTTCTTAGAAAACGGTCTCGCTGTCAAATCTATAGAATTTCACTAAGTAGCACGCTCTTTTTAAAGCGAAGATTTTTTTCTTTCTCTATTGATTTACCTGTCGGTTGTGACTTGTGAGTTTTTTTTTATCTTATTAACAAATGACTCATTGCTAAAAGGGAATGTCAAGATTGTTTACATTATTCGACAAGCAAAGAAAAAAGGACTTTAAAACTGAAAGGTTAAATTAAATTCGTAAAAGTCACGGGTAAAAGTAATACAAATACTTTGAAAGTTGTAGGTATATCAATTTATTAGATAGATATTACAATAAATAAATGCATTAGCATCTCATATTGTACTACATACACTACATTATAATGTTAGCATCTTGGACACCTCCCTCAGTGATAATAAAGTTTGCTGTAGAATTTGGTAGATCTGAAGCAAACTCTACAGACAGTGTTCTTAAATATGTATTATTTTCATTTGAGGATGTGTTTTCATAACATTTTACTGCAGTACTTGTTTTTCTCAACCACAACCGATAACAAAGCATATTTGACCATGCAAGACCAAGTGATGGTAACACACTCAAAGCTTCTTGGAAGTCTGCCGTCACTTGATTTATGCATAGAATGGCTAAGTTATGAACTTGTGCAATATTTGTCAGTAAAATTGCTAATTCTCTCAGCTCTTCAGCTCTTTGAATGTAATTACTGTATTCAACTCTAAATGGAGCAGCAATTGAATCAATTACAATAAGACAAATTTTATGTTTAGACAGAAGATTTGGAAGGCGCACTCTGATGCAAGATATTAAATCCTGTGCTTCTGTGACATGTTCAACAAAAGTTTGTTTTCCATAATCAACTTCTGGATCATAGTTAGGAACATTTTTCTTCATTTGGTCAAATCTTCGAACTGGAAATAAATCTTCAGTGCAGATATACACACTTCCTTCAAGCCAATTAAAGGCAGCAGCTTGAATTCCAATTTGAGATTTTCCAGAACCGCTTTCACCATATATTTCTGTTATTACCCCTCTACGAAAGCCACCTTTTAGAACTTCATCTATTGATTTGCATCCAGTTTTTACTTTTTTACTACAGTGTTCTTGTTCCAAAAGCTTATCGCATCGAGTACACTGAGGCATTACAGAATCACTTACTATACCTTTAATAATTTCTATATCTGCTTTAGGTAGATTCGTGATTTTTTTAATATCCCAACTAGAAAGCAATATTATTTGTTTTGATGTGCATACACCATTTCTATCTAAAATTTCAAACCACTTTGGTGGGAGTATTTCGTCTAATCCATTCATTTTGATATCATGTGAGTTTTATGGTGTGTGAATTAGGTACTCAATTATCTTAAGCTTCACTGAGTTATTTAAATAATCTCCTTAATCCTTAGTCAAATAAATAGAAACGAACACAAAGAAAAACTCGCAAAAACTACATTCACTACTCTTAGTTTTTGCCGGCAACGGAATCGGATCGTATCGGGCAGGCGGGAATTAAACAACAAAGGGAACAAAAGCACAACAAGTAAAGGAAGGAAAGGAACAGCAGACAGAAAGACAGAAACAAATAACAAAAGAAAAGTATGAAAAAAAAGTGTTGTTGAAATTGAACTTGAACTCCAACTTGCTTGATTGAACTGTTGACTGCACAGATTAGCAGGGCTGCCAGCAAATAAATTTCGATTATACAGTTTAGTATCCGCAATTATACAAATTTTGATCGCATTATACATAAATCAATATTTTTTCGTAATTTCGTAAAACTAACATCATTAAATTTATATGTATAAAATGATCACTGTTGTGTACATGAAAGATCTATGAGAAAAAAAAATTTTGGGGGCCTATTTTTTTATTTTTTATTTTAAGACTTTATTGCACAAATTTAGCGTACAAAGGTGGACTTAATGCTAAAAGCATTCTCTGCCAGTCAAACCTTTAGGTCATGCAGAAACATTTTTTTCTTGTGCTAATGTCAGAAACGTCAAAACCAATTTTCATGCAGTTTTCATTATTTTATCTCCCTTTCAATCGGTAATTAAACAGGTGATATCCTTTTCAATGGTATTTAACCCTTTCAAGGATAACGAAAATCAGCGCGAGAGCGAAGCGAGCGCTTAAAATTTTTGGTTTTCAACGCTCTTCATATTGAATCATTGCGCGAGCGCAGCGAGCGCTTCAAAATTTGGTTCGTAATGCTTTCCATAGCGACGATAAACTTAAGTTATTGCGCGAGCGAAGCGAGCGCTTACAATTTATGGTTTGCTTTTTAGAGTGATAAAACTAAAGTTGTTTAATATAAAATGTTTGTAAACTGTCCACGCTCAAACAGCTGAGCTGATTTTGATAAAATTTTGTTTTAGTATAAATTTAGAATCCACGAGGAGCGGCTGCTCTGGAGATAATAACAATTAAAATTAATGATAAAACAGTAACAATACTTGTCAGTGACAACTTTAAAAAATAAAAGCATCACTTACAGACAACCGAACGACACATTAAACGTAGTGATTTGCTCAACCCATCGGTGCTTACAATCAGCAGGAACTATAGCCACACAACACGACATTTTACTTCATCGTAGTTGTGAAGTTGGCAATAATACTTTCACTACATCTCTGCAGAGTGAGTGGACAATTTCGAGAAAAATAAAAGCTGAACTCCCGTTTTATTTCATGCCGCATGCTTTTGTATCGTATTATACGAAATGATCAGGGATACAATTTATGGTCCGATTATACAGATTTTGTATCCAATTATACAATCTGGCAGCCCTGCAGATTAGTAAGAGTATGTCTAAAGACAGATAGGAAACGCTCCTTTGTGGGCACCTGAGTTAGTGAGATATTTTGACAGCTGGCTCACCAAGAATGACATAATTTTTTTTCACATTATGGCTTCTCTGGCATAGATTATATTCTTGCTCACTAATGTAACGTTATCGTTATCCAATAGGTATTTATTAACGGTACTTACTAAACCGTTATATTATTTTTTGCTCAGGAAAAGGCTTTGACACACTGAATGTGTTCTGCGATCAGGTCAAAGTGATTTCAGCCCACATTATTATGAGCAACATTGACCTGACCGCAGAACACATCTAATGTGACAAATCCTGAAAGAAAAACAGTTAGAAACACTGAAAAAACTATAATTGTTGGTTAAAAAAAATACAATAAAATATAATGCAGATTGGATAGTACAATACGGAATTGCTATGACGTTAAATGTAATACGCCAAAAATACGCCTATTTCGCATAATATCTAGACATAATATTAAGATATATCATTTTGATAGACATTGCAGCAATTAGACAGAGTTAGACAGACATAATACACGGTCAAACTTATACTACCTCTTTTTAAGTTGCGTCGGGGTTAAACAAACGCAATGCTTTTATAAAGACAAATGACAAGAGATAGTTTTTTGTATAGCTTTCAGATAAAATCAGAGATGTTCTTCGTATTTTCCTTGTTCAGACAGAGCCCGTCGCGCCGTTAACACAGTTGAATAGTTGGTCGAAGAACAGCACTACCTCGGACTTGGTTTCCATTGTGCAGCTAACTGATGAATGACACGTCCAGATTGAGCCCTGTTAGAAAAAATATTACTTTAAGGCATATTTATCTTGACTGCATTGTTGTTATATACAGGGTTAATGGTAATTAGACCGGATCCTTTTAAGAGGCGATGGGGGAGCTCCATTGCGACAACTTTGACCCCATTATGTACTATTCCAATTTTAATAATTTTGGAGCTACTTGACTTATAGTTTATTTTTTTCCAATCCTGATTTCTTTCTTTGAGAGACTTACTTGAGATAATAGTGTAAAGCAAAAAATATCTTTTATTACATATACATATAATAAAACTGTAAAGTAGGTGAATTCTGTACATTGCATATTTAAAAAAAAATGCATCGAGGGGGCTTCTTACACGAAATAGATACCAAAAATATTTTTTTTGAATTTTTTGTCTGTCTGTCTGTCTGTCTTTCTGTCTGTTTGTTCGAGCTAATCTCAGAATCTACTGGACCGATTTTGATGGGGCTTTTTTATTTGACTCAGCATCACTTGGAGAGTAAACTAGGATAGAAATAATCACGCCAATAGACTTAGGGGTAGGGAGAAAATTGAATCTCAGCAACTACTGGACCGATTTTTATGGGACTTTTTGCATTTGACTCAGTGTCACCTGGAAAGTAAACTGAGATATAAATAATCACGCTAATTGACTAAGGGGGTAGGCAGAAAATTGGATTATGTTTGTTTTTTTTTTTTAGATAATAAAACTGTAAAGTAGGTGAATTCTGTACATTGCATATTTAAAAAAAAATGCATTGAGGTGGCTTCTTACACGTAATAGATACCAAAAATATTTTTTTTTGATTTTTTTGTCTGTCTGTCTGTCTTTCTGTCTGTTTGTTCGAGCTAATCTCAGAATCTGCTGGACCGATTTTGATGAAGCTTTTTTTATTTGACTCAGCATCACTTGGAGAGTAAACTATAGGATAGAAATAATCACGCCAATAGACTTAGGGGGTAGGCAGAAAATTGAATCTCAGCAACTACTGGACCGATTTTGATGGGTTTTTTTTCATTTGACTCAGTGTCATCTGGAAAGTAAACTGAGATATAAATAATCACGCTAATTGACTTAGAGGGTAGGCAGAAAATTTGATTTTGTTTGTTTTTCAACCGATTTCAATAGTTCTTTTTTTGTTGAACTAAGTGTTATTTGGACTTATACTTATGACATTGCTAATCACGCTACCTGACTCAGGGGGTAGGCAGGAAATAGAATTTGGGTTGTGTTTAATTGATTTTCATGGATCTTTTTTCTCAACTGTGTGTTACCTGGACTCAAAGTTACCATACAAATAATCACGCTACCTGACTTAGGGGGTAGGCTGGGAATTAAATTCTGAACGCTATTGAACCAATTTAGATGTTTTTTTTATTCAACTGTGTGTAGGTACCTAAAGTCGCAGGTAGGACTGTTTCAGCTGTGTGTACCTAAAGTCGCGGGTAGGCCTGCATTTGGATAATGTTAACCTCTAAACTCAACAGTAGCATAAGCTGGGCAGGAATTGGTGGAGATGAAGTGGTTTACACGTTCTATAACAGTGCTGTACATGAGGACGCTGCTACGAACTACCCAATAGAGTTTTTGAGCTCTCTAACAGCGAGTGGTCTTCCTGCACATAAAATCACACTGAAAGTAGGAGTGCCCATAATGCTTTTGAGAAATCTAACTCCACCGAAATTATGTAATGGCACCCGACTTAAAGTATGTGCTTTGGGAGGCGGAAGTAGTATAGTTGAGCCACGATTGTCTTACGAAGTTTCACTATTTTTCTTAAATACTTATTATGTTTTTTTATATAAAACCTAAACTTTTACAATTAATTGCTAATAATGGCCAATTTTCATGATAAGTGAGTACTAAAATGTACTTTAATAAACTTATATAAATACTTTATATCTTGCGTACTTATAAGTACTTATACTTAAGTATCTTATTTGTAAAATCATAAGCATAAATAATTAAATACTTTAATAAACTTATATAAATACTTTATATCTTGCGTACTTATAAGTACATATACTTAAGTATCTTATTTGTAAAATCATAAGCATAAATAATTAAAAATTCTACCTAAAATCACTATTCCACGCGGACGAAGTCGCGGGCACAGCTAGTTAAGAAATAAGATTTAAAAAAAAATATTGTCATCGTAAGTAAACCATTAATCTACACATATCAAGCATTGACTCCAAAAAAAAATGTTTTTTTCTAAATACAAGACGAATGCGTTATATTATACTCAAATATTATCTTATTCCAACATATCACATACAGTGGTGGTCAGCTAATTAAAAACACTGAAAATTTTATGTTCCAATAAAGGACACGGACGACCCGCCATACATTGCTTGCCCCAAAAGTAAAAATCAATGCGTCACGACCAAAATTAATTTTATGGGTTCCTTTCTTCGCGTTTTTAAATAATATAAAGTAATATAAGCCGTAAATAGCGGGGTTTTTACATAAAACGAAATAAAATGTGTGGGGTCAATCTCTTGCACAGGTCTTTTTTAGATCATAGCGCCATCTGTGTCGAAAACCCGCAATCTAGGTCACCAAAACTAAAACATAGAAAACTGTCCCGCCAGGGTGAGTAACGCGTGATAATTACGATGACGCAAACAATAGCCAACGAAAAGAAGTTCCTTGTCACAGTTTTTTTTTCAAGTTTTAGGAAGAGGTTGGTAGGTTTAAAGGTTAGTACCCATGGGAGGCAAACGTCATCTTCCTTCTTAAAATAGCGATTGCGAGAGCTTACTTATTTAACTAACTGCCAGTTCTATGACACAATATGCCATTTCGTTAAGCGGTCGTCAGTTTGCTTATAAGTGAAAAATGTAGATATCAGGTACAAAGTGTCCACGGATCCCTAAAATTCTTAACAGGGTGCAATAAAGTACGAGCCGAATTCAAGGTTAAGAGTCCGGTCTATAATACAGGAAAAATAAAAATAAAACTTTTTTTTAAATCATAATCTTCTTTAATTTTTTTTAATATTTTACCTGTAATCTATTTTCGATTGACAACCACCTCCTTGAATTTGACTCATACTTATTTTACACCCTGTATAAACTGTTAACCTGTATAATATATTTTTGGTAATTTTTAGCATAAAAATAATAATCAAATCAAAACCAGAGCAAACAATTTATTGAACTACTCAACACACTAATGAAATTAAACTGGCAGGAGTAAAAAAATATGTTTTTCAAAACTGAGGTTATTTTTTAATAATATCTGCAAAAAGTAAAATATAAGCTAGTAATTATTACTCTAAATATACTATTACTCTGGAAAACTACACACCTAGACTTGTTCGCTTTAGTTTAATGTGTTGACACTTGTTTTAATACTAACTATTCTAACAGGTAATAAATAGGTTTGCTTTTTAATACAGAGAATAGTTAACATTAATTTTTGAACAACTTACTTAATTGAAGAAATATTTAAACTCCCTGCCCTAAGCAGATTCCTTCAGGTGTGAATAATGAGGAACCACAAATCAATAATATTCTCTTGTTCCGTATTGTATATTCTTTCTTGCAATGAAGTTGGCCAACCTACACAATAAACGTTTACAAGGTGTGAGATGACAGTCGACTAATACAATCTAAAATTACTTAAATTATAACATTTTACCTAGCACTTACTGTGTGAAATAAAGTTACAAAACTTCTGTAGTCGCTACCATCATACTGCTTCCTAAGAGTTTGTCCTCACTTGTCGGGTGTCGGGCTAGGATTTTAGTTAAATATTCCAGTGGCAGAGCATTTTGGATGAAGTTTTTACACACATTTTCATCTACTATAGGTTGGGTTAGGTTAGGTGCTCAAAACCGATAAAAACCGGCCCAGACACCCGACTAGCCGGTATGACTAGAAGAATAGACTTAGTAAATAAGGCATCAGAGATAAGAATCAGCCCGAATGTTAAGCGATAAATTAATTAAGTTAGTACTAACCTTGACGTGAATAAACAAATCCACATTGTTGATCCTTGTACGAAATCAACCGATACTGTCTTACACTAATCACTTACGGGAATTATTAAACGCTCTTTTACACAGTCTTTCATTTGTAATAGCATCACGGAACTGCTAAATAATACAATGAATTAATTAAATTAAGTAAACAAAGACAAACTGCCATTTTGAAATTTTCAATCATTGACAGATAGGGCTGCCAGCACTTCTGATTACATTTACCCCTAACCATAAAATGACTCATAAATAAATTATCTGACAAATCACCAAAATTTGACGTATAAATATATTTTTTCACCTGAATATTCTATAGAGACATAAAATACTTGATATCCAATACTTCAGCTTTTGATTTAGTATATTTTTTTTTAAATTACTCATAATTCTAACAAGATTTCAGTTCGCCTAAAAATCTGATTGTTAAAATGATTACTTTTCATTTATTTTATTTCAGTAAATCCATAATTATTCGTAAATATTTTCACTACAAAATTCTCCTTTCACCAGCTTGCCCCCAGGTCTAGGGAGAGTATACCTAAAGTTGGAACCCTCCATAGAGACATTTCTTTTAGTTCTTATAATGATCACTAGACGGCGCTTTGACATATTTTTTCTATATAGTCTGTGCCAAATAGTGGATCCTGATTTTCGCATAGATTATAATGCGTTGTGCCGACTAACTCTACGTCATCTCTATGGCCGTTTCCAGGCCGTGGTTGACTGACAGCAGCGACAGCGCTGCCAACTGCCAAACAAAAGGGTGCGTTCCACATTTGCTGTCTGCGACGAGCCGACGACCGCCACGCCCGCGAATGCCGTGGCGCGGCGGGTGGCGTTTCATGCAAGTGGCTGCGGTGCTGGGCGTTCGCGCCACAGATTAGTAAGAGTGTTCGCGCCTAGGACCAAGTATCCTAGGTTCGCGCGCACCCAAAGAAGAAATAAACAGCGTTTCGTTTCTATGTGAGTGAGAGAGATTTAACAAATGCGTTGCGTTTTGGTGTTGCGAGCTTACTTCCTGTCAAAGTCAAATGAAATGTCAATTTACTAGGTCAAGGTCGGTCGTTGACCTCTATTGACCCCTCATTCATTGATTTTTTCTTTCTTCTTTCATTGTACCGAAAATAAGTTTAAATATGTATGTAAAGGTACATAAACCCATAGAAAGTAGTATAGTATAGAATGACAAACGCGGATTTTCAGCGATACCAAAAAGTTACTTTACATGTGTGCGTTCAATAGTGATGTGTATCTTATGGTGGTCCAAGTTTTATCGAGGAGGTTACGATAAATCATGTAAATTGAAACAAAAATAATTAAAATAATGCACTTTTAATTACATAATACTTTTTATTTGATAAACAAGACAACCTCATTTTTGTTAAATTACATATTTATTTATTTATGTATGAAGACTTGCTAGAAGCACTTATACACGTTCCAACATAGACCTTACCACAGCACAGCTTCGGGCCAGTTGTGTGGGCCAGTGCTAAGAAGAAGCTGTGCAAGAATTACGGTTACCTAAAAAAAACTGTCAAAAAATTTATCGATACTGATGACGTCATCATTTAGTCAAGCCCTAGTGTAAAGAAACGGTTTCTTATTTTACTGAAAATACCTGAATTAATCTATTGGAAACTTTGATATATGGCTGCAAATCACAAAGAAAGTCCTAAATTTACTGTACAATTTGGCATCGGAGTCGATTTCACTCACAAATTTTATAAAATTTGGAATTAAAATTTTTATCAATGATTCATATTTACTGGTGGAAAGTATGATTTTCGGGATTGTATCCTCGGCGCACTTCACAGTTGCTGAAAGCACAAGTCATTTCATCTGAAATTGTTATACAAAACTTAAATTATAATTATATCCATTCATAATTTTTCAAAAATTCCAACGACGAAAACTTGACGTATCCACTAAATCCATTATTTCTTAGAAAACGGTCTCGCTGTCATAAGGTATTTCGCTGTCAAATCCTATAGAATTTCACTAAGTAGCACGCTCTTTTTAAAGCGAAGATTTTTTCTTTCTCTATGCATAAACCAGAAATGTAATAGTCAGTCCCATTCCCATCGAATACTTACTACTGCCCACCTCTTATGGTAAGAGTATTGAGTTAAGTATAACAATATCAATATACCTTGTAAATACAAGAAAAAAATTAGGCTTAGGCATAAACTTATGGTCGTTGTTAGTAGGTAGGTATAATACCTAGGTGCCGACAATTTGGGACATTGGATGATGGCACTGTACAAGAGTTGGTGTAAGGCGGGCTTGATAGCGATACACTTTCACCCCGCGGGGTCGACGAAGTGTGCGCGGGTACCGATCAATGCCATTCCATTCGCCGGCCTTGCTTCAACAACGACGGTCTCGTCCATTAAAAGGAAAATGGTATGATTTTGTCATAAACATATTTCACCTTTGTTTTGTTACAATTATAGCTATTATTGTGAGTCACACTTCTGGGACTTTGTGTATGTATTGTTAATTGTACATAAAATATGTCTTTTTCACAGGCAGACAAGCTAACTCAAGAGGAGAGAGACACTCAGCTGCAGGCTCTATTGCAGGCTGGTTGGAAGCTTCAAAGTAACAGAGATGCCATAGAAAAAGAGTACCAATTCAAGAATTTCAATGAAGCCTTCGGCTTTATGACCAGAGTTGCTTTGTTAGCTGAGAAAATGGACCATCACCCTGAATGGTTCAATGTCTACAATAAGCTGCAGGTAATTGTTATTAACACCTATTTAACAGTATCATCAATCACCAAAATTGCTCTGTATTTAATTTTATAAGTTTTCAATAATATTAAATGTTTTGAACTTCTTTTCTGGCAAGTAATCTGCTTACCCTAGATGTTTTCAATTATATAGATTATAATCAAATAAAGAAATTAAATTAAATATTAGATAATGCAAGCACTATAAATAGGGTATCTTCATACTTTTCAGGTAACCTTGTCTTCGCATGACGTGAGCGGGCTAAGCAAAAGAGATCTTAAAATGGCCACATTTATGGACAAAAACTTCAGTTAAAGGTTGGTTAATCAGTCAGGTATCAAACGAATGCCGAGAGTCGCATAACAATGGAATTTTTATTGTGTCTCGTTTACACATACTTGACGAGTTAAATATACAACAGGCAATAACTATGTTAATGTGATCAATGTTATGATTAAAAATATATATTGTGAATATTATTTTATAAGGTATTTACTCAATCAAAACCAAATTTAACTTTTGTGTAAATATATTTTATGAATGAATATTACAATTTTCATATTTTTTTATAGAATCCAATTAAACCTGTTTTAAGCCCAGGTGAGGTCCGTAGTGCGCTTAAGTTAAGATACAAACTTTCCGACATAGCATGGACAGGTTCTCTTGTCATTGAAAGGTTCTGTCTCGAATACAGCAGAGCAGGGGTAAGCCCTTTCAATTATTCTTTTCAACTCCAGGGCATGATCCATTCCTTTTGTTTCACATACAAGCTTTACCTGTTGAAAAGAATTAGGTTTTTGTTGATAGGAGAAAGCACTTTTTTTTTTTCTAAATTAGACCAAAGGTTTGACTGGCAGAGAATGCTCTTAGCATTAAGTCCCCCTTTGTACACTTAATTTCTGCAATAAAGTCTTTAAATAAATAAAAATAAGAGTATTCTTTCAATTATAAATTGGTGCAAAAGTGTGAATTCCGCTTTCTCCTTTAAAAGAAAAACATTACAATAAAAAAAACCTAAGACCTCAACATTGTAGACTTCATCATCTATCCACCACGCATCTCTAAAGTGTCCCAATACATTGTATCCTCCGTCTGCAAGAAGTTTCAACAGCTGGGAGTTAGCCGCAATGTTATTCTTTATTCCTACCTGTAACATAGATCTTGGTTTGTACCCTGACTGAACCTTTACAGAATAAAGCTTACACAAATTGGTTTTAATTTAAAAGTTTACTCGAAATTTCACCAGCCGGCCTTCAGCTGATAATCCTCTGTCTAAGCATCTGTTCAGTGTTATATGGTCGATGTTGCCGCCACTCAATATGCACACGACACTAAAAACGTGAGAAAACATCAATTAATTATAAAGCAATTACTCAATTACCTAATAATCGTCTAGTATTAAAATACCAATTAGTCAATAAATTCCTATAATGTGTATAGAAGTTACTTATATTGAATTCTTACTTCTTCAATTTTAGTTCTGGTACTAAATTGCCAATGATGGCAGCGAGTGGGCACGCCCCAGCCCCTTCAATGACGAATCGCTCTTTTTCCATCATGTGCAAAATTGAACGCGCTACCCAATCTTCTTTTACTAGTAACTGCCGAAAAATTATATATTTAATATTACATCTATTTGATCTATTCAATCGTTATACTACTTATAATTGAACAAAAACTAGTTAACGTGTATTTATGTTACCATTTTATCAAGAAGCTTGTGAGAGTTGGCAAACGAGTTGGTACCAATATTAGGCGTGGCGATAGCGTCGCAGACAGTTGATTGCATAGGTACAGTCAATGGGTCGCCATTTTCCAGTGATTTGAAGAACACTGGCATCACTTCTGGCTCCACACCCTAAGGCAAAAGTTTAATCAAGATCCAGTTAGTGAAATCTTCTTTGCATCTGGTTTGCATTATGACCATAGATGAAGAACATAAAGAAAGATAGATAGATTTATTTATTTTGTATTGCACAAGTAATAGATACATGCTTCATAACTTCATTCATAAGAAACCAAAACAATACAATAATAAACATTAATTATCAGCAAGTAATGTAGGTACAATTTTAGTGGTCTTATCGCTGGGAGGGAGCAATCTCTTTTAAACGAATGTTGGGAAGTCGAGGAAGCAACGTTAACGTAAATGAAAATTAAACCGCGTTCAAAAAACACGCTAAAAAGCTTAAAATAACTAATTTGTCTTCTATTTGAGAGAAACAAACTCATTTGGAGTCTGTGCATGATGTGCGCAGACTTGGTTGAGCGGTTATGTTATGTCGTTTTCTCCGTTTTATCATGGCAATATATTACAGAATCCTACTAATATTATAAAAGCGAAAGTTTTTGTGGATGGATGTCTGTTTGTTTCTCCTTTACGCAAAAACTACTAGATCGATTTTGATGAAACTTTACAATAAAAGCTCAATAAATCGGAATAGCAAATAGGCATAATTTCTCTCGTCCGTGAATTCCTTGTGATATTTTTTAAGTTGTGACATTTACGCCTAGCCGCGGGGAACCAATAGTCATAGAAGAAAGTCGTGTTTTTTACACCACTTGTTTATTGTATAACCTTATAACTCGAGAACGGGTGGAACGATTTTAATGTTTTTTTTTGTTGTATTTTTATATCTTTATATCGGGGCCTGGGGCGGGACGAAGCCAGGGCGAAACGAAGTTCGCTGGGACCGCTAGTATTAGACTTAAAGAAGAAAGGTAAACGTACGTAAACGAGGCACTTAGGTTTGAGGGTTTTCACGATGGTGCACACAGCGGCCGCCAGCCCCCCGCTGCCCACGGGGACCAGCACGGCCTCGACGTTGGGCACCTGCTCCACGATCTCCAGGGCCAACGTCCCGTAGCCACTCAGCACGTGGGGGTGGTCTCGTCTACAACCGTTGAAAAAGTTTATTGGACAGAGCAGAGAGATAGATTAGACTTTATTTCCTATCGTATAGGTTAAAAACAAATTACTTTAGACGAAATGTTCGAAATGTTTGGTGGTCTTGGCGCTTTAAGCGATCTCATCCACACAACTTTTGGGAACAGAAATGATGAGTTTAGTTATAAAAAACCGGCCAAGTGCGAGTCGGACTCGCGCACTGAGGGTTCCGTGCCAACTTTAACTGAATTAGGGATTCTTACTTCCACTTAGCCAAAATAGCACAATATTTTGTTGACCGCAAATATAACTTTGTTTTTCATAGTGTTTGTATGAAAGACAAAGTTATATTTGCGGTTGATAAAAATGTACTATATCTCAAAAACTGCTAGTTCGATTTCGCTCAAACCAATTTTCGTTGAAAGTTTATGTTGAGATCTACATTACATATTTTTTTCAAAATTTTCACTAGATGGGGGGGGGGGGGGGGGACGCCCAATTTACCACTTTGGAAGCGTCTATATCTCAAACGTTAGACTTTTAGAAAAAATGGTTTTAGAAACCTCAATATCATTTTGAAAGACCTATCCATAGACCCCACATGTATAGATTTGGGTATAAAATTTTTTTTAGGTTTAAGTTTCATGTATGGGAGCCCCCCCTTAAATATCATTTTTTAAACTTTTAGTACATGAATCGGAAAGCGGTGAACAAGATACATCTACTTACCAAGTTTCAGCTCTGTGATGCTAATAGTTTCAGAACAAAGTGGCTGTGACATACGGACGGACAGACAGACAGACAGACAGACAGACTTGACGAAACTATAAGGGTTCCGTTTTTTGCCATTCGGCTACGGAACCCTAAAAAGGGGCTTAGGAACTTCGTCATTGTTATTTTAGAATACGTTATAGCTATTAAACGTAAAACTCTGTACAAACATAAAGACTAACTTTTTCCTCATTGCGTCATTGGCATTAAGGATTCGAGAGTATCTATGTGCATAAAATTTTCTGCTCGAAATTATTTAAATCAATATAGAGATAAATAAGGAACAAATAAGTCATTAAATCAAGGCTACGAACGAAAACAACATTGGAAGTAATATCAAATTCTGATAGAGTAATTTACTAAGACACAACCAGTTTAAAGTAATAGCTATATTCATTATCTGGTTTCGCTTTTGGTAAGAAAATAAATACCTAATCGCTGATTTATGTCAAAAGTCTCACAAAACTTTATACCATGTATAGATTAAAGACACTTGACTATAAAATACTTAAGCCCCTATTCTGTGCCTATGGGCACAACAGAAAAAGCTAAATTCAAAAGACAAACAAACCCATTAATGTATGTCAAGCCCTTGTCCCGAGCGATGGATCGCGCGTATCGTTGTGCCTCCATCAGGTTACCTCCTTGGACCACCACTTTGGCTCCGAGGCTATGACATTTCTGCAGCTTCGATATCGGAGTGGTATTTGGCATCACTACGACGACAGGAATGCCCATTTTAGATGCGTGGCAGCAGAGCCCTATCCCATCGTTTCCTATTGATGCTAAAACTACGCCAAGCTTCTTCTTGTCCAATGGTAATAATTGAAGTGCATTCAAAGTACCTCTTTCCTTGAAACTGTAAGTGTTGAAAGTTTTACAAGAATTACTAGCCATTACTAGAAAGATTCGAGATGTTCAGTGGTTTAATTACCTTCCGGACTTTTGGAAATGTTCACATTTGTAATACAAGTTCATAACAAATTCTTGCTGATAATTTGACGGCTGTAATCATAAGTTATTGTTAGTACTGCCGCTACTCGTTATCTGGAAACTTTTCGAGAGGTTATCGACACAACTCACAACACACGGAGTTTTCACTATGTAAGACCTCATTCGGTTTGCTGCGTCCACCACATCAGCATATTTTATTTGACGTGGATTTTCGGGATCACAAAATTCATCGAAATCTTCCTATAAAAACAAAAAATCCTAGTTCAGTCTAATATACCTCTAACTGTCTATGCTTGTATGCACTGAATAGATAACTATTTCTTTATCAGTGCTTGTATGTATGCCATCAAGTCGACTTCGTTGTAACTCGGATGTTTGATTCCTTAGTAATCATTATTTTAAAGTAACAACTTTACTTTTTGAGGACTTTGTTTCTACATAAGGAACAATTAATATTTACAGTGCATTTAGCTAGTATGTAGAAAGCAAGAAAGGAAACTTACGTTACGTCGCGACATTTTGTTGTCCGTGCAAAGTAGCAGGCTATTTCAGTAAAGAGTTAAATAACTTTATGGGTGTAATTTGCCTGAAATAAATAAATGATTATGATTATTATTGAAATGTAGGGTTTGGTGCTGATGTGTACGTTCTCGGGAACGTTAGGTTTATGATATTTTAATTCATTTTATTCTGATTATTATTATTTATGGATTTTTATGATACATCTTCCAACAAACACAACATTATTATTAAAGTTGATGTAAATATGACACGTGTTAAGTATTGTCAGAGATACCTGCCATCAATAAAATAAAATAAATACCTTCCATATTTCCGACTAAGGTTTTACGCAATGTATGCTAAATGAGATATAATAAAGTATATGGATTATTACTGACTAGCTGTGCCCGCGACATCGTCCGCGTGGAATAGTGACTTTGGGTAGAATTTTTAATTATTTAGGCTTATGATTTTACAAATAAGATACTTAAGTATAAGTACTTATAAATACGCAAGATATAAAGTATTTATTTATGTTAATTAAAGTAAATTTTAGTACTCACTTATCATTAAAATTGGCTATTTTTCTTAAATACTTATTATAAAAAAACATAATAAGTAAAGTAAAGTATTTAAGAAAAATAGTAAGACTTCGTCTAAGACAACCATGGCTCAACTATACTACTTCCGCCTCCAAGCTTTGCACCCATCTTCAAGTCACCCTGTATTACTTAACTAAAACTAAAGGGCGATATAGAATGCTTAGTAAGCTTTATTTAACTTATTTTGAAACAAAATCAGTATATTTATTATTACAACAATAAGAAGCAAGTAGTACATCAAAGGTGATCAATTATTATGACCATACCGATTATTTGGATGTTCACAATTTGTATTTTGATTAAGAGTTCCTTTGTCTGATAGGATTATATGGTTACTTTACTTTTTAACTACTAAGTACTTTGCCACAAAAAAAAATAACTACTACTTTACTCACATTTTACTTTGTTGTGTGGAAAAAATGGATCTAAATATATATTTTGGCAAGTACCATAAAGTAAAGTACCAAAATTTCATTTAGTTGATACAAACCAATATGAAGTAAACACTACACATTGAATTAAAACACTTTACAGATTCATTTCCCACACATTTATTTAAAATGAAATAGAGGGCCTGACGTTTCTAATTATTATCAGCATCCGTGGTCACAGGTAGACCAAGAAACTACCATCGCTCATTAATATCTATTGACGTTCCTAACCACCCAGAAAAAGCTTATTGTGTCTTGAGATCTTGCAGTATGAGATGTTGCTTAGGTTGGTCTAAACATAATTATGAAGTGGTTCTTTGTTACATAAATAAATATAAATAAATCAGCTATTTATATTCTTTAATCTGCATGCCTATACTAATTGTTGATTCACCGATGTAGAAGATGCCACAGTCACATTCCTGTCTGTACTCCCCTGCATCTTGGAGAGGTATGTGATGTGTGTGACACTTGTAAGGTGGTAAAAGTTCAATTGTAGCGGGTTTGGCACGGGGTATGCAACAACCATCCTTACATGTTGACAATCAGTAGCCAGGTTTTGGTTATCATTGCTGCCCCTTGCTCTCTGAAACAAAGTTTTTGTCGTGATAGCTATGTATTGGTGGCATTTCTAAAGACTGTAAGGCTAAGGTTATGATCTGGATAAGAAATATTGTTTATTGTCTGCCTCAATTTCTGAATTATCTGAATATGAACTGTATGAGAGTAGATTTTCCAAATTCAACTGGAAGAAACTCTTCAATTCTTTCTCTGGAAGAAGAGCTTCACTTCTCATTAATTATTCTGCAATCCTACCAGTTGAATTTTTGGATGATTAGAGTTTAGATGAATAGGAAAAGCAGTAGGTAACTACATACTGGTGGGTAAAATTGTAAAAGTGATATCTACATACCGTTAATAAAACTTTGGTGTTACATTATACAGGTGATGGTCAGCAACAACAGGTGATACTGGAGAGACCATTGCAGCACATCAGTGTCTAATATTAATCCTTCACATGTGGCGTTGTTGCTCCTCCTATTATTTACACAGGCAATTTTCCATAATTTCCATGCTTTCAATCACATATGAATAATATTTTCAATACTTTGTTTCACTTTGTTTTATTTTGATAGATTGAATGACTTGACATTTGTTTGACAATGACTTTAGACATCAGTAAGTTGTATCTGTGTACAATGGTTTATGGTTGAAAAAGTGACACTTGGCGCGTTTCGTTCTACTGAAGTTTATTTTTAATATTTTTTTACATCGCACGGAAACTTTTATTTACAGGCATTGTAAGTATCCTAAATGTTGCTCGATGGTTTAAGCTACCACTGTTCAAAATTTCATTTAAATTGGTCCAGTCGTTTCGGAGTTTATCCCGAGCAAACAGACAGACAAACAGAGAAATAAGAAATTCGAAAAAAATCTAGATTAGTGCTATTGCACTTCTTACATTCCCCTGACTCGGTTTTAAGCATTTTCTTTTATTGTACAGAAATTCGACCTCTACAATTTTATTATATGTATATATATATATATATAGATTCTGCAATCCTACCAGTTGAATTTTTTGATGATTAGAGTTTAGATGAATAAGAAAAGCAGTAGGTAACATACTGGTGGGTAAAACTGTAAAAGTGATATCTACATACCGTTAATAAAACATTGGTGTTACATTATACAGGTGATAGTAAGCAACAACAGGTGATACTGGAGAGACCATTGCAACACATCAGTGTCTTATATCACTTGTGGCTTAATCCTTTACATGTGGCGTTGTTGCTCCTCCTATTATTTACACAGGCAATTTTCCATAATTTCCATGCTTTCAATCACAGATGAATATTTAATAATCAATAATTTGTTTCACTTTGTTTTATTTTGATAGATTGAATGACTTGACATTTGTTTGACAATGACTTTAGACATCAGTTATTTGTATCTGTCAGTATCTGTGTACAATGGTATAAGGTTGAAAAAGTGACACTTGGCGCGTTTCGTTCTACTGAAGTTTGTTTTTAATATTTTTTCACATCGCACGGAAACTTTTATTTACAGGCATTGTAAGTATCCTAAATGTTGCTCGATGGTTTAAGCTACCACTGTTCAAAATTTCATTTAAATTGGTCCAGTCGTTTCGGAGTTTATCGCGAGCAAACAGACAGACAAACAGAGAAATAAGAAATTCGAAAAAAATCTAGATTAGTGCTATTGCACTTCTTACATCCCCCTGACTCGGTTTTAAGCATTTTCTTTTATTGTACAGAAATTCGACCTCTACAATTTTATTATATGTATAGATTACTGAAGTGCTAATATTTTGTGCCTACAATATTTGACTATATCGTCGTACTTTATTATAAATAAAAAATCAATAAATACTAGCGAGTTAGCATCAAATAATGTGTAAAGGAAGGAAGTGCTAAAGCTCATTGAGTATGAGAATTTAAAAGATGCATGCAAACTTTAATACGATATTACTAAAATAATTGTTCAAATGACTAGTAGATTAAAAGCAAAAAGCCAAGAACACCTTTAAACTTGGTTTTATTATTTCGCTAATTAATTAATTATTTGATAAAATAATGCTATGGGAATCTTTTAGGAAAACATGGACAAATCGGTATCGGGCTGAAGGGTTCTTCCAGGAATTCGCATATATTCGGAAATAACCGCTCCATGACGCGTTTGAGAGTGCAAGCTTGACTTAAACCGGAGGTTTCTATGACCAGATTTAGCTGAAAACAAAAAAAAAATCTTGAACTATGAGTCTATGATAGCAACTCCTAACCTGCAGTTATAAACGTTAATCTTACGTATATTGTAAAAAATTCGTCTTCTGTCAGCCAACCCTTCTCCGCGTAGCTTTGAAGAACATTACAACCAACGTTAGCGATTGTGCTTAATATTTTTACCCGGTCCTTTGTACTGTCCGCCCGAAGTTTTACCTAAAACGTTGATATTTGTTATTCATCCATCATCATTATTTCTGGCAGCAAGAGGTTCACGATATCTGTTATTAGAATTGAAAAATAGTAGAAAAACATAGTATTTCCTGACAAAATAAGCGTGTTACCGTTAGTTTGATTAATCGTCCTTCTACCGCTTTAGCTCTTTCAAGACACTTCGGTAGTAAAACAGAATCTATGTTTCCCCCAGTAATTACACAAACGACTCTAAAAGTAAACAATAATTTGAATGCTGGTGTTATTTTATTGTAATATGTAAATTATGAGACCGGTAAATAACAATACTGAAATGACCTCTTTCCTTTGAGTTCGGGTAGTATGTCGGGAACCGCCAAAAGGGCGCTCAAGCTGGTCGCGCCTGCGCCGTCGACCACAAACCTTTCATTTTCAACTAAATGCAGTATAGCTCTTGTAATCCAGTCGTCATCCACCAACACCTTAAATGAGGATAACTATCAAACTATCCGAACCCTTAGATCTTTATCAACATTCATTATTATTATTTACCATTTTATCTATCAGAGATTGCGCTGTGTGGAACGCGTTACAGCCGACAGTCGGAACACCTAAATTTTCCGCTACACTCCTTCCTATAGCTGTCTGATAAGGTTTCTCGTTTTCCATGGCTTTAAAGAAACTGCAGCATTTGTCAGGTTCTATACCCTAAATTAATATTTAATGGAAGGTTTATTTAATGAACTTAATAATTGCGAACTTTATTTATTAGTAAAGATATTTACGTAAATGAGAACTTGAGGGTTGATATGCTTTATCGCCACAGCGATGCCGGCGATCAGCCCTCCTCCACCCACTGGCACGAGCACGGCCTCTACTTGCGGCATCTGCTGTATTATTTCTAGACCGATAATTCCTGATGCTGCTATGACATGAGGGTGGTCATAACTAAAACAAAACATAACCTTATACTTCATGTAACTATGAAACATATTCAACAATATGAAGTTTAACTCACCCATTGATGTAGGTTCGTCCATTTTCAGCAGCCATGACAAAGGCATGTCTCTTCGCTTCAGCCAAGTTTGACCCGTTCAAAACGACTGTTGCACCAAAATCCTGACATTTCTCCACTATACTGAATAAAGTGTGGACCGGCAGAACTACCATTACCGAAATATTCAGTCTGCGCCCGTGATGTGCTAGAGCCTACCAGTAAAATTCGTGTCAATGCGATATAAGTATTAATTCCTACAAATTAATTACAAGATTCCATGATACGAACCAACGCCCAATTACCAAACGATGCTGTTATAACGCCATTCTTTTTTTGCTCCTCACTCAGCATCAATAATGAGTAAAGTGCGCCTCGTTCGTTATAACTGTAAATAAGATTAATTTAACCTCAAATCACTAGTACAACGGTGTTTATTATGAGCATAAGTCGCCCATTATTTACCTTCCTGTTCGGTGAAATATTTCAAATTTATAGTACAAGTCCAGTTCAAATTGTTCACAGCATCGAGATTTCTGAAACGAATGAACTGAATTTACATAAATAACGCAGAGCGAACCGTACAAAAGTTCCGACCTGAAGTGAAATTACTCGTAAATAAATGTAATTGTATTAGCAAAAGGAATTTCACTGCTGAATATAGCAATATGCAAGCGGTCTGCATCCAGTGCAAGTGTGAACCTACCTGCGAAGGAAGTCTTTCCATCTTTCTGGTGGAGAAGGACCCTTTGCGATGAACTCTTTATTTCAGAAGCTGGTTTATTTCAAAAGGACCTGGTTTCTAAGTCCCAATGACTCCACGACAATAGAGATCGACTTCATAATTATTATGACACAGAGGAACGGCCATTCAATTATGTGTAATCAACAGGTTGAAGGCCGGCAATATTACATGTTATGCATGTCCTTCCATCGGAATTTAACTTTAATCTCCTGGAAAGATTACCTACCGCAAGAGAAGTATTGGATATTGCTTCTTTAATGGCAGATGCTGCTTTAAGAACATCTTTGTATGTTATAGTTTTTGGATTAAGCGGATCACACCATTGATCAAATTCGATGTCAGGTTTCTGTGAAATGATAATATTTATGAAAAATAAACATAATACATCTAACTAAAGTAAAAAAAAAGCAAAAACTCTTGCGATCGTTCAAACAAAATTAATCGTTGTAGGTGCCATTTGTGAGGTGACTAACTAACTTAACAGGCTCATAATAGTGCAGTAACTATCGTATTGGGCGGCATGGCCCGCGAGAATATCGGAATATTAGTACGTAGTACTATTATTACATTTTCATCCCGATTTCTAGGGATTGATTTCCGGAATCAAAACATTCCGTCTCCATGATCCAATGTATATCCATGTTACAGTTTATCTAAATCAGTTTAGGCGTAAAAATGAAAAACTATGTAGCGATCACTCATGAAATTCTTATCCTAGTTTACAGATATTTTCTATCAGTATTTTGCAGTAATTTAAACTTGTAGGCTTACAGGGTTTGCGCACCAACCAGCAGCTTTAACTTTGTCGCGTTGAGCCAATATACCAGGAGTATAGCCAAGAGATTCTTTTGTATCTGCAGGGGGAGGCTCAGGTTCAGTCTGTTTGCGCATTTTGAGAAGTTTGGTTGTGATTAAGATTCAAGACATTATGTCGATTTTATTCCACAATTGAATCCCATTATTGGGTAGCCAGGCCTTTGTAGAATCCGTGAAACTAATAGATTTTAAGTATAAAGATAAATAAGAGTCGGTTATAAACAAAATAATGTCACAGTTGATTGATGATGATTTTGTCAACAGATTTATTTTTGGTTTTATATTTTCTTCTTCTTCTTTGTTTGTGTGGCGAGTATTAATATTAATAGTTCCTTATTTCTTGACTTGGCTCAAGCTCCATACATGATCAGTGTCGGCTCTGCTGTCTTAATACCAGGGTTTGCTTTATTGACCTATGGTGTGGACGTCGTTGGATATGTAGCCAACAAGCTTGAGACGCAACCACTGATCATGTAATCTGACGCAACGTGCAGCGCGTTGCCTTGCGTCACAGAATAGTAGAGTTAAATGTTGCGTATAATAAAAGAGGTCCTGCGCCTGCTACTTAACACTTAGACGAAGACTTAACACGAAAAGCATACGCTCTACAGTATTATATTATCTGTGGCTCTACTATGCCCACTGAACGAATCGATAGCGTTCATTGCCCGTATGATGCCGCACGGAGCGTCTCAGCACCGGCAAAATGTTGCAACGTGCATGGCACGCGACGGTGTTGGTCGGAGACGGAACGGTCTAGTGATGATGTTATCGTTTTCAATACAAGTAATATTTTTTGTCGCCTTATCGCTTGCATCTTATAAATTAATTAGGAATAAATTCCTTACTTCGAAACTAGACAATTGGTGTGTTATCTGGTGAGTATTTATTTATTTATCGTGCCAGCGATTTTCGTTAAGAAATCATTGAGTAGATACCAAAAAAAAACATTGAGTAACTAATCACTACGTTTGAAAGTGGTAAGGCGGTAGAGCCCTCGACCGTACATGACCGTGGCTTGACATTAAATATACATATTAAATTTGGACCGGGTTTTTACGTGAGAAATAATGAGTTAGTATTTAAATAGATTAATAATTTATTGTTGCTTGACTTAAATCGTTTCCTATTGACAATATTTCTCGTATTCAGGCGATTCACTTCTGCATACAGACGGGGGTAGGTGCGAGACAGGGCCCGCGCCGGGTGCCTGCCGTCTTGTCCGTTCGCTCGACCATGTCCTGGAATAGGTACTCCTTGTAATTCTTCTTTATCAGCTCTATAAGCTGTTTTGTGTGGTCCCATCCGTTGGTTTCGCATATCACTTTCATCTGAAACCAATGTATGTCATAGTAACAAGTTGAACGTACATAGCGCAGAGCTGATATAGCTTTTGTGTCAGCAAAGTTCTACGTGTATATTTAGAAGAAACTTTGATCATAAGCTCAGGTTAGGACGTCCACCGGCAAGATGGACAGACGACATTATTGCTTGCAACCGGTTGCTGAGAAAAACTATGTGGATGGTCTATTTTTAGAAGTGGACGTCCTGTAGTTGATTATGATGATGAAGATGACCGTCATATTACTATGAGTATATTAGCCAAACGACATTGTTCTTCGATACAGTAATTTTAGGTTGTTTTTTTAATCAATATGCATACCTCCAAGCTGAAAACGTCTCCTTTAACCCACACGCGCTCCGGCGCGACGTCTCGCAGCGTGACGCCGATGCCGCCGAGCAGCGCGCAGATGTCGGCGGTGCCGCCGGGCCGGTCCGACACCGTCACCTTGAACTTCACCAGCCGCCCCTCCGCCGACAGGCCTCGCTCCAGCGCGCGGGAGAACATCATGTTGCTGATATTACCTCCGGATAATATGCAGACCACCCTGGAATAATACAAAAACCTTTATTTTAGGACATAAAATAATGTCATAAATGTTAGTTACTCGTGACAGATTTTTATGATTTTTAAATTCGTAGATTCGTCTTTACCCCGAATAACAGATAAGGGGAATCGAAGTTCGACAAAAAATGGGGGCGGGGGAAAGAAAGAAGTTCATCTGTTTTCTATGACTATCTACCACAGAAGATATAATAGTACTACTTCTTACTTCTTTCCTTTGAGGTTTGGGAACAGTCCACCCATGATTGCTGCTATTGAAACCGCACCAGCGCCTTCAACCACAAATTTCTCTTCTTCTGCGAGGTGCAGCATAGCTCGAGTCACCCATACTTCTTTAACCACGATCTAATTAAGTGTAATTGATTTTTACTTGTTTTTATAAATTTTATTCATTACATTAGTTACTGTGGAAAAACCATCAATTACCATTTTATCGACTACCCCTTTCAGATTGTGAAAAGTGTTTACTCCAACCAAATTAACCGCAAGTCCATCAGCTATTGTGTCCTCTATGTTTATTTTCACTCTTTCATTCTTACGGAGCGATTCCACCATAGAGCATGTCTTGTCTGTTGTAATACCCTGTGCAAAGTTGTCATAAAATATTATTTAGTAGACATACTTTATTTTGTAAGCTTAATAGAATTATTGCAACTTACATAAATTTCTGTGTCAGGTTTCAAGTGCTTTGCAGCTATAGCGACTCCGGTGACAAGGCTGCCTCCACCAACTGGACACAATATGGCGTCGACTTTTGGGACTTGGTCTATTATTTCTATGCCAACAGAGCCTTGCCCTTCGATTACATTTGGGTGGTCAAAACTGAAATAACCGGTTACGAAAATTTGAGACGTGCGTGCGTACCCATTTACATCATAACTTGACTGGATTATACGATAAATCATGGAAAGATTATTACTTTTATACGTACATAAAATAAAAGAAAATAAATTAGGCCTACCCGTTTATGTACAACATATTTTTCTCCTTGGCTATTCCCAAAGCATATATTCGAGCTTCATATATGTTGGCACCGTGTGTCATTATTTTCGCGCCCATTTTCTCGCACTTCTGGACTTTTATAACAGCGGCATTAACAGGTACAACAACGATGCAGGGTATTCGGAGTTGAGTGCAGTGGTAGCTCATGGCGATGCCGTGGTTGCCCGAGGAGGCGGAGATCACACCATGCTTCTTTTGGTCGTCAGAGAGCAGCATCAAAGTGTTACGCACACCACGTTCCTTAAAACTACAATAAACTACATTAACTACAGCAATAAATTTTTTGGAGTACAAAATATAAATGTGCAACACAACAATTACCATCCGGTGTATTGCGAAAATTCCTGCTTTAAATATATTTCCATTCCAAGTGCATTGGACATGTGGGATTTCTGAAAAAAAAGGTAGGCTTAATGCATTACTGCGCAGGTACCTATACATAACTATTGTTCTGCAGTCATCATCATAGATAGATGCAATGATCGATGCTCACGCTGCAGGCTGTCCGCACGACGCTACCGGTGATGCGGCGCGAAGCTGCGAGGATGTCGTCATATTTGATTTTCCGCGGGTTATTTGGATCGCAGTTTTCATCGAATCCTACGTCCTAAAATGAATAAAACCATTGAACATTGGTGTTCACAACACTGTCTTATAAGCCCTTTTGATTTGCTGTATAGGTATGAGTGCTCACGTCCATATCGATAGAAAGCTATGTTCAGTCGCCGTTAATTTTTCATTGTTGTCGGCTTGTTTTACAGAATTTATAATAAATTTTTCTTAAAATGTTATTGCTTCATGAGTGATTTTGAGTTTGACGATATTTTTGAAGCATCCTGTCAAAAATAGAAACGATTATTCTTCTGACGTTTTCTTTGACGAGCAGAATAAATGCAATGAAGGTTTTATACCATCAGTTTTATATTACTGATCGATCTAGATCACGTAGACATTTGTTCGCTCAAAGTCTCTTTTTCCACTGCAGAAAACCCCTTACTTGGTTGTTTGTATTTCACTTCTGCATGCAGACGGGGTTGGGCGCGAGGCAGGGTCCGCGGCGCGCGCCGGCGCCCTTGTCTGGCTTGTCACTCAGGTCCTGGTACACGAACTCCTTGTAATGCTTCTTTATCAGCTCCACCATCTCCTTGGTGTGATCCCATCCTCTGGTCTCGCATATCACTTTTAACTGAAAAATAATAGGTTAAAATATATGAAAGGCGCCCAGGTCAGCGATGATGATCATAGAGCAAACGCACATAAAGGCTAGTCGCTGCCAAAGCGCCACCACTAATAGTTGGTCAGTCAAACCACTAGACGCCAAGTGACTTAAGAGTCACCACCAGACCCACCATCGGAAACCGTGTGGACGTCGAATGCGAGCGAGAAAGTTAGAGTGAATAGGCTTCATTTGGGCGAGCTGGTTCCATCTTCGACTCCGTCTTAGTCGCACTTGGCTTGGTCAGGAGTCAAGAGCAAACCCATACTAAAAAAAAAGAGAAAACGCGGCCACTAGAAGAAAGCGCGGGCAAATCAGGCAGCTAGTGGATCGTACGCAGCCACTCCAACGCCCAGTTTGCGCCGATGTTATACTAAATGTATGATAAAGCTCACTGCATCTTGTGGTTGCGTTTAGTGGCCTAAAGTGCGCTAGCTCTTTTATGCATTAACTTACCTCTACGCAGAAGACGTCGCCCTTGAGCCAGGCGCGCTCCGGCACGCAGTCGCGCAGCGTGACGCCGACGCCGGCGAGCAGCGCGCACAGCTCGGCCATGCCGCCGGGCCGGTCCTGCACCGTCACCTTGAACTTCACCAGCCGCCCTTCTGAAGACATGCCGCGCTCCAGCGCCCGGGCCAGCACCGTGGTGCTGATGTTGCCGCCAGACACTATGCATATTACTCTGCAATGACAAGGCGATGAGATGAATAAAGCCTTCCCTATTCTAAAGGTTACTTCACCGTACACCGTATCATATCATGACCGTGCTAGGCAAAAAAATATTCTTTGTATTAAATATGACACTGTTCCCACTAGACTAGACCGTTCCGCCACCGACCAATACCGTCGAGTGTCATGCACGCTACTAAGCTAATATGGTAATAGCATGAAATTAATTTAATACATAACTAATAAAAATACTCAATGACGTTGACTAAATCTTACTTTTTTCCTTTGAGGTTTGGAAACAGACCAGCCATAATTGCTGCTATCGGCACCGCAGCCGCGCCTTCTACTATAATTCTCTCGTCTTCTACGAGATGCATGATAGCTCGAGACACCCAATCTTCTTTTACCACGACCTACACGATACACATATTTTTTAATAACGTATTTTCTCAATATTGCAAGGTCAAAGTAAGAGGTTAGACATTACCATTTTATCCACCAACCCCCTCAACGTGTAGAACGTGTTGACTCCCACCGTGTTTACAGCCAATCCATCAGCTATAGTAGAGTCGATTTCGATTCTGACTCTCTCATTCTTACGGATGGCTTCAACCATAGAACATGTTTTCTCCGTTGTAATACCCTGCTTAATAAAACTTCATTAATAATAATATTATAAAGTAAATAAAAGAACGTGCGATTTTTAACTTTGGCAAGTATTGTATTTATTTGGCATGTGTTTACGAAAGATGCACAGTATTTTTTCTTACGTAAACTTGCATGTCAGGTTTCAAGTGCTTCACAGCTACGGCGATGCCGGCAGCGAGGCTGCCTCCTCCTACTGGAATCAATACAGCGTCCGCTCCTGGGACTTGCTCTACTATTTCCATGCCGATGGTGCCTTGCCCTTCGACAACATGCGGGTGATCATAACTGAAAGTATTGCAATATTTTCAATTCACCCGTACCATACTCCTTTTTAATTATCTTCGGTGTCCGTACCACATAATGAGTAAATTACGGTCATTAGCTGTAGCATAGAAGGTAGAATAATGCTTAAGAGTTAGCTGCTGACACGGACCAACGGAGTGTAAGTTAGAGTTGGATTTTTTGGCATTAGAATACTTTGGTTTTAAATAACTCGGATCCTAATTTTAACGTTCGTTTAAAACAGTCTTCTAACTCGGATCCCTAATTTAAATCTGAAAATAAAGTTTATTAAACTTTATTTATTATTAGTTTCTTTCAACGAATACCAAAATATTCTAATACATATCAGCACAGCACTACCTCGTACAGGTTAGTCGGTACCGGTAGCAGTAGGATGTTTTACTTTCAATAATTATAAAAAATAAGATTAAGCGGCCATACCCGTTAACGAAAACCATCTTTTTTTCTTTGGCTATAGCCAAAGCGTGTAACCGGGCGTCTGCCAAATCGGGTCCATAGAGAACGACTTTGGCGCCATAGCGTTCGCATTTTTGTATTTTATTAGCGGCAGCATTGACCGGCATGACGACGATGCAGGGTATCCCGAGCAACCCGCAGTGGTACCCCATCGCGCTGCTGTGGTTCCCGCGCGAGGAAGCGACACAACCATGCTTCTTTTGCTCTTCCGAAAGCTGCATTAACGTGTTCCGAACGCCGCGCTCTTTAAAACTAACGAAGTAAAGTTTAATTAAAAATTTAATTAAATCTGCAAGGTTAAACATGATTTGATGAAAAAAGAATTTTACCATCCGGTGTATTGCAAATTCTCCTGTTTCAGGTATATTTCCATCCCAAGTTTTTCAGACATGTGAGCTCTCTAAAAGTGTTTACAAAAATATTATGTTACAGAAAATATTATATATGTATTCGGTGGAAAATATGGGAGTACCTACGAAATACCTAGTAGCATTGATTTTTTTTATTAAAGTTCTGATAAATATATGAGTTTATTTGGGAATTCAAAAATAAGTACTATTATCGTTTCCTAATAGTAGTACTTACCGGGCAAGGCGTCCGTAAGACAGCGCCGAGGATGCGGCGCGAGGCGGCGAGGATGTCGTCATATTTGATTATTCGCGGGTTGTTTGGGTCACAGTATTCATCGAAGTCTATATCCTACATAAAAAACGGTAGGTAATAACGTAAATAATTATAAACTTTTATGTGTAACTTGATGCGACCTCTAGCTGTGTATGTATGTAGGTATACCGCTTATTGACCATTGCTCAGGCTTAAGATTTAAAAGCGCTACGCAACATATACTCACGTCCGGCATTTTGGTGAATGGGCTTGTCTACCTAGGGACTAAAAATTTTTCATTATATGATTTGCTGGATGATGATGATCTGAATCGATGATTTGTTACGCCATTACTATTATTTTTGAGGAGAGAAAATAATGTTTGATGGTCTGAGAAAATGTGAACTTGTGTCAAGTTTTGATAGACAGTCTTTGACACTGACAGAAAAATAAAAGTTGATTGAGGCCTTTTGATGCTAAGCTGCCAACAGGAAATGCCGACAGCACGAGCAAGCCTTGAGGCCTTGGAAGCAGGCCAGTTGCAATAGGTACTGCTGAGTCGGCAGTTTCTGTGTGCTCGTCTTCATTGGTTTCTGTTGGCTGTTTGCTATTTAGCACCTACTTTTATTACCTATAGTCGATCGCTGTATTATTAGACCTATTTATAACTTCCAAACTACATAGCCTGGCTCATTGCCCCACGTTTACAATACGCACAGCAAAGTACTTACTATTATTTACAACACAAAAAATCGAGGGAAACAGGCTTCATCTTCTGGGCTCGAATGCATCCAAGTTTTAAATATTCTAGCTTTTATTGAAAATTAAATCCTCATTTTGTACTGGGAAGCTTCGTGCAAAAATTGAAATAAAAATATATGATAAGCCAAATAGGAATTATCTACATTAGAAGTACGAAATTAAATTGTTTGCATGCCAAGTGACCAATTTTTTTGGCTTTTCTTTCACCAAATGGTACTCTCGTGAAGGAAGGGTAGAAAGGAAAAATTATTAGGGAAATTTTGGGTTAAAGATAAAAGGTTCATCCAGAAATAAGTTCATTTAAATAAAGTATAATATACAATAGTTTGTAAGATTTTATTATTATCACAGATATTATTATTTAGGCACGTATATACATTGGATTCATCAACTATATTCATAGCTTTAGTAGTAGGTATAATATAAAAAATATACAAAGAAATATAATCCAAATCATTAGCGCACACTTCTACTAAAATGCGGCTGTTTTAGGTGATATTATATTTTCCGTTTTCAAGGTAAAGGAACAGATAATTCTACTTACTTTAAGCTGGGCATACCATTTAGTTCTAATTATTATTTTTTATTTTATTTTTATTATTACAGAAAAACCAGGGTTTTTAAACAGACAATATGAGATAGTATAGTAAACTCATTAACCTCTTACAGGTCCTCACATATAGAAATAGTATTTCAAAAAACATCCTTTAATTTAGAATTAAAAGAGTGAAATGTTACGAGAACTGTGAATGTAAAAACAAGGGGGCCAGAACCTTATAATCATCGTATCGTTTTTACCAGTAACGTATTTAACCTAGATATACATTACATTACCAGTAACGGTAATGGCCTTGTTTAGTATTTCATTTGCAATACCTCAAAATTTCCAAACGATTTTTCATAATTGCATAAAAATCTGCTACGAGGGGCTATCGTAGTCGCTACGAGTGTTTTTCAACTCGTTGATGTCTTTTGTATGAGGAGAAGGCTTCATTGACAAAATGAATGTGTAATTAATAAGTGTTTATGTATACGTTTGTATGTGTAATATGTGGCTGTGGTGTCTGCTTATTATCTATTCTGTGGTTATTAATCTATCGTTGCAGTGTAATGCAGTAGGGCCGCAAAACGGCTGTTTATTTTATTATGGGGGTCCGTGAAACTGTGCTTGAATTCCTAAAGGTCCGTGGACTGAAAAAGGCTGGGAAACGCTGGTTTATACTATAAACTAAATAGAAAAGCGCGGAGAAGACGATCCGTCGTGTGAAATAGGACTGAGATTGCCCTGGTCACAGCCCTATGTTACATAGGTTTTTATGTAGCTTTCCTGTGTGTGTACCTATATGTGCTGTGTCTACTCTGTGGTTCCCTATTATCAACACTAATGCGACACGTCGTCAAGCGAGAAGATGCTCTGCCGGCGGGCGTAGTAGTCGGCCTCGCCGGTGAAGAAGTATTCGCGGTACGAGTTGGCGATGGTCTCTCGCAGCTGCTCCAGGTGCTCCGGCCCCCGGGTCTCGCATACCACTTTCACCTGGAATCGAAGAACGAAATTTATACTCAGTATAGGTGGTATAGGTAAACCACTTTATTGAGACCTCTCATGCGGGGGCGGCGGGGCGCGGGGGGAGGCGAGAGCGGGCGGCGTGACAACGCACGCCGCCCGCACCCCTCATAAAACTCTCTCACCTCCCCCCGCGACCCTGTACCCCGCAGGCGAGGTCTCAATGAGGTCTACCTACGTGTTATATTGATAGGTACTTGCTGTTGTGTGGGTAAGTAGCTAGTTTCTTTACAAGCACTCTGGACGACTACACGTTAAACTGAGCCGGTTACTGCAGATTTGAGCTCATATTTAACCCATCATGCGATGCTAAGCTAATCAACACTCAACACAAACGTTAACCACTCACCCGAACGCTGAAGATGTCTCCATAAACCCAGGCGCGTTCCTGCATGATGTCCTTAATAGACACTCCTATGGAGGCTATCAGCTTGCACAGCTCAGCGATGCCTCCAGGCCGGTCGCTCACCGTCACCTTGAATTTAACCAGTCGCTGCTCCGCCGCCAGCCCGCGCTCCAGGCACCGGCCTAGGATGGTCGTGTCGATGTTGCCGCCGGATAATATGCAGACTACTCTGTTACGGAAACGGTTAAGGGGTTAACGATGGGTAATTTATTTAATACATCCCTCGGTTCTTAAACTGCGGTGTGTAAGGCAAGAGGGAAAATACCACACTATCTTACCTAATTTGTAGATTTTATGAAAAAATACACCGACGAGAGCCTAGTTCTTTTTGATAATGATCTGGTGATGATCTAACCGCTTGCCATACAGGACAGAATTTAAGCACGCACATCTAAAGTATAGATGTGCGTGATAGTATTCTTTTTTTTATAAATATGCGCCAGACAACACACCAATTGTCTTGGTTTCGAATTAAGGAATTTTCTTCCTTGTGCTACGAATACCAGACAACGATAATCTCCTATAAATACTTAAATACATATAAACATCCATGACTTAGGTACAAATGTTCGTGCTCATCACATAAGCATTTGCCCCTTGCGGGATTCGAAGCCGCGACCGCCGGCATAGTAGTCAGGAGCGCTAACCACTACACCAAACGCGTCGTCTAACCACAGAATATACCACTACATCAAACGCGTCGTGTCGTCGTCGTCAGTATTGATTTAAGTATTTATGATCCTTCGTCTATTCTTTGGTCATAGTATTATATTATCTGTGGTCATACGATGAACATTGTCTTCTTTTTTTGCTATCTGAATCACATAGTGAAAAAAAAGTTGTAGTTGAACTTAAAGATTAACGCAGTTTATATCCTTTTTTTTGTCAACGCCATGCAAGGTAACATCATCCAAAAAAACTCATTTCGCATGTCTTCACGATCATTAGTATAGATAGAGGCTAGAACTCTTGTACTCACGACTTCCCGGCGAGCTCGGGCACCAAGCCGGCCATGATAGCGGCGACGCCCACCGCCCCGCCGCCCTCCACCACGTACTTCTCCTGCTCGGCCAGCCGCAGGATGGCGCGCGCTATCCAGTCCTCGTTCACTGTTATCTGAAAGTTAGATGATTGTGATCTTGGATAATCAAAACATCAGTTCAGTCAATGGCCGTGGTCTTACGAAGTAGCCCAGGTTATAGATCAACGTCAAACGACATAAAAAGATAGAGATGGAAGAGCATAAAAGTAAAGTAAAGCGTAGACTTAGATTTTATGGTACCTACATTAGGTTACTACATACTCAATTAAAGCTTCATTTTATTTGTAGACCTTAACAAATACTTTCAACTATTTTTGTTTATGGTTTTTAAGCGAGATCGAACTGGTAGTTTTTGAGATAGATTATTTGCAACTACCGCAAAATATAAGTTTGTCCTTCATTCAAACAAACACTATAAACAAAAGTTATTTTTGCTGTCAACCAAATATTGTGGTGGTACTTATTTTGGCTAAGTGGAAGTAAGTGGATCTCTAACGGCCGTTCCCTATATGCAAACTATAGTCAAACGTAAATCCTCGACTGGAGATTGCATTTCCTCGATCGAAGATAAGATTTCCTACTGCCAGAAGTTATATAAGGACAAAAAATCTAAAGGTAGATAACTATTTCTATCTCTAGTAGGGCAAAACCACAGATAGAATAGATAGGTATAGAGAACGACCGTAATTCAGCTTAAGTTGTCACGGAACCCTCAGTGCGCTAGTCTCGCACTTGATCGGGTTTTTATCTACGACTAGCTTTTTCCCGCGACTTCGTCCGCGTGGAATAGTGACTTCTTTCTCCCGTTTTTTACACATTTACCACTATATCTTTGCTCCTATTGGTCGTAGCGTGATGTTATATAGCCTATAGCCTTCCTCGATAACTGGACTATCCAACACAAAAAGAATTATTCAAATCGAACCAGTAGTTTCGGAGATTAGCGCGTTCAAACAAACAAACAAACAAACTCTTTAGCTTTATATAATCTACCAGGAGAAGGACATAGGATACTTTTTATCCCGTTAGACGGGGCCAGGGCTGGGGTGGTATGGGGCCGGGGTGAAACGGTGGGGAGGTAGCTTAGAACCAGGAGAAGGACATAGGATCCTTTTTATCCCGTTCAACGGGGCCGGGGCTGGGGCGGGACGGGGCCGGGGCGAAACAAAGTTCGCTGGGACCGCTAGTATTAGTATAGATACAAGGCTTACCATTTTGTCAATGAGGTGCTTCACAGTGCGGTAAGCGTTATACCCCACTGTGGGCACCGCCAGCCCGTCAGCCAGGGTGGAGCGGATCTCCACGCTCGTCGGCTCGTCGCACTTCATGGCCAGCTGCATGCTGGGACACTTCTCGGTTTCCACTCCCTGAAAAAAACGGAAAAAGGCAATGAAACGACAACGGCTATGCAGTAAAAAATACTATGCTACTACGCATGTCTCACCTATATATGAAACTAATTGGACTGGAAAAGTGGGATCGCGATGAACTTTAGCGATTTGTGGGCGAAGCTGCAAAGAACCGCGATCCTTTATTACTTTACTCGTATCGTACCTAAATAATGTTACATAAACTAACGCACACATAACCCGTTATCATTCCCGTGAGAAGACATTTCAGAGAGATACAAAACTTTTCACTTTGGCTTAGTAGGTTGACACCGCATTTTGCTCATGGTCAATTCGGTCAATTATTTCCACCATAATAATATCAGTGACATAAAAAACGCTAGATAGCGTAAAAGGTTATCAGACACAAATCAGAACGTTTACTGTTTAGTAAATTGCGTTATTGTTCAAAGAGCAATGCATGTCTTCTTTGTAAGATTATTATTGTTGCTTGCCATTAACTTATTTAATCTCGATAAAAATAGCGATAAAGTAACTCCGGGAGCGTTTCTATGTATTTGACTCGCAGTTGATAATAATCCCATTTAAATCAGAGTTTAATGAACTATTACCGACACAAAGATATAACAATGAGCCATTAACTCTGCTCGTGTGATGATACCCTTGACATTTTAGACATTTGAATTTAGCATTTTGGATTCAACATTCAACATCATAGAAATACGTTCGTAGTGCAATTTGGTTTAACTATAACAATTTGTTTTTTTTTACGTATGATAACAAGGTAGGTAGTTAGGTAGGAGGACTCAACTTATCATTTTTGCACGCCATAAACACTAAATGATCCTCGTATAATAGTAATAATAATTGTCTTCCTAGCCGATTTCGACTACGGTGGCCACTCACAACGACTAACCGACTGCGCGGGACATAATAGTGCACAAGTGTGTGTGCAAACACAGGTGCGTTCTCTATTCCGTTCATTCTCATAGCCCGATGGGACAGCAATCTGACACGACCGGAGAGAGATCAAGCGCAGGACCAACGGCTTTACGTGCTTTCCGAGGCACGGGGGTGAAACACCGCCAATTTCCAAACTCCGGGCTACCCTGAGAATTTCTGAACTGAAAAAGCCAGGTATATATTTTGGCCCGACCCGGGAATCGGAGTCGGGACCTCCGGCGCGGCCATCGCTTTAAAATGCGAACCTCTCACCGCTGCGCCACCGAGCCAGTTCCTCATATATTCAAGTATCCAAGATATTACCTCTATCTGTAGATAATGGAAATAATTAATAATAACGTCACCATTATCCAGACAAGTCACGAAACTGTTTTTAAAATGTACAATTTAGGAAGCGATCTCTCTCCGTCTACCTTTGGGTGAGAGAATCACGTGGAAGGAGTATTGTTTCAAAGTGAACTCACATAGATGAGCACATGCGGCTTGAGGTGCTTGACGGCAGTGGCGACGCCGGCCAGCAGCCCGCCGCCGCCCACGGGCACCAGCACCGCGTCCACGTCGGGCACCTGCTCCACGATCTCCAGCCCCACGGTGCCCTGCCCCGCCATTATGTGCGGATGGTCGTAGCTGTCACCAAATACACAACGTAGGTATAATGTCTGTATTTCGTTGTATAACTTAAGACTTTCGTGTGCAGGCGGAACGCAGTGCGAAATTGCGTACATTTCGAACGCCTACGGTCGAAATATGCTTGCGAGAGATAAAGTTTTTCTTTATGGGTATGGGTAAACAGCCTTTACCTTATGAATTCAATAGTGCTTTTGCCCCTTTGAGTGATTATCCCCTTTTAATATTCATAAACAAGAAATAGGTATCCAAGAGAAAAGTGACGTTTCTTTGCAGAAAAGTATTTTTCTTTGTAGATTACGTTTGGAGGCTTGGGATGAACAAAACAACCTAAATCTTCAAGTTGCAGGCTGTTTTAAAAGAAGCAAGCTTATGATAAATACCCATTGATGTACGTAAGGTCCTTTTCCTTCGCCAGCGTCATGGCGTGGTGCTTCGCTTCTTTCATATCGTGGCCTTGGATGATGACATTAGCTCCAAAGGACTGGCACTTCTGGATCTTCATGATGGGCGCGACATTAGGCATCACCACGGTGGCCGGGATGTTAAGCAGGTTCGCGTGGTAGCTGATCGCTTGGGAGTGGTTGCCCAGGGAAGCAGAGATCACGCCGCGCTCCTTTACTTCTTTCGAGAGGAGGAGTAAGGCGTTCCGAGCGCCTCGCTCCTTGAAGCTATTGAAATAGTGAAACTATTTATTGAACTATACTGATACACACACATACACATTTAAACGAGTTCACAAAATAATAACATACAATAATAATATGGTTTTTAGCCTTGGTACTGCTTGATGGACGTACTTGAATAAGCAAGTAGGTAGGTACGTACGATACGACCCATGCCTAATTAGATTTCAGTCGTTGGGTATTTCGTCGCTACGATTGCTATTGGCTTAATACAAAAATGGCTCTCAATCAAATCAACTCTTTGTGTACTTACTGGCCTGGCTATTGTAATTAAGTCGCTATAACTAATTACCAAGTATATTTCCTAGACTGTTACTTATCACCATTACTTAGATCAAGTTTATTGGCACTGCGTAACGTAGAGTCATTAATACGCAAGCGTTGATTATAAAACAGCTGGAGCTCTATGTTTGAATCATTCGCTTCGAGATGGCGAGTGATTTGCGTTCGACGTAGTGTCAAAAGTCATAGAAAAAAAATCGTTTTCGAACGAAAATCACTCGCCATATCCAAGCGAGTGATTCAAAAATAGGGGCCCTGGTATTTAAGTGTTGTGAAGTACTTAGATCGCAACCTCATTATTTGTAATCGTATTTTTGCATAATGAAATAAATTAAGTAAAGTTTTTTAAATATTAAGTTCAAGGATAATATAATCAGGGAAGTTAAAAGTGGTTATGTCCTTACTTGGAAATTCTTACCTTCCTGTATGTTGTAGAAAATCGTTTTTGAGGTAAACGTCCATACCGACAGCTGAAGACATGTGGGATCTCTGTAACAAATAGCAAAAATTGTAAAGTGGGATATTATACTTATTATAAAGTACCTAAGTCTTGGCTACAATATGAACTTTGTAAGTATAACTTGTTTGCGCGGAGCTCCTAATTTAACTCTTAGTGTAGGTGATGGCGGTCGATGGTAAGAAGAATATATAGGGAAGTGAAACACCGAATTTTGGTTTACAAAAGCAACGTTCCGGGCGCGAGCGGCGCGGGTCACCGCTGTGACGTTTTACGGACGACTGGCGCAGCGGGCTGCCTGCGTGCGCGAGCGGCGCGCACAGGGTTGTATCTAGGTAAGTATAGAAAAGTAACCACTCGCACCCGAAATTGCATTATATTTATTCATTTATACTTAGTTTAAGTTTAGTTTTAAGTTTTTATTACAGGTTTACATCTATTTAGGAGCCATCATCAACATCTTCCCCCCTAGTGTCGTCTTTTCGACACTCATTACCGAATAATAAGGCTACGCGTGTCACTGGTCGCTTCATTACTCCAGTTTTAGTCCTAACGTCTACGACCCTAACTCGTCCGTCCCTACCTGGATACACTACTTCGACTACGCCTTTGGGCCAATGATTGCGGGGAGACGTTGGGTCGACAACTACTACAAGATCTCCGACTTTAAATTGAACGCCTTCACGTTGCCATCGTTGCCGTGTCAAAAGTGCAGGCAGAACCTCTTTGAGCCAACGACTCCAAAAAAGATCAGCGAGACGTTGAGTAGTCCTCCACTGCTTCCGTAGGTACAGGTCTCCGTCGTCGAACACGCCAGGTTGGGGTAGATTAGAAGATGAACCTAACAAGAAATGATTTGGCGTTAAAGCTTCTTGGCTGAGTGGATCCACCGAGACATGTGTTAATGGCCGGCTGTTAACCATATTTTCGATTTCAGCTAACAGTGTGGTAAGTACTTCTTCCTTTGGCGATCTCTCTTTTAGCACTACCTTGAGGGCAATTTTGACGCTGCGGATGAGCCTTTCCCATGCACCGCCCATGTGTGGGCTAACAGGTGGGATAAAGTGCCAGTCTACGCCTTTATTGACTGCCTGAAGGACAACGTCTTCCTTATCTAGCTCTTGGAAGGCTCTTCGCAGTTCTTTGTCAGCGCCTCGCATGTTGGTGCCGTTGTCCGAATAAATTGACTTTGGCCAGCCTCTGCGTGCCGCCATCCTTCGTAATGCCAAAATCAGTGCGTCGGCTGTTAGAGACGATACGACCTCAATGTGGATTGCTCGTACAGTCAGGCACGTAAATAGAACACCATAACGTAGAGGTTTTTGTCGTCCAACTGTGATTTCTATAGGACCGAAAAGGTCAACTCCACAAACTGTAAATGGTCTCTGATGGTGGGTCAGTCTTGCCTCGGGTAGATCTCCCAGTCTAGGTGGTTTCGGGGTTGCTTTTCGTATGCGACAAATGTAGCACTGAGCGGCAACGGTGCGCACAGTAGGTCGCAGTCGGACCAACCAATACTTTTGGCGTAGCTCGTTGACTACCTGCTCGTTACCGGCATGTCCCGCTTGTATGTGATATTCCTTTACAATGAGTCTAGCGGTCTCATGTCGGCCGTCCAATATTACAGGGGACTTCACATCATCGCTCACGCCTTTCGCGGCACCTATGCGTCCGCCAACCCTCAAAAGTCCGTCTTTGTCCAAGTACGGGGTAAGTGTTCGCAGTCGGCTATCAGGTCTCAATTGCTTCCCTTGCTTCAGACAATTAATCTCTTCTGAGAAGCTTTGTGCTTGTGCCTGACGAAGCAACAACTTTTCCCCCCTGTGCATTAACTCATCATTCAATTGATGAAGTTTTTCTTTTCTACATTTTTCAATAAACAGCAAAACACTAGCAGCAGCACGTCGCAATCGCAACCAACTTGAAAATCGACTTGGGTCCGGTACGGGTAATCGTTCAATATTATTATTATTTTGCTCGTGCACAACGTTAACTTTTTCTAAAATTGTGTCATCAATTTTTATGTCTTTTACAGGATCTTCGGGCCACGACGCATGCTCCTCGTGTAGAAACTGAGGTCCGGTGAACCACACGCTGTCGCTTTTCAACTCGAAGTCGGTGATTTTCGTCGCTAAATCAGCCACATTCTGTTCGGATGAAACGTAATTCCATTGGCATATTTTACTTAATTCATCAATTTCTCCTAATCTGTTAGCAATAAAGGTTTTATAATTTCTACTCTCATTTCGGATCCAGTGTAAAACGGTTGTAGAATCAGACCAATAATATATAGAATCTGCATCCAATCTATGTTCTTTCTTTATTCCCTCCGCTAGACGACATCCAAGTAACGCGGCCTGTAATTCCAATCTTGGAATTGTAACCGATTTTGATGGCGGCGTCACTCTATTTTTGCTGGCTATAAATGAAACAACAATTTTTCCGTTGTCGTATTTCTTACGCCAGTATGCTACAGCGGCATAGGCCAGCGGCGACGCGTCACAAAAAATATGTAGCTCTAGCGCTGTCTCACTCGCACCCGTGTATTTTCCCGTAGGGCTCGTGTCTTCGTGCGAGGTCCGAGCGTTCGTAGACGCGGCTACGGTTTCGTAGTCTCGCGTAGGCTTCGTAGCATTATGTTGTTCGAGTCGGTTACTCGCGGAAAAATACCACCGGGGTATGCGCAGCTTGTCAATCATTTGTAGTTGACTTACCCATTCACGAAAACAATCATATAAACTAGTACCTATTTGTTCGTCCCACTTAATATTTAATTTCCAGGTTTGTTGAGTTAGAATTTTTCCTTTAATAGTAAGAGGAGCTAAGAAGCCGTGAATATCGAAAATTGACATTACTATGCGCAATACTTCTCGTTTAGTAGGTATTCTGGTAAAATTTAAAATATCTTTTGGTACGCGTTTTAAAGAAATATCGAAAGCGAGTTCGTCTGAAATAGGATACCATAATAAACCTAATGTGCGTTCCGGAGAATTACTCATCATATTTTTTTCAAGGTTCTTGCTCAGGTCTTCCTTCGGCACATATTCGAGTATTTCTGGGACATTACTCATCCAGTTTCGCATATGGAAACCGCCTTCTTCATGAATGTACGACACTTCTTTCACCATGTTTTTAGCGACATCTGAGTCTGGTAAACTATCGATATAGTCGTCCATATATTGACTAGTTTGTATAGCATGGACAGCACTCGGCATCACGTCTTGAAATCGCGCTGCATTTTTAGTTTGGTTGATATATTGGGCAACAAACGGAGAACAGTTGGCACCAAAAATAAGTGAAGTCATAGCATATTCTCGCACGGTTTGACTATCACTGCTTTTCCATAAAAATCTTAAAGCATGTTGGTCATCGTCTCTTATTTTTATACACAAAAACATGTCTTTAATATCACCTACAACTGCAATAGGGTATTCACGAAATCGATACATAATTCCATACAAAGAATTTAATAAATCTGGGCCTTGTAAGAGAAAATCGTTCAAAGAACGGCCTTGCGTCTTTGCAGCAGCGTCGAAAACTAACCTGAGCTTACTTTTGTTAGGATTGTCTACGCTAAAATGCGGTAAATACCACACACGTTCACCTGTCTGCCCGGCCTCGATAGCCCTAGCGTAATTATTTGAAAATAAATGATTTATACGGTCTTCATAACGGGACGCGTACACATCACTAGCTGCCATTTTTTTAATTATCGATTTTAATCGTGTATAAGCGTTATCATAGGAATCGGGCATAGCCGTGACGTCACTCTTCCACGGCAGCCCAACGGTCCAACGACCGTCTTTGAGTGTACATGTACTGTCCAATATCTCAATGGCGCGCAAATCGTCTTTATTTTTACGGGGTTTATTCATAATACCTAACGCTTCTAATGAGAAAAAACTACGTACTAACTCGTGCAGCTTTATTAACTCTTGCTCGTAAGTATCGTGTTTCAATAAACAGGAATTCAAGTTCGCATTATCATTATTAGTAATAACATCTATACAATCTGCAGTAGTAGGCAAGCGCTGTGCGTATTGAGGCAACGTTGCATTCGCACACTGAGTACTCGTAAGTAAACAAGTCGACGAGCCGCGCGAAGTACCTAAACACTCATTGGCGGGAATCGAACCGGGCGCGCGGGATTCTACGCGGCTAGCGGTCCGCCGTAGGTCGGTACTGGGCGTCTACTCCCGATGTCCGTATCTCGTAGTTACGGCCGTATTTACGGGCATTTCGTACTCCCTAACAAGTTACGATCGTAAGTACTATCGTAGAACGAATGAGAACAAGAAGTGACAGTTTGCCTTACTCTTTAAGCGATTTATTCCGTTCGTAATAATCAATTTGACACGTGTTTCGACGGAGAGATATGTCATTTTATCCGTAAACAAAATTGGTCTCGTTACAACTTACGATGGCTTCAATTTGGGTATTGTTTGAAGAAAATGCAGAAGAAAACGAGCGCAGCCGTCGCCGTCAGTACATGCGACAGCAATTTAATGTAATGAGTTTGCCGGACACCGAATTTCTGCTATATTATAGGGTCACTCGGACTCTTTTTGAGAGCCTATGCGAGGATACCTATATCATTCCGTTAATGCCACATCCTGTTCGTCGAAGTGGAATTGACCCGAAATTGAAGGTAAGTAATCCTTGGTCTCAAAGTAACTTGTTGTATATCATTGAATTGTATCCCGATCCTTCCTTTTAATTTCCGATCCTTCTTTTAATTTTTGATGATATGTTTACTTACAGGTCCTCACTGCTTTTAATTTTTATGCCCGAGGTAGTTACCAAGGTACAGCGGGCCTTAGCAGCGACGTGCCCATGGCACAGCAAACTGTGTCCCGATGCATACGCGAGGTCACAAATGCTTTAAATAGTCCCTGCATCTTCGATCCCCGAAAGGAACGTTTTGAAAAGACTTTATTATAAATAAAACTTTATTTCCCACTTTGTTTTAATTGTTTTATTTAAAAACCTCCAATGCATAATAGTGAAACATGCCAATGTTGCTTTATTTAAATGTATAGGTATTGAATATCTAAAATTATAACCATCTCAACAGCTACTGCCCCCAGTATTGAAGGACTCGGTGAGGTTGCTGTTACTTCTGGAATCTGTAAGTTACAAAAAACCATTAACTAACATAACGAAAAGTGTATGAGTACTTTACCTTAAACTCACTATAAAATTAAGTTACCGAGGGTAAAGCCGGCACTCTGGCACTAGTTTGCGGCTCGCCGAATCCATCTCACATTATGGACAGCACCTGCAGGTCTACTTGGGAGAGATCCGGCGCATTAGAGGGGCCACCACCAGTGGCTGAGGCAGACTTTCTGGCGGCAGCGGCAAGCCTTTTCGTGGCGTATTTTTTGTCAGCCCAAACCTTAAAATATAAATAATAAATAATTACCGTCGTTAGTAAACAGAAAGTATTTTTTTACATTACTACTTTAGGTTTTACAAGTAAATTAATCTATTCACGTAATAAACTTACCCTTTGCCACTGAACCACGGATTTAAGAGACCCTCCCATAGCGTTAAAAGACTCTCGGTGAGTGTCTCTCACAGCCGCTTTGCCCTCTGCCTTCCATCGGCTCCCCTGAGCAGCCCACGGGCCAATTCAGGGTGGCCCTCCATGAAATTAAGGAGGACCTCAATCTGAGCGGCCGTGGCCGATGGTGTAAGGGGAGCCATCAGCACTGATCATTGATCTTGCCATCAGTTTATTTTACAAAATAAAAAGATTATTTGAATTTCGCGGAAAACGTTTTAACGTCAAATGTCAAACTTTGAATTAAATCTTTGACAGTCAAATTTTTTAAACACATAAAACAAAGGTATAGAAAATAGTATTCAAGCATGGACATATGATGGACATAGACTAAAACCAAATAGAGGCAAATATCTAATTTTATAGCTTTTATTGTACGAAATATGATACTTTAGAACAGTAATGTTGATTTATGGTTTTAAATAGGAATTATTTAGCTCAAATTACATTGTTAAATAACAAATTCTAAAAACCGTAAAATATAATGCATGTCCATAACCCATCACATCCCTAGCAACAAAATTCATTCGTTCCTAAAGTCTTTCGTGTATTTATCTATGACATCGTAGGAACGGACCACGTTCGTAAATGTTAGGGAGTAGCATTTGGTCCGTTATTACGGAGCACCTACGATCGATATCGTAACTTCGAATACGGACATCGGGAGTAGACGCCCTGTCACAGGCGGTTACGGATAGGGTCGGTTCACACGGTAAATTACACAACTGAGTACTGAAGCGAGCAGATGATTTTATATTTCCTTTATACGTAGGCCCATGCACACACCAACCTAAACGAGTTTTAGTGATGTATGGCTCACCTGAATTTCCCTTAATACACACAAGAGGAGCAATTAAATCGTAGTTATCTTGCCCGATTAACAACATAGGCTGGGCGTTACACTTGCACAAATTAATATGACAATCAGTGGATTCATATTTACTCAAATCTACAGTAGGTAAGCATTGATTTGGCAAATTAAGTTTATCAATTTTTCTCGCTCGCAAATTAAAACGCTTATTGTCACTGTTTACAATATAAAAATCAACAATTTCTGTTTGACATACCAAATCTCCCGTAGACCATGCGCCTTGAGCGCGCATAGTAAAGGGCTGCCCACGGAGTCCTACCTCATCAGCGAGTTGAGACGCGATTAGGGTAACGGTTGAACCGTCGTCCAATAATGCGTGCGTGTGTACACTACCTTTCGTACCGTATAAGGTAACGGGCACTATTTTGAGCAACACTTTAGACACTGTATTACACTGGAGCGCGGTCGTATTTACAGTCTCACTATCACGCGGTTCCTCGTCGTCTGCTGCGGGTTCTGGTTGAGAGTTAGGCTTCTTCCAATGTAGAAGGGGATGGTGTGAAAGTCCACAGCCCTGGACGTCACAAACAGGAGCTGTACACTCAGTAATATCGGCATGTCGCGGCTGTAGGCATCTATAGCACAACTTTTGTATTCGTGCGAATCGCCAGCGGTCTCTGCGTAAAGCCCGTTTGAATTTCAAACATTTCTCTAATGTGTGTGACGTCATAGATTTACAGAATTTACATTTCTCATTTTTCTGTTCGGCGTCGTTGGTAAGCAATATTACGTTATTAGTAGCACTTCTCTGATACTCTGGCTTACGTCTGTTGTCCGGCTGACTATGTATAAAGCTAACACCGGCGGCAGCTACCTTCTTTGCTTCAGAGTATAAAAAATCGGACAAACACTCCAATTTAGGCTTTTCACTCAAGTCAATGCCGAAAGCGTAGTCCGCCCACTTGGTGACTAGCAGCGTAGGTAACTTGGACACTATGATGGACACAAGCTCAGGACTATGTAGGTACTCGCGTTGCTTGATGGCACTGGCGGCTGCTATGTAGTTTTTAATTTTAATTGAAAACTGCACCAGATCAGTGTGATAAGTCTGTGACAACGGAGGTATTTTCTTTAACTGTGATACTATTTTATTCATCACTATTTCAGGTCTACCAAATCGAAGTTCAAGCGTCTCGATGATATCGTGAGGCGAGGCACAGTCAATGAGTAATGAAGACACAGCTTCTTTTGCTTCGCCGCGAAGACATTTACGAAGACGCCACATATTCTCTGTGTCCGTATATTTACATAATTTCGTTGATTCGAAATAAGCGTTCCGGAACTGTAACCAGTCTAAGGGGTCTCCGTGGTACGCCGGCAAGTCCTTGGATGTGGCCAAACGTGTAAGTAGTTCACCGTTTTGACCTTTAGCAGCAACGGTCGAGATAGCTTCTGTTAGTGCTACCGCCAGCTCTTGAATATCAGTACGCTGCTGGGGAGCGATGCAGACCGCAATATCTTCTTTTGCTGGTTCTTCCTTACAAGGGATCGACTTGTCAAGCCAGTCTTGTACCTTTTCCCCTGAGGACACAATCGACTTCTCTTCCAGGTCTAGTTCCGCTAATTCAGCGCTAAGTTCCATGTTCACGAGTGACTTTTGAATTTCTGCTTTCTTTGCAGCTGCTTCTGCTGCGGCATTAATTGCTTCGATTTCAATTGCGGCTCTTTTGCGCGCGGCTTCTATTTCGAGTCGCCGTGCAACGGATGAAGTGCGGGTAGCCCGGCTACAATTACTTGCGGGCATCTTGAGCTTAACGGGCTCGGATTTCACTTCTGCTTCATCGTGGCTAGTCATCTGCTCCTTTTCTTCTGCCTTTTTCAACTGCTGGCGAGTCTTAACGCCATGGGGAGTGCGAAACAGTGACATCCTGCTTACAGGTTTTGTCCCTATATTCTTGGTGGATGATGCGGCTCACTGGAGGACCATTTGTAGGTGATGGCGGTCGATGGTAAGAAGAATATATAGGGAAGTGAAACACCGAATTTTGGTTTACAAAAGCAACGTTCCGGGCGCGAGCGGCGCGGGTCACCGCTGTGACGTTTTACGGACGACTGGCGCAGCGGGCTGCCTGCGTGCGCGAGCGGCGCGCACAGGGTTGTATCTAGGTAAGTATAGAAAAGTAACCACTCGCACCCGAAATTGCATTATATTTATTCATTTATACTTAGTTTAAGTTTAGTTTTAAGTTTTTATTACAGGTTTACATCTATTTAGGAGCCATCATCAACACTTAGCATAAGTTTAACTTAACTGACAAAGGCATGGATCACAGAATCTAAAATAACAATAAAATAAATAAAAAAATATAACTTATCGATACCAAGAAATCTGATCTAAAGGAATAATAGTTAATTTTTATAACGAATGCAAATTATTGTCGTCATTAAAAATTGCTAAATTTCTTAATTAATTTATTATTACTTTTAGTTGGACTTACCACGCATGGCGTTTTCACGATCCCACTCTGTATCCGAAACGCTGCCGCAGACACATCCTCGAAAGATATCTTCTGAGGATTCTCCTTGTCGCACATGGGGTCGAACTCTACAGTCTGGAACACCATGGCTGGTCTTATTCTATTGTTTATCTTTCAGATTAAACATACTCCGGAGCACTCTTGAACCCGCGACACACAACGGTAGAGTGACTCAAGTAGGAGCCTTATCTACATACGAGTCCTCCTAACTAATTAGATGATAATAAGTTATAATAATGATAGGAAAGGGTCAGAGGTAAAACAGATTGACGACTGAATTTATATACTATTATTTATAAACACAACTATAGCTAGCATCATAATTGCCATCTTAATTAATTAGCGGACATAAGATAAACGTCTATTGTTAATTACTTACCGAAACATCGCACTTATAAATCTCCATTTTGATTTAAAAATTTACGTCCGATATCAAGCCGATACGCGTAAAGAATGTTGTTTTATAAAAACTTGATACGTAAGTAAACGATACAAAACTGACCGGATTGCACATTGTTATTTTAACTTTATTTGAGTCACAGTTCACCACAATAGCTGGTCATATCTCAAAAAAGGGTGTTTGTAATGTGTCTACAATTGTAAAATAAGTAAGTAGCAATAATTTTGTTTTGTTGCAGTCGGTTTAAACCGAATTGGAAGAAGTCTGAGTTATATTTAAATTGATTTTAAATTAAAGTAATAATTTACTCTAACAAGAGCAGATTTTATAACAAATTTTTGATCCAATTTAGTAGTTCTTATAGACAGATTTCGTTGCTTTGATTTTTAGGTACATCATAACATATCGAAACTATTGTGTTACAGACTAGTTCACAAGTAACTTACTCTATGAAGTCTTACTAACCTCCACTCGTTTCATTTTACCAAGCGATCTAACTGTAACGTTCTAGAGAAGTTAATAACACCTAATCAATGGCATTCTGCATCTGCGTAACGTATCTACTCATTACTTTTCATCTCTCCTGTTCGGAAAATAGCACTTTCCTGTGTAGATAGCCGGGTGGAAAATAGCTTATCCATCCCTAGGGTGGAAAGTAATTTAGTTTTAATTGGCATGGTATAGAGTCAAGGCATGCAGTCAAAGCTTGGATCAAAGATAATTGAGTCACATCATATTATAAAAATAATAAGCATTATGCTTAGCTATACATTGAAAAACATGTTTATTATGATCGTTGATATAAAAAATATTCAATTGATTCAATCTATAATTAAAATATATATTTACTAATCTGTGATTAAAATATTCGGCTTCCCGCCATAATACCAAGATGACACTTTTTTTTTACATTGTCAGTGTCATTTTTTCTTTTTGAATCTATGCCTACTTTTAACAATTTTGACAATTATTATCTGTGGGGAAAATTCGATCGATATTTTTTACAAGGATTTTAATTATTACGTATCGTCTGCTTTTTCGTACTGATTTCATGTATTCGTGTCGTTATTCTTTCTAATCATGTTAGATGTTTGGAGAACTGTAAATTAACTGTCTTTTTGTGCAAAAACTTGAGTTTTCCTTTCTCGCTGTACTACATAATACCAGACTAGGACATCTACAACCACTATTGTAAATTTAATGTTTTTCCTCACAGTCGAAATGAAAAATAGTATGTTTAACTCGGGTGAAAGCACCATTTCACTCTCGAATTATTGGCGCTCTCACTTCGTTCGAGCGCCAGAAACATCGAGTGAAATGGGTCGCTTTCTCCCCTTGTATAACAATCTACTATTCTTTTATAGTAGGTACTATATGAGTATCTACTATAGATCGACTCATTGCTGTGTCTACTGCTAGGATCCTATGATGTTTTTCTTCTATCTTTATCACAGGTTTTTTTCAATATATTGAATAAAATTCGATTTGCAACGAGCAACATTCTTATTGAAATGGAAATATCTCGTGAAATATTTTAATTCTTTAAATCTTATAAACCGAGTGAAACAACGTTTTGAAACTTCTCTTTCGCGCCAGCTGGGTGCGTACCACTCGTCCCCCGCGACGACCGTGCTTATTTTATTTCCCGGTCCACTTGGTCCGCAAGCGGCACGCGCGCGTTCTGGCTTGTGGCTTGTGGCGGTCTTTCAAGTAAGTAGATGGTGGACGGCGATGGCGAACCATGCTTAGGGTGCATTTTATTTAATTATATTTAATTATGGGATATATTAAATTAAACGCTCAGGCAGGGATTAATAGGCCGTCGGCGGTCACGGTAACAAAGGTGGTGGTCGCGGTACTCGCAGTGACGTCGTTGACTTGAGTCGCCATAGACGTCACATGCATGAGCGTAGGTCATCATATCATGACGTCATCAATGACGTTTCACTGCAACCATAACGAGCGCGGTTGTGAAGTGGATTGGCAAAGTAGGGCTATGCTTGTTGTGGTCACGGCAGCAAGTGGTATTATGCCTCCTAGTCCTAGCTAATGCAATCTGTTGTTGTAAAAGTTAACCCCCCTATTCATAATGATTCAAACAGTCAAATAAACCTATTTTTGTTTGACGACGTGTTTGATGTAGTGGTTAGCGATCCTGACTACTATGCCGGCGTCGTGGGTTCGAATCCCGCAAGGGGCAAATGTTTGTGTGATGAGCATGAACATTTGTACCTAAGTCATGGATGTTTATATGTATTTAAGTATTTATGGGAGACGCCCTCGTCAATATCATTGTGTAGTATTCGTAGCACAAGGAAGAAAATTCCTTAGTTCGAAACCAAGACAATTGGTGTGTTGTCTGGCGCATATTTATTTATATTATTTATTTTATTTTGAATATAAACCTTATTGGCAATCTTAATCATGTTTTACAGTTTTTCAGGACATTATTATGGAAATAAATGTGCTTAAATACTTAGTAGATACGGAACCCCTCGTGCGCGAGTCCGACTCGCGCTTGGCCAGTTTTTTAACTCACTGGCTGACTGACAGCCGGCATAATAATATTTTGTGACTGACGTATTTTTTTGACAGACGCAAGTTATTGTTTTGTAAAGGACGCGAAGACGCTGCATCGTCCTAAAAGGCTAAAATATTGTCGTTTTTGTGAGATATCCACAGAAATGTAGATAATTTCATTGAATTTAAGTTGCGTGAATCATAAACACTTATTCTGCTCATTCAAATTTAAATTATTGAATAACCTCAAAAATGCCGTACGCCAATCAACCCTCTGTTCACATCACAGAGTTAACTGATGATAATGTGAAATTTGTCGTAGAAGATACGGAGTTAAGCGTCGCAAACAGCATGCGTCGTGTGTTCATAGCAGAAACCCCAACAATGGCAATCGATTGGGTACAGCTGGAGGCCAACTCTACGGTTCTTAGTGACGAATTTCTGGCTCATCGCATCGGTCTCATTCCTCTTATATCCGATGACGTCGTTGACAAAATACGATACACCAGGGATTGCATGTGCGTAGACTTTTGTACAGAGTGTAGCATCGAGTTTACTTTGGACGTCAAGTGTACTGATGACCAAACAAGACATGTTACTACAGCTGATTTGAAATCCAGCGACCCGCGAGTGGTTCCAGCCACATCCCGCCATCGCGACGAAGACCAAGCTGACTACGGAGAAGCTGATGAGATTTTAATCATTAAACTGCGAAAAGGCCAAGAATTAAAGTTAAAAGCATATGCTAAGAAAGGTTTTGGTAAGGAACATGCAAAATGGAATCCAACGGCGGGTGTATCATTTGAGTATGACCCGGACAACATAATGAGACATACATTATATCCTAAACCAGATGAATGGCCTAAGAGTGAACACACAGAACTTGATGAAGATCAATATGAGGCAGAATTCAACTGGGAGGCAAAGCCAAACAAATTTTTCTATAATGTAGAATCTTCTGGCTCATTAAAACCTGAAAATATTGTCCTCATGGGCATTGTAGTGTTAAAAAACAAATTATTAAACCTACAAATGCAACTAGCCCAAGAAGCACAAAATGATGCATTAGCTATTAATTAATTGTAAGAATACTTAATAATACATCAAGTTGATACCCAATCCGATCTATTTATTTATTATTTTTGTTTTCCTTATACTCGTAAGTTAGCAGCTACTCCTTGAAGTTTGGAAGTATTATTTATCTTTTTCTATACCTAGAATTATGATTTTAATCCATATCCACTGATTTATCATAATGTTTTATAGGCGCCTTTACAGATAAAGCTATCTTACATAAAAAATACTTGTGAAATCAGTTCAGTCTATGTTACTGTTGTGCTCACGTTCATCAAATAAACTTGTATTATGGATGGAGAATAGACACGTTTACATTAACCATAGATGACTCTTTCATAAGATGTCAAAATATAACACAATGTCATAATTTTTGATTTTGAGACAAGGGAGTCAAGTATAAATATGTTGATATTAAAATAACAGTGCAGTAGAAAATAAAATGCCTGACAGACACTGAATCAGCTTTACAAATTCTTAAACATTTAGAACTATAAAATCTTTATAATAGTTATAAAATCCAAAATTTTGGTGTAACAAAGATTATCCTTTGCCTAAACAATATGGTAAGTGGTCTGTAGTTATTTTTTGTTGAACATTATTTACATAGGCGGTCTGAAAAGTTTCTGATCTCAACTTCAAGATTGCATCCCTCGTCACTGCGGAAGAATGCCCAGGGCGATAACCCACAGCAGCACCCCATTATATGGCACTGGAGGACACCGACTGGTTTTTAGTGGGTATACTTCCCCCCCCCCCCCAAAAACGGGGCAGTCCCACACAAAATAATCCTTTGATCTCCCCTGGGATCTGAGGGTATGCGTAAGGCATTTCCCAGTCGAAAAAAATAGCATCCCTCGTCGATAAAATCATGTAAAATACCGGCTAAGTGCGTGTCGGACCCGCGCACTGAGGGTTCCGTGCCAACTTTAACTGAATTAGGGATTCTTACTTCCACTTAGCCAAAATACCACTATATTTTGTTGACCGCAAATATAACTTTGTTTTTCATAGTGTTTGTATGAAAGACAAAGTTATATTTGCGGTTGATAAAAATGTACTATATCTCAAAAACTGCTAGTTCAATTTCGCTCAAACCAATTTTCGTTGAAAGTTTATGTTAAGATCTACATTACATATTTTTTGGCTACGGAACCCTAAAAACGGGAATTTCACCAAGATAACACCTCGTCACACACCTCAACGGCTACAAGGCAAAAATCCACGAATTTCAATGTTAATTGCCTGACAATCAACATTCATTTCTAGCTCCAAGCGACTTTTTTTGTTCTCTCAGCTAAAATGCTGGAGCCTCTGAGCGCTCGGAAGACAGAGATTTTTTTCGTCAATTAAGTATAGACACCATTACCTTAGTGGATGTTAAGTAAGTACTTATTTGTTTGGCCCATCCCAATAAATGGTTAAAGTTATGGGAGCGTCGTTGGAAGATGTGTGTGTATTTCTAATAAGGAAACAGTGCGTAGGAATAAAGTAAAATTAAAACAAAACTTTTTCTTAGTTAGGTCGGAAACTTTTCAGACCACGCACGTAAATGCCTAACTGCGGTAAGTAGGATGGAAAAACGACTACTTCATTTCCAGGAAGAACCAGATTCAGGTGAAGCTCACATCCTTTCATTTACCGAAATCAAGCAAGCCGCTGAAAGGATTGAGGGGGGCATCATACACACCCCTCTCTGTGTACGTAACTCTTTAACTTAATACAGAGAGATGTTTAGTTTTATCGTAGCTGATCGGATTAATAAGTTGTCAAATAATCATTTCAGGAAGCAAAACTGAGTAAATTCATGGACTATAATATTTATCTTAAATGTGAGAACTTGCAATACACCGGCAGGTAAATTCACAACTGTTACATTTTACTGAATGAACTAAGAAAGAAGCAGCTTATTATGTGTAGTTAGTTAGGTACGTAATTTGTGTTGCTTGCTGTTTGTCCGTAGTTGCGCCGAACGCGGTATCCGCAACGCTCTTTTGGCGCTTGGGGAGGAAGCGACCACTCGCGGAGTTATAGTGCCTTCCAACGGGAACATGGCCATGGCTGCCGCTTACCATGGTGGAACGTTGGGCGTGCCGGTGAGATCGTCATACAAATCTTCAATGTGTATAAAATAATGGCACGTGGTTGTCATAGAGAAAGGCAACGCGACAGCCGTGTACGATCAGTCTGTTTTAGCTAGTCCACCTACATTTAGACAAGTGACGAGGTTGTAGTTGACTTGTTGTAATAGCTGCTATCGCGCTACTGCCACGCTGCTCAACTTATCTGAGGCGGGTAATCGAACCCCCGCAGCATCCGTCTAACGTCTATACGACTCGGCCACCCAGAGTCTTAGCATGCCTGTCTGCGTCAATATGTGTAGTAAACTTTGCCTTACGTAACTTTGGCGGAACAACAAACCTCCGTTGGTTGGTGGCAAGCTTGAATTCGCTCACCCTTAAAAAAAGAAGTAGATAATATTGTAATAATCCCAGGTGACAGTGGTGTTGCCGGACCGCACGCCGCCGGCGCAGGCGCAGCGATGCGCGGAGCTCGGCGCGGACGTCGTGCTGTGCGGCGAGAGTTGCGACGACACCATGACCTACGCTAAGAAGGTCTACCAGGAAAGCGGCCAGATCTTGTTGAGGTATAGATCATTTTGCAACATTACATCTGAGATCGCAGCACACATTGGATTCAGGCTTCAGCCGTTTGAAACCGTTCGCTATGGAAAGATATCACTTCAGATGACTGACTGATAAATGATTACAACTTTGGGGATATATGAAAATGTAAAACGTGAAACACCGCGCTTTTATTTACATACAGCTTTTAATTTGGACGAAGTGGATGTTGTACTAGGTTTTATGACAGGGTCGAGTGTTTGTAAGTAATTGTGAGCCACCAACTCACACACAGTACATTATCGTATGTTCAGTTAGCAGTGTTAATAAGTAATTGGTTCATTAGACTGGCTAGTATAGCTACGACAAGGAGTAGCTACTTGGAGCTTGAAAGTATACATGTATGGATGTATAGAAAAGATACAGAAATACTTAAATCGTTTTACCTTTAGCTCAGACGAGCCTCTAGTGATGGCGGGGCTGGGGACAGTCGGCATCGAGATAGTGACCCAGCTGCCGGAGGTAGACGCCGTGATAGTGCCCGCGGGGTCGGGCGGGCTGCTCGCCTCCGTGCTGGTAGCCTGCAAGAAACTAAAGTGCACTTGCTTGGTTTACGTAAGTATCAAATATTAGGTCAACTTAAAAAAGAATCCATATTATACATAAAATATCTTGTTATCAAGTATTCAAGTACCCGCGATCTTGGATGAAGCCCGCGAACCGCGATACACGAGAGTCAGCGAGATCAATATGCGCCTTGCAATAAACTAATAGCTAATAGCAAAGATGCCCATCTTTATGACATGCCGCACCATCTTCAAAGTTGACTGGCCTATTTGACGACTTGTAAAAAAACCACCAGGTCTTAAACTAAGACTAACGTTTCCCGACCAAACAAAGTACGAGTATTACACAATTATTTTTGGGTGGTTTAATATCTTAAGTAGTACATTTGCAATTATATTGTGTTGAATCCTCCTGAGCCAGGGAGCAGAGTGCGCGAAGGTGCCGAAGATGATGAAAGCGTTGCAGGCGGGGCGGCCGGTGTCGGTACCGGTCATGCCCAATCTGGCCGAGGGGATCAGCGTTTCCAGTGCCGGAGCCAACGCGTTCGCAACCCTCAAGGGCCGCCTAGATAGGATGGTGAGACGGAGTTTACATTAAATAATGGTCTTGATTGATACCTGAGCCAAGGTGCTAAAGATAATTGGAGTCGGTCTTGCACAACCCGGCTTAGCGTGTGCAGCGCTGGGCCTAACGCGTTCCCCCACACTCAAGTGACGGTTCGATGGAATGGTAGGACTGTTTTAGTGTTAATGATTTCTAAGAGATATTCATTGATTATGCGTAGCTATTGCTACAGTACATTACGCCTAAACCTATCTCTACCGGGCTATCACAACTCCTAAAAACTTGCATCGTTTGCAAGTGAGACCATCGTACTTTCAAAACCAAAAGATAAAGATCTTGAGTAGGTTAGGTCGGTAGCTGTAATTTATGATGATACAAATCCACACCTTTTACGATTCACTGTGTTGTTATTTTTTCTAAACTATTTTTTCATTGCTCTCTAGTTGGTGGTCGACGAGGCCTACGTGGCGCGGGCAATGATCAGCGTGCTGGAGCGCGAGCGGCTGGTGGCGGACGGCGCGGGCGTCTGCGCCATCGCCGCCGTCATGCAGGGGCTCGTGCCGGAGCTCAAAGGGAAGCGGTATGAACTAAATAGATGAGTTACTTAATACCAGTGCAGTGACTTGTAGATCACTCGGCAGCTTGTGGCTTGAACGCGGCCACTCGTTCGCCCAATTTCGGTTGATGTTATACCTACTATGCAAAAATTTTCATACCTAGTCTTGGTCGCGTCTAGTCTTCTAGTCGTCTCTTCCCAACAACTATTTAACAATTCTCAATAAGCGGCGGCAACAACATTGACTCGGGCCACCCCTTGCGCAGACTGGGCGCGATGGCGCGTTGTTGAGCTGGGAGTGTTGGTACTGCCCTGACATCCTGACCGACTCTTATGTACATATGTCCCGTGCTTATCCTCGCCATGTATTTATATCAATTCCCAGTGCGGTGTGCCTTATAAGCGGCGGCAACATCGATTCAGGCCGCCTCTCGCGCACCATACAGCGCGGCCTGGGCGCGATGGGGCGGCTGATACGGTTCGCGGTCGCCGTGCCCGACCACCGCGGAGGGCTGGAACAGCTCGCCAAGACCATCGCTGATGAGAACGCAATGCTGAAGAGTCTGGTGACGGAGCAGATGTGGGTGCACACCGATGTCGGGGCCACTTGGGTATGTTTTGAATGAAGAGAACAGAGTTTCACTAATTAGATCCTCCTTTATCGGATATGGTAGTGATTTGCAAAATCTGCTGGTTACTAACTAACTACCTAGGAGTCCAATTCTATTACTTATGGGACTTAATGCCAAAAGTATTCTCTACCAATCTAACCTTATGGCATATCATAATACAATGTGCTGTATACTACATGTCTTATATATTTTTTTGATGTCAACTGTTTTTATACAACTGTTTATGTACTACTTGTTCACTTATTCTTCTTTCAGGCCAATGTTGTGGTGGAGACAGCTAATGAAGAGCACGCAACTAACTTCAAAGCTCGCGTCAGAGAACAATATCCAACAGCTAGGTTCGCTGTTGTGGACCTTGATGAAAAACAAAAGGTTTCTGCTCATTAATAAATAAGTAAAGTGGCCAATGATCAACATACACATTGTTTATCTAACTATTTTAGTCACAAACAAAAACTGTTTATAATCAAATCATTTTGTAACATTGATCTCAAATGGTGAAAGTTTACTGAAAACTGTTCTCATTTTATGAATAGAAATTCAAAGAGCAAGTTATAGGAGAAATATAAATTGAAACTGCAAAAGTTTGGATTTTTATTTATTTTGTAAACTTATCCATAACCTATGCAACAGGGTCGTCACCCTTAGTTGCCCTTGTGTAGATCACCTGTCCGTGGTGTTGGACTACCTGTTTGATGAGACCTGCAAAGATAAAGGCAGAAGTTGAGACCCAAGTAAAGTTTCAGATGAATCAGGAAAGGTCTAATAGGGAAATCAGACTCAATATATCAGTTTTTAGCTGTCAGGGTTCATCCAGTAGAAATGATCATCATGAAAAAACAGGGTGGTAACACACGTAGAACCGATTGCCAAGTTTGGAAGAACTAAAATTCTGACCCAATTAGCAAAGTAATTATTAGGCTGAAATATTAGACTTAAATAATATTATAAGGCTGAAATAATAGACCTAAATAAAGAAGCACTAAAGGTCTGACCAAGTTACATACCCTTTTCTCTAAGTTCAATGAGGGCTCGCCTCGCCAGAGAGCCTCGGACCTTTAGCCTTTCAGATACTACTGCAGGGGTGATCAGCTTGTACTGTGGCACTTCCTTGTACAGCTTCTCGTATGTTGGTTTGTCGAACAACACCTGGTTGTTCAACTTGTCACGGACTTTTCCTTTGGACCACTTCTGCAATCACAACAAAAATAAGCATTAGTAAGTGGACATTACTAGTTGATAGGTTATCCTGTTAGACACAATGCCATCAGCCTCAATATATCAGATTTTACTCTCACAGTGTTCAAGATAGTAAGAATAATCACATGGCATTGTTTGTAATTATTTGTTGACCAGCTGCAGTACAAACTATAACCTTGGAGCTTAACAAAAAGCAAGGGAAATATTTTTACACTACATTATTCTACATATCATAAAAAAAATACGATTTTACGATGAAACTGTGCGCCGACAACACTCACATAACCTCTTTGTGTCATGTCAAATTATTTACCTTCTTCTTGGCTTTGCCACCGCTGGATCCTTCCTTCTTCTTCTGAGTTTTCTGCGGCTGCTTGGCCGAAGCCTTTGTGTCCTTTTTGGGCGGCTAAAATCACAAAAGTAAAACTGAACGTAAGCACAACCACGAGGCATACTACTCGTTATAAATACTGGCGCGGTTACGGTCTAGAAGAACATAATAAATTAATGTTTATATTTATTAGCACTCGATATTACATGAACTGTAATGTAATAATTCCGTAAACTGATATTTTACATAAAAATTTCGATTTCGACAAGCACTACTCACCATGTTGAAACCGGAAAGAGACTTGACAACTGAATGGAAGATTGTCTCTGGTTGACGTTTGACAGCTTGGAACGTTCTAATACTACATTACGTAATAACTACGAGCGAAATGTTGATAATAAATAAATAACATATGTGATATTAGTGGTTTAAAAGTTTAACAATTTATGGGTAATTTGCTTGAAATATCTTTTAAATCATTTGTTTGTCCATTTAACAGTATTCAATAGCTAAAAATATGCATTTATCTTGTGTTTATACATTATCGATCTATGTTGTTCGGGGTTTTGAACGTAGCCGGAAGCAGTAAGCATAAAGTAAAGATGTACTTCACAGAAAATAAATAGCTATTATACCGTTAACGTTGTCGTTATTTTAATCGTTTATTAAAAGGTGCACACACTTATAAATTGTGTAAAATCTCTTAATGAAAAAATATCATTTTTTTTAAATTAATAAGGTAAGCCTTGTTAAACCAACCAACCCAACAACTTGACTGGAAGGTCGGTCCACGCTTCGTTGGTCGCATCACTGAGCAAGTAATCACTGTCGCTCCTCTAGCTAGCATGGCAAATAAATAACACGTCCACAAATCGCACTGACCCCCCCTTATGAAGCTCTTGGCCTGCCCAGCGGTCGGATTTATACAGAATTTACATTTACGAACTAAGAACTAAACTTAACGAAGATAAATTTTAAATTAAGTTACTTTATATTTTTTAAATAACTATATTTCATAAAATTTATTGAATTACATTTGTGATTGTAGTGATTCATAATAAGCCAGCTCTTCATCAGTGACCGACGGCCTGAAAGATTCAACACCTTCCCACAGCTCCGACACGCCAAGTATCACTGAATCTGGACTCAGCTCGCTTTCTTTTACTAAACCTGTAACAAGTTATATCCGATAAAGCATAGTAAATCAAATCGAATCATCTTATTTGTGAAACACAGTTGAATATGGTCTATGGTGTTATTACAGATAAGGTAAAAAACCGGCTAAGTACGAGACGGACCCACGCACTGAGGGTTCCGTGCCACCCAATTCGGAGTCCACTTACTTCCACCTAACGAAAACACCACAATATTTTTTTAAAGCAAAAATAAACTTGTTTTTCAACGTGTTTGTATAAAATACAAAGTTATATTTGCAGTTGATGAAAATGATCAATATCTCAAAAACTACTGGTTCGATCTCATTCAAACTAATTTTCGTTGAAAGTTTTTGTTGAGATATACATCATTTTTTTTCTAAATTTTTACTTTCTTAGTATAAAAGTTACATGAGGGGCGTATAATTAAAACATTGAAATAATTTTTTTTAAAATTTCTTTCGATCTCTTAGGCTAAGAGAAAGCGAACATTGACTAGAGGATGTAGTAGGGCTACTAGTGATAGACTCGACCACAGGCTGCGGACGAGGTTTTTCATACGTTTTGTATACCAAGCTTTGGAGTGGCCGCGTTCGAGCTACTAGCTGTGGTAATCGCCTGCACTCGCTACTAGTGTGTTGGCCCGCTTTATGTTGCACGCAACGCGCGGCGACCAGTGGCGCCCACTAAGCCACTAGTGGCTGCGATTTGTTGACGCATTTAGTGGCTTGACTAAAACACTAGTAGTTGCGTTTAAAGCCGCGACTAGTGGCTTAATATGCGTTCGCTCTAAAGGAGTATGGGTGTATTACCTTTGTGCAATTTGTTGACGAGTCCGCGCACGGCGGCGGAGCGCGCGGTGGATACTATGGACATGAGGTCGGCGCCCGTGCAGCGCTCCGGTAAGGCTTCAGATACGTCTTCTAACTTCACCTCCGGTCGGAGCTTGTGGCTGTAACAAAACATATTTATTTGTTACATAGTCATCACGTACGTTCAACAGTTTGTTTCACCCAGCCTACAATTTCAAGAAAATGATACCCGGATTGCTCAAGCACGAATTTTAATTCCTCGCTTGACATAAGTTGATTTTTTGCTCTTATTTTGTTTTATTTATTTATAATTCGTTTTTCGTTGTAGACATCAGAGATAAAATTTTGAGGAATAAGTCTGTTACGCACTTAACAAATAACGTTATCGTTATTTAACTTAAAAATTATATCAGTTCAAACACTTACTTTCGACACAGCGCTTTCAACACAGACGTCTTTTCGTAGACGCCGTTGTACGGGCCGACGTAGATAAGTTTGTCGAGCCGGCCCGGCCGCAGCAGCGACTGTTCCAGCAGGTCCGGTCGATTCGTCGCGCCCATTATGAACACGAAGCTTGAGGTGTCTGCATCTGGAAAAGATACCACCACCATACTCATTATTTATAAAAGGGCTTTGGATTTTTACTTACTTTTTTTTTTATTAATTAACACGTTCCGGGACAGTGCCCGCCTACAGGCGTGAAAACAATAAAACATCTATTGTGTCTGGAGTAGTGTCCCGGAACGTGTTAATTTTATTACTTACATTGTTACTAACACTATATGGACCTCGGTCCGAAATAAACATATTTTATTTATTTTAGTTATTATGGAACGTGTCTCCAGTAAATGAAAATTATGGCCACGACTAAAACCTTCAAAAATCGATAGTTCACATCAATAATATCGAAAAAATACTTTGTTAAACTTCGAAAATTCGAGCGTGCCTGGTTGGGAGGTTTAGTCATAGAATATGCTATTTGTTTTAGAGATTTTATTATTGTCCGCTATTTTCAAACGAAATTAAAACCGGGGGACCGAAAAGTGAGCCAAAAGTTCCATACGCCTTTATTATTATGGTACACAAACAGGACTCAGTAATAATATAAATAGTTCCAATCGAAGCTTTAGTTGTCTCAGCAAATAGAATGCTGTAGCATTATTTATCAAGTTTACACGAAATATTTTTGATCTTCCTGCCCATAAAAAAGTCGCGACAGACACGCTGCCAAAAAATGGCGGAATACCATAAAAAGAGCACCGTAGTAGCCGCTTTGCCAAAAAGTCAGGCGCCTTATAGTAAACGAGCACTAAGTATTTGCCGTATATTCAAATGACGGTAGTTTAGAGCGAATGGTATGCTATTGTAGGTAGACGGGTTGCGTGAGTGGTGCGGGTGGTGCGGATACACCCGCCCGCGCTGCTCACGCTACCCACTCTCGTCTCCCCCCGCGCCCCTGTTCCCCGCTGGCGAGGTCTCAATAAACCGGATGACCTATAGCTTTACAAAGAACTTACCTTCCCCACTGGCAACGCCGTCAAGCTCAGCAAGCAGCTGGCTGACGACGCGGTCGCTGGCACCGCCCGAGTCGCCGGCCGCCCCGCGCCGCGGCGCCAGCGCATCCAACTCGTCAAGGAACACTATGCACGGTGACGACGCGCGGGCGGATTCGAACACTGGAGAATATAATATAAGTTTTACTTTACGACTGACACTTTACGTAGAAATTTTAAGACTACTTAATGTTATAGGTAGACCGCGAAATTGAGACCTCGCCTGCGGGGCAAGGGGGTGCGGTGGGAGACGATAGCGCGATTAGTGAGTGGCGCAGGCGAGTGTTTCCACGCCGCCCGCACCCCTTACGTTACCTATAATAGCACTGTTTAAAAACTTTGTAATGTTCTATGACAATTGAGTACACACTTCACAATATTAAAAACTAAATTTTATATAACTATTTCCACTTCGAATAGCTAACCGGCATAGATTTTGCAGGAGGTCTTCTTTACACCACCTGATCACAACCAACAACGACTCAGCGACTGAGCGCCGACTACGCCGAGTCTCGACTGCAGGCTTCATAAAGCCTCTTACTCCCCCCACTTAACCACTTCCCCCACTAAGTAATGTCAGTGGGCGTGCGCTTTTAGTGTTGCCAGTGGGAAATATTATAAAAAATAAAATAAAAACATTACCACTTACTATTTAAATTTAAAAGCTTTTCCAGAATTAGTACTTAAGGATTCTGTCAGTATCTGATCAAATCAAATTACAAATAAGAAAATATTAACAAACCTTTCCTAACATTCTCTTCTGATTGTCCAATGTACATGTTGAGCAATTCAGGCCCTTTTACACTCAGGAAGCTAACATTTAGTTCCGTGCTTACTGCCTTGGCTACTAAAGTTTTGCCACAGCCAGGAGGTCCATACAGTAAAATACCTGGAAATTCAATTTTAGGTAAGCAACGAACGGGCATGTTGGTGGTTATTACATTCGTAAATTAATTTAGTGTAAGATTTATTAAACTTAAAATTACTAACCTGAACGTTTGAGACTAGAATTTTTGAATAAGTGTGGATATTTTATAGGGAATTCTATTGTTTTAAGTAGTTCCTTCTTCAACTTTTCCAAACCACCTATATCTTCCCAATGAACCTTGGGTATTTTCGGGGCATCTAAATGTTGACTTTGCAGGCTCCGTATTGATTCTGTAATATAAAGTTTAAAAAACATTTAATTTTTTTAATATTGTAAACAAAATTTTCAATCTGCTGCATTATTTACTCACCTAAAGCTGCATTGAAATCCTCTTCGTGTAGCAGTCGTAAATCAGGATTAGGCCTGATAGTAACAAACGCGTTCTGTTGTTTCAAGTAGGATTCCCGCAACGCAAAATGGACCAGTGTATCGAGATCACCGTACAAAAACGTCTCAGTCTTAGCCGCCACCCTTTGAATTACGTCTTTGGCACTCGAACTTAGTGATTGCTCTTTATCTAAATCAAAAGTTTCTGAGCTTTTTTCTTCTTCACCATTAATATTAAGTTGCATCACAGAAGTGAACCATTGCAGGACTTCTGATCTTTGCTCTGATTTTAATCTAGGAATATGTATTTTTTCTAGGAACAGCCTCAAAATATTTGGCTTCAAATCCGTTCTATCTGTGACTGCGACAAATATGATTGGATATTTTGAGTAGTTTTGGTAAAGCTCAATAACTATGTTTATAAAATACTCCATCACTCTGGGATCTTCGTTATTTTCTGGATCTACTGCAAACACCTGAAAGTATTAATTAAAACAAATTGAGAGTTTTTACTTCATGCTTTTGTACTGCTGCTTTTACAATTCAATAAAAAAAAATGATAAATTCATCTTTCTTACTTCAAAATTGTCCAATAAAACTATAACAGGTGCAGAAGCTTTTGCCTTTTGTATCATAGCATTAATTTTGCCTTCAGTCTGCTTTGCAGTCGAGCTCTGTAGAGCATTACAATCTACTGGCATACAGTTCATACCTAGAATTTTAAAGAATAACTTATTAGAATGCAGTATTAAAGCAGACTTGAAAGAATTATGGGAATAGATTAGTATAACATACCATTATATTTTGCTAGGACTTTTATGAGTAAATGTCGTCCTGAACCCAACGATCCTGTCAGAAGTAGCATTGGAATAATAGGACTTGTCATGGATGAAGATAAATCATCTGAAATACAATTTAACCTATTTTCAGTTGTTCAAGAGCCTTAATCATAGCAAATTTGGAGGGTCAACTACATACTTAGTTCTCCAGATATAAATGGTGCAATGGTCTCCTGTATTTGGTTAAACTTATCTCTCAACCCAGAAGGACACAGAGATAGCAGAGATAGCTCATTGACTTTGAAGAACACATCTTTGGGCTTCAATGTGTGCACATTTTCCCCTAAACTCAACTGAGTGACCCCTTTCACAACAAAGTAGGGTTTGATAATATTATCCTTTAATGAACCATTCTTTTCTACATCTGTTGCAATGTCCAGCTTTTTGCATTTAAAATATAGTTTCCCAGTATTTTCAACTAAATCCAAGAACTTAAAATGGTATTTAGTAGTGTTGTTTGGTGTGAGATCTATACTGAACACATCACCCACACTCAATAACTTGGGTAATTCAAAATGATTGCTTAGAACTTCTTTGATGAAATCATTTGATAAGTCAAAATCATTTACCACCAGGTTCACTTCAGCAGTGGCAGCAATTTTTGGAGCACATTCCAATGAAGGCACCGGGTGGAACGATACTTTTATGTCGTCATAATTGTTTAATCCAAATGAAGACACCAAGCTGTAATGTTCATCTTCAAAAGTAAGCACAATATTGTCTTTTACTAGTTTTGACCCTACAACTGGCACTATTTTAACATTATCTAAAGTGTTCAAAGACTTTTCACTCCACAGCTTTTTGTGAATTTCAGAAGTCATAAAGTTCAGGTTATGCTTGAATATATTGTTTGTCTTAGATTTATTTTGTCCCCCATACATTTTCTTAGTTTCTGGAGTTAGTTTCAGTGCAAGCCACAAAACTCCATTATCTATGTAGAATAAGTTTTCACTGCTCAGTTGTATGAATTCTTCTCTTGAAATAACAAGGCATTTATGTAGAAGAACTGGTAGGTTGTCATCCAAATAATCTTGCACTAGAAATCTAAGTATGTTGGTGGGAATTGTTTTCACAGTAAATCCATTCATATCTTTCTTCAGGATTACCTTGTTATAATAGTAAATTCTATACTTTATTGCAAGAAACACTAGAAATGTTTGGTAATTGAACTTTGGATAGATGATTTTTAGACAAAATTTGATCACCCATAATTTTAGAGAAATTTGTTCATTCATAGTAATAAATAATCACCGTTGTACCTAACATTGAGCACTTTTTATTTCCTTTAAAATCCTGTTTCTTGGACTGCTTTGATCAGATAAAATATTTTAAAACAAATTATCTGTTTTTTTTTTTTTCTTGACAGCGATACTGCTGTCTTATGGCAACGAGTTATGATCTCTGCCAGTGTCGAGTAAAAACGGGGAAACGAGAATATTTTAAAACACCCTACATCGGAATTTGGAAAAAAGGAATTACAAGGATCAGGAGATTAGGAAATGGTTGAAGATGGATAAAATGACAGGATGATTATATACATAAATTACATTTTTATGTTATTCGATTGAATGAATGAAGCTAAACAACCATATACAGAGAGGTTGGTTGAAGATAATAAGGATATGATAGAAGTAGGAAAAGGAATTTTAAGAGAGACAAGTTCAGCATAGAAAAAAGAACGATCATACTTCGGACAGGAAAATATCACATGGTTAATATCACCAATTCCACCACCACACTCACAGTTGTCGTCTTCAACAAGACCAAGCCTGGCAAGGTGGGATGGAGCACATACGTGTCCCAGTCTTAAACGAGAGATAACAGAAGATGCAAGCTTGCCAAACTTCGTCCTGAAAAACCAGGGTTTTACTGAGATAAGTGGTTGAATTTTAGCAAAATGTTTACCTTTGATTTCACTACTACTCTCCCACTCCGATTGCCAAGAGTCAAGCAAATAGATCTTAGGTAATGAAGAAAGGTCATGTGCATAAATTTTATACGGAAAAATATCTCCAGATGATATTGCCTCGTTTGCTAATCGGTCAGCCACTTCATTTCCTTTTATTCCAGAATGTCCTGGTATCCAAGACAGACTAACATTTAAACCTAGCATAATGCACTCATGATAAGCTTGTCTTATTTGGTAAATTATTGGAAATTGAGTTTTAAATTTAAAAGGGAATTTTCTCAAAGCTTGAAGAGCACTCATGGAATCAGTAAATATAACTGAATTTTTGAGACGCGCAATTTTAATGTACTCCATAGCTCTAAATAGACCATAGCATTCACCGGTGAACACAGAACTTTCGGGGGGTAACTTAATTTTTTGCACAATATTATATTGGGAGTGGTATACACCAACTCCAGTGGCTTCGTCAGTAGAATGCTTAGAAGCGTCAGTATAGATGTTATGGAACCCATTAAACTTAGAATTTAGTATCTCATTAAAAACACAGCGGATATTCGGGTCTTGTTTGTTAATAGAGAAAAATTGGATATTAATGGACGTCTTAAGAGAATCAAGACTACAATGAAATAACGGCAAATAATTCGATCGGTGAGTAGGAGAGGAAAAACATAACAACTTCCTGTAACTAAGTAAAAGGTTTGGCTCAGATTTATGCCTCCAATAGGGCGAATTGAAAAATTGTTCTGATAGAGTCCGGAGCTTGGGAAATAATGGATGATTTAAAAAGTGATATACGCGGAAAACATATTTGTCACAAAGAAACTGGCGTCTAAATCTCAATGGAGGATCACAGCATTCCACCTGAAGAGCGTTAACAGGGCTGGATCTCATGGCGCCTGTAACAATTCGGAGCGCTTTGGATTGGATAAGATCTAGTTTTCTGAACGCGGTCACGTTCCCCGGCTCAAGGAGAAAGGTTCCGTAATCTAATGTACTTCTAATGAGGGCATTGTAGATAAGTTTCATTGAGAATGGGTGGGCACCCCACCACACCCCAGATAAACATCTGAGTAAATTTAGAAGCTTTTCGCATTTATCCACAAGGTATTCACAATGAGGACGAGCAGTAAGTTTTGAGTCAAGAATAATTCCTAGAAATTTATGGTGAGGTTTTACGGGGATTGGTTCATTATTGTATACCACTTCGACTGAAGGAGGATTTCTTAATCTAGAAAAAACAACTATTGCGCTTTTGGAAGCAGATAATTCAAGGCCGTTAGAATCCATCCAGATTTTAACATTTGACAAAGAAAAAGTTAGTGATGAAGAGGCTTCCTCGACAGATTTGCTAACATTATACATTACCAGGTCGTCAGCATATTGTAATATTTTTGTATTACTATCACGTAGAGTTGTTGCTAAATCATATGTATAAACATTATATAGCAAGGGACTAAGTACAGATCCTTGAGGTAGGCCTCTCCATGAGGTTCGTTTTAAGGAAACATCACCTTGACATAGTTCAATAAATCTGTTAGAAAAAATATTTATAATGAAGTTAGATATTTTACAAGGAACATTCAAGGAACGAAGTTTACTTAATAAAATTGGTAGTAACACAGCGTCGTACGCTGAATTAATATCGAGGAAAGCTGCAATAAGTGATTCATTATCAGAAAGAGCAATGCGGATATCAGAAACAAGTAAACTAATATTATCAACAGTACTTTTGCCTTTCCGAAATCCAAACTGACTCTCCGACAATAGGCCGTTACTTTCAAGGAACCACTCGAGACGATTTTTTATTAAATGCTCAGCTAATTTGACTAACACAGAGGACAGCACTATCGGTCGATAAGAAGTGGGATCAGATGGGGATTTGTTGGGTTTGAGAACTGGCAACACTATTTGCAACTTCCATGACGGAGGAATAATACCCGAAATCATAACAGAATTTATTATGTCTAAAAAATAAGAGAGAACCTGATCATTCATATCAAAAAAGAATGAGTAAGGGATTCCATCGTGACCAGGAGATGAGTCAGAAAGGTTTTCAATTATGCCCTTGAGTTCAAAAAGTGTGAATGGAGAATCAAGGTTAGAAACTCGATCGTCAGAAACTGAACTCATATCCATCATTTCTTGGACCCACGGTGGGGCAAGCTTGTCTAAAAATTCACCAGCCATATCAACGGGAATAGATGGCCTTGACGAGTCAGACATAGCTGACTTAAACCGACGGATATTCTGCCATACAATAGTAGAAGGAGTAGAAGGTGAGATTGAAGAGCAAAATTTTCTCCAACTTTCAAACTTTTTCTTTTTAAAGAGTTTGCGGGTGGCAGCACTAATATTATTAAGTTCAATAAAGTTTTCATTAGACATACAATTTTTGTATTTACGTTCAGCTGCTTTTCGTTTTTTAATAGCCTGTGAGCAATCTTTATCCCACCAAGGTGGAGAAGGAATCTTTAAAGAGTGTTCTTTTAATGGAAAAACTTTATTTGCAGAATCTATCAATAAGCTAGCCAAGGCATCAGCACAAAGTGGCTCATTCCCTGGAGATAAATTTGGAAGAGAGGAGAGATTTTGCTCGACACTTTCTCTGAACAAGGACCAAGAACAATTGTTTCTATCTGGAAGCCTATGTTTAAGCCGTGGTACATACTTAGGAATGGGAGGACTTTTAAATGGGAAAGAAATCAAGATGGGAAAATGATCACTGCCAAAGGATGAAGAAAGAGTTTGCCATGATAAAGATGATGCCAGAGATGGAGAACAAATTGACAGATCAACAGCACTTTCATTTTGTCCAGGAGCTGTACGTCGGGTGATAGACCCAGTGTTTAAAGTACACAAATTAAGACTATCGATAATATCCATCAACAATTCTCCAGATGGTTTTGTCAAAGAGCTACCCCATGCACGATGATGGCAATTGAAGTCTCCAAGAATCAAACAGGGTTTAGGAAGAGAGCTAAGTATTTGCTTGATTTCATTTAAAATATCAGATGAGGGATAAGGAATGTAAACAGAAACTATGCAAGTATTATGAACACTGACAGCAACTATGTTGAAATCAGTACTGTGATTGGGGATTGTAATAGGGGAAAAAGGGATAGATTTGTTGACAAATATTGCGACCCCGCAATATCCGTCAACTCTATCTTCCCTAATTGAGTTGTAATTACTTACTTTAAACCTAATATCTGGTTTGAGCCACGTCTCTGACACAGCAAAAACAAATGGCTCAAACCTATTTAACATATAGAAAAAATCACTCTTCTTGCTCAAAAGACTGCGGCAATTCCATTGAATTACCTTGGCACTTAAATCCATTTTGGAGGAATCGAATGCAACTTTCAATTAAGGGGGCAGCGTTGGTCGGTGAATTAGAATTAAACTGTGTAATTAAATTTATTAAGAATGCAATGAGATCTGTGAGGTTGTAATTTGATTGATTTTCATTTTGGGGAGGGCTCCTGGAGGCAGGTCCTGGCAGAGCACAGCCATCCTTTGGGGAGGGAAAAGAATAATCTTTGATTAAATTCCTATGGGCTTCCTTATCATAGCCCTTAGACACCACTGGTGGGGGGCGAGGGTTTAAAAAGACTGTCTTTTTATATGATTTAGGTTGCATTGGAGTCTTAGTTGTTGAATTTGATGATGGGGAATAATTATTTGTTACCTTTACAGGACTCGAAGAAACAGTATCTGCATAAGATTTGGATGAAGTACGGAATAGTTTGGAAGCTTCTGCATAGGAAATGCAATCTTCGGCCATGGATGTCTTAATTTTCTTTTGGCGATCCTGCTCTGGACAAGACTTACTAGTTGCATAATGGAAACCTGAACACAGACAGCAAATTGCATGTTGTTCATCGATGGAACAAGAATCTCCCATATGCTCCTGACCACACTTAAAGCAGCGAGGCTTGGAACGACATTGTGACTTGGTGTGGCCGAACCTACAACAGCTGTAGCACTGGATTGTGGGGAAGATGTAAAGATCAACTGGCAGAGCATTATAGCACATGAACACGCGTTTTGGTAAAGTTTGTCCATCAAAAGTTATGACTACCGATTGGGATGGTTTCCATGTGACAACACCATTAATAAATGTTTTGTAATTTAATCTTCTTACCTTCATTATCTCTCCACAACCCAATGGAACAGACATGTTAGCGATTACCTCTTCTGGAGTCCAGTCTGCAGGGACACCACGAACTAGCCCCATTCGCGTCACATTGTAAGTAGGAACAAAGGCATTTAGTTTATTTAATTCCAAGCTATGGTGGCTCATAAAATAGTTGGCATCATTGTAATTTGAAAAAGAGATTGCTACTCTATTACGGCCTATACTTTTAACACTTCCATCAATGATGCTCTTGAATGAGTACTTTTTGAGGAATTTACCTATTTCAACTGGATGCAAAGTGGCACCATCATTTGGAGAGGACCGGGTTTTGGATACGTGCACAGTGTATGGTGCAGTATCTTTGTCGTTATAAGTTTTTCGTCCAATAGGGATCTTGCTACTAGAGGAAGCATCTTGACCATTGGGAATCGGTTGAGAGTCGGCAGCAGGCAAATCAGATTGGCTGAGAACGGGTTCTAAGATCGGTGATTCGTGATGTTTCCTTTTCCTTTTATGACTGCGTTCTAGATCTGAAGCTGAAGTTGAGGCATCCGTGTCTGAGTCATTTGTTATTGTAACACAATATCCTACAGATGGTGAGCATATGTTGACTTCAGGCAGATCGCAAAGTTCGTCTGCAGATTGTTGTGAATGTTGAGGTGACCCTCCCTTGTCGGGAGGATCACACATCTTGAATGAAAAACTGTTCAACTTACCGAATCAGCCAGCAAACACTATAAAACAATAAATATATACACAAAGATGAAAGATATCTACACTAAAACTACTCTCCTGACCACAAACCCTTAAAATTTTAGTTAAATTTCGGAGGTGAAAAAAAGACGCCCGCCAAGTCTCAGGTTTCCCGCGCTTTTTTTTTTTTCAATTATCTGTTTTGTGCCGTGCTGAAAATTAGAACGTAGTGCACAGATTAGTAAGAGTATGACGTAGTGATTATATTCTCTTTGCTGAAAATATTGATAAAAACCAATGACAGTGACAGTGACATTTCATGACATTGACAATTGTCATGTTTTTAAAAGCAAGGAAGTCGTGGGAATTAAGTTTATACCTACCATTATACATTTCAATAATTTCATACATTCTTTAAACTTGACAAGACACGTCATCATTGTTCATCGTTAGAGACACAAATATTGTTGCAAAATATATAATCATTAGTTCACAGATGAATAATATATGTATCTTTAGTTATTAGGTCACACACATAACAAAGGGTGGCTGAGTAAGATGGCTTTATATTTAACATGGGCTTCCTTTAATAACATTAGAATGCTTCTGATGGCATGCATGCCTGTGGTGATATTTTATCTCATTTGGCTAGTTAATACCTCTGAAGGTATACGGAGTGAAGAAGGAACTCTACTGGATCTTGTGTGCTGGCCGGATGGTAATGCGATTCCGGTCATCATTGCTATCGGTTCAGTTATTGCAGTTGTTATCGAGGCAAGTACTTATTCGTTACAAAAATTAATGGTTAAAATAAAAAGTAACTTTATAGATAAATAAATAAATAAAAATGTGCACCAGACAACATGCCAATTATTGTCTTGTTTCGAAGAAGGGAATTATCTTCCTTGTGTTACGAATACCACTCGATCATTCATGTCATGATGGGTGACGCTGATGACGCGATGACGGTCTCGGCCACTACACCAAACGTATCTTCAACACGATACGACAGATAGAGAAACAAGTAAGAGTACTCTATCTCTATTTTCTATAAATATTGTGGTGATGTGGCAGTGCAGTGGGCAGGTAGACGAAACAGTGCAAATTTCAACTAGGAACTGTGCGGTTCAACACAGGCTTATTTACCTCATCCATATCAATCCCTAATATCATCAATATTTATCTCCTTTCAGTTATACGGCTTATATCAGTTATTCAAAGCAGGATTGCCGAAAAAAGAATATAATGTAACGAGTGGATTATATTATTACATTTGGTCACTAATCGTTATGATTATATTATTTTTAGCGATCATGTTTTATTCAGGGCTCCAATCAACCATCATCAGAGGTAAGATGGGGATACAAAATTCCCGCCTGGCATGAGAAGCTTGGCGCTCATTTGATGCCTAAATTCATTGCAGCTAAAATTAAAGGAGGTATCACAAAAGCAATGCTACGATACTCCAGTCACTTGCCATCGAAAGTGGCCATAGACCGGTTGCAGACTCGCTTTCACTGCTGCGGTCGCGTAAACTACCAAGAATGGTTTTACATACCCTGGTACACTACGGGAGAGAACATTGATCCGAAGACTTTGTAAGTACAATCTTATTGGTGTGATAGGATAGGTACTTACGTGTTTCCCACATACCGTTGATCATCATGCTAGAGTTATTTGCGTACATAGGTACTCGCAGCTTCCAAGTTCTGTAGGTTTTAGTTCTCAATAAAATTGATTTCACTTGTATTTGCCTTATACTTGCACACTGGCACTTTTTTGCCTCGTAGTCTAGGTGGTCAGTACACTGAATTCAACAAGAAACAGCTCGGAAAGCACATTAAGACGCCGATCCTGCGCCAGTCTCTCTTTTGCGGTTATGTCGGACTCGGAATGCCATCTTCCCGAACTATGGCAGTAAAGGGACATAGAGTACACTATGCGCATTGCGCACATACCTGGCATACACTATTACATCTCCCGTGCTGATATCTGTTGAGGTCCCATTGCCGAAATTGGCAGAAGGGAATACGGCGGCATGCAATAATGGGGAAGTTAAAGCTAATTTTCATTATTTCTTTCGGTCTAGCCTCAATTCGATATCGCATACGTTACTAAACATACAGCAAACAGCTGCTAGGTGCGAATCCGGTATTTAACTACGTACGTTTGATACATAACATAGAAGTATGCCTACATAACTTCTCTTCCTTCAGGATCACTCGTAAGTTTGTCGCCGACAACGTCCCATACAGTTGCTGTTCCTTGGACGTGATGTGGCCATGCATCCATCACGGGGTCACAAAAATGGGCGCTATTTACAAGTACAATCCAGCCGTGAGTTCTTTCATTGATTGTTTTCCACATGAAGGTCTTTTGGCAGAACGTAACTTTTAGGTAGGTACCTACTCTATAGGAACCACACCACATGAATTTTATCTTCACCAGAAACAACTCACAATTTGGAAGGATGGTTGCGAAGAGAAGTTGATAAGCGAAATGATGGCGGTGTCTTGGCGGTTCAACGCTGTAATGTCCTTGATCATCATAGCAATGGTAAAGTAAAGAGGCTTCTCTTGTTACGTCGAGTCAAATAAGTGCAACAGAAACAAACATGTTTTGTAGATTGAACTAAGTTTGACAAAAATGATTCACATAAGTACATTGACTTATATGTATTTTACAACATAACATAACATAGAGGTCGTTGTTCATATATTATCATCCAATGTGGTGCATATTTGGAACGTAAAATGAGCCATAATAATAAATTCTTGATCTTATCCATTCAATTTCCTGCGGCGTTCGGTTAAAATCAACATGACAACAGCTCTAAATATGCCTTTCTATTTCTGTTTGGTTTCAAAAGAAAACAAACCATCTTGTTATCATGTTACCAAATATTTTCCGGAAAATAATACCCCTTACACACTGCGACTTTTAGCATCTATCGATACTAACGCGCGTTTTTAAAAACGCGCGTCAGCCAGCATCGCGTCGCGACTCACGCAATGAACAGATTAATTTGGCATCGATGCAGAAAGGCGCGTTAGTATCGATGCAGTCGCCAATATTCAGTACATTAATTTATCAATTTCCAGTTTCTGCATCGCGACTGCATCGATGCTGCATCGCGTTTGTATCGCTGCTAAAAGTAGCATTATGTGATGGCCCATTTACATGAGGCCAGTAGACGAGACAGACCAATAAGCCAGGCCAATATTGGCTTCGTGAAAATAGAGCCAGGCCAATGCATTGGATTGTCCCAAGCCAGTGGACGAAGCCAATCCAATGAAATAGAACGGTTTCGAATTTGCTGGCTTATTGGACTGTGTCGTCTACTGGCCTCGTGTAAATGGGCTATAAGGGGTCTTACATGTCTGAAAGTAGTTTTTAAGAAAAACTCATTTGAATACAGATACTGCAGGTGATTGCAGTGCGGTACCTACACACGGCATACAGGAACGGATTGCACGCTGGGAACCCTATCCTGTGTAAAGCGTATCTCCTCCGCTCGCTCACAGACACGGAGTCACACGCAAATAAGGGCAACTCTAAGAAAAAGGTTGTAGTTATTTACTTTAGTTACGACCTTATGATGATCAAAGATAGCTATATTTCTGTATTTTTAATTTCCAAAACTTGCAGTAACACTTTTCTGGTTTGCTGTACTTGGCCAACGTGTATCTTACAGGAACAAAAGCGGGGATTTTTTAAAAGTGTATCTACGAGGAAAGTGTATCTTAGAGGCAAAATTCCGAATAACTACTATGGCATTTTATGACAGTGATTTTATTGCGTAGGTGTTTCGCAAACGAAAAACTCGTCAAGTACGAACGCTGCAGTGGGTGACGGCAAAAAGACAGTCACCCGGGCGCCGTGGCGTCACGTCCGCTTCCGACGGCAACAGCTCCGATGAGCTGCTTAAGCCTATCTTTGAATAAACTGTTGGTTACGAAACTTATTATTTAAGTTAACGCAATAAGGTCTTTTATTGTAGTTAAAGTGTGTCTAGTACTAAATTAAATTGTTAAATAAAACGCCAGCAGGTGCCGATGAAGAGCCTGTCGATGATCTAGCAACATTGTAGAATATATTTATTATTACGGTAGAGACCACGAAATTAAATAGCAATGGTGTTTTCAAGTAGGTAATTTATTATCGTGAAAATGTTTTTAAAGCACCCATTTTTACTGTACAGTATAGCAGCTACCCTACTAGACTTTTTATTTGAATTACTCGTATAATTGCTACAAACTTATGGAAGTATTTTAAGAAAGAAAAATGATAAAATAAAGGAGGTACATACTTATGATAAAAATAAGAAATGCAAATCAGTACATACACTTATACACGATTAAAATTAAATTAAATAAAAGAATATCCAAGTCTTCTTTGAATTAAATAAAGTGGGTAATATTTCTTTTAGCAATAATATAATATTTAATCTTAAATATGTTCTTCAATCTTATAATATTAAAAATATAATAACAGTTTCAAGAATATTTATGCACTGCTGCCAGTTTGGTTGTGCCAACCGCAATCTGATGATGCTGACGACGATATTAAGGGCCACTTTCACAATGTCTAAGTAAGTTCCGGTAAGTGCTTTCTGACAGATACATCATATGAAATGACGTTCTTTATTTGAATTATTCGTTGGGCAATGCTTACTTGGACCAGCTTCGACATAGCCAAATAGGCCTTAACAATAAAAAGTTCCTATCTAATAAATAAATGAAAAACAAATCAGTACCGACGCTACTATTTCTCGGAGGACTTGAACGTATGTATCTTGTCGGTCTCGGTGAGTTCCTTGAGTCGGTGCAGGTTGTCCCACCACAGCTTGAGCCGGTGGCGGCGGATCATGTTGAACCACGGCGTCAGCGGGCCCTCGAGGGTCGGGATGAAGCTGCAACAAACATGCAGTGATGGAGACGACGTAAAAATAGATATTTAAGACTGCATCTGCAGTTTGGAGACAAAACCGACGGAGAATCTAGCTCGTAATCTTCACAGGTCTATTTCGAGGTACGGAACCATAAAAACCGGACAAGTGCGAGTCGGACTCACGCACAAAGGTTTTATTTATTTATTTATACTTTATTGCACAACCAAAATTTGTACAAAAGGGTTCTGTATCATTGACTAGGTAAACAACATAGGTAAATATTTCATGTGCTTACCCGTTGCCATAATTAAATTGATATCGAGAAAATAAGGGCAAAACAATCGCGTTTTTTATATGGGAGCCCCCCTTAAATTTTTGCTTTATTTTGTTGTTATAGCGGCAACAAAAATACATAATTGGTGAAAATAAGCTATCGCGGTTCTTAAGCTACAGCCTGGTGACAGACTGACGGACGGACTGACAGTGAATTCTTAGTTAGTCATAGGGTCCCGTTTTACCCTTTGGGTACGGAACTCTAAAAACTAAGAAAACGAAACAAATCGGCAATTATAGGCATCACGGCTCGTTCAATGTGCCAAGCCGATGAAAATGGCACCAAACGTATTCTTACAATGTAACACAAGTTAAAAATTCCACTAGACTTCTTTCTTATCTTATACCCTCGGTCTTTTGGCATCTTCTATGATGTGTTGTAAATGACATCATGTAATTTTTTTTCGTCTCTTGCGTCGATGCTGCGACGCGACGCCGGAGTGCAGCGGTTCAGCTCCGTCGTTTTACAGACACATATCTGAACGGCATGCTACATGTAGCGTTTTATTTGCGTTGCGTCGTCAAAACGCGCGTACAACGGATATTAGTGATATGGACCGTCGCAACGCAACGGACACGCAACGCAGCGCCAATGTGGCTTCTCCTTAGCTCGCATTTACGTAAAACTAAGGAATTGCTTATTTATAACTTACGCGTTAAACTCGTTCTTTGGCACGAAGCAGTACTCTGATATCTCGTCTGAGTTGGGCTTGACCTTGACGTCGGCTTGGAAGAACAGTATGTGGTCGATCTCGTGCTCGCCCCACACGCCGTCGCCGGGGTCCTGGTAGTGGACGCGCGTCATGTACGTGAACAGCTCAGGGTCCATCTGTGTTGCGATGGAAATTCGATATAAATACGCAATACTGGGCGGGATTTTAGTCAGCATTCTATAAGAAAGGAGAAATAAACCCGTTTCCACTAAGAACAAATCAAAATGTTGGTAGTTGAGAGATCCATTATAATTTGGAGATAACAAAACCGTGACCGTAAGTACGCGTATTCTCTACATAGCATTTGCCAATAAGACTTTTGATTTAAGAAGTGACGTCATTTAGGACGCCATCAGGATAGTTTGAGAGTTTACGAGGTTCATTCGAGGATGTTTGAAATGGAAAGTGTTCAAACTCGTGCCATTCATAGGCACCTACGGAAAAAGATATCTATGCCTATGTGCTTAATGTAAGCTTATGTTTCTCAATCCCTTCTCTGGTATTAATTTGAATTCTGATGTATGTACATTACATGTAATGCTGACACTGAAATATTTTTTAATGAATAAACTGTACTGCCACATACAAAAACTTTTTTAAATGAAATAGCATCACTGACCTGATCTAAAGGTATGCCTAATTCGTAGTTGAGTCGGCGGCGCGCTGCTGTGATCACTTCCTCCGGTTTGTCGTCTATGTACAACGGGTGACTGCAGCACGCATTCGTGTAGTAGTCTGGATATGTTACCTGTGAGTGATAATTTTATAAAAAAAACACTGTTTCCAACTATTCTTAGCAGTAACAACTAACAAGTATATAAAGTTAAGTTTTAAACCTCTTTTGGTGATAGTTTCTCCAGCATATGAAAATATTTTTTCCAGATTAACATTAGGGATTAATGAAGTTCAGCAAAACTTTAAATACCCATCATAATTAGCTATTTCTAATTTGACGATTTAAATTCTATCTTAACATAAACAAACAGATCTTTATTCAGCCAATATAACAAACATGTAAACTAAGGTAAGGTAATAAAATTAAGTCTTACTTTTTGGCTTGATCTTCTTTGCAACAGCATATCACCTCTTTTGTTGAACAAAAACACACTAAATGCCCGGTGGAGCAAGACATTGCCATCTGGGCCCACTTTGTGGCATTCTCTCTTTGTGGCTGTGCCTAAAAAATTGTCTTTTTCATCTACCAGAAGGCAGATGTCTTTATCCAAGTATTCAGCCTGCAAACAAAAAAATTATGATTTTTATGATAAATTATATGTAGAGTGAGACTGTATGAAATGTAGTAACAAGAAGAACACAAGTCATTATAACACTAAATGTAAATTACTATTGAAATGTTATTCATTTTAGTGTACTTGTGTACTTTAAAATGTAGTTTTAGTCATTCATTGTAAATACTAGAGAATGATACATACTTGCACAGGCTCAACAGCATCAGTTGTATCTGGCAGAGGCTTCACAGGTTCCGATGCAAAACACCTTGTCTCTACACGCAGAGTTTTCCACAACACCCTTGACAAGTTCCGGACAAGCATCTTGACAAAAGAAACACAGCATAATGAGTTACAGTCAAGTTGACCTGACCTTATATCTTCAATCTTCATGGTGGGTACAGATAAATATAAAATCTCACTCTTCAATAGAATGTTTTGCATATTTATGATGTCTTTCAGAAAGATTTGCCTTTTGTGTTGATGATATTGTAGTTCTGAAGCTCTTAGCTACTGCAAATATTTGAATTTCTTTGATTGAGGTATGGTGCAGGCTTTATTCAGATGAATTATTTAAATTGTCAATTTATATTCGAAATGTGAACTCATGCAGCAAGAACTTATTTTAAGTTGGCAGTTCAAAACATTGATAAAATAGTATAATATCGAGACACCATGATTTCAAACTACCAAATAGCTTACTGAAACTATTTGCACTACTATGCTAAGCTACTTGTTCTATTTGTTTGATAAAATGCGAAAAAGCAGATTCACTATACCTGTTTTGGAGTTTTGGGTGTGGAAATGCGACGCCAAAGACAGAAAAGATTACTTACAGACGGATGATGTTATCATATTTGAAGTCTGGGGATTTCCACTGGCCGTCTGTATGATATTCACAACATGATAATCAAACAAACTACAATCAAAAGCCAGCTTTCTTACCTTTACGTGTTACAATCCAAGTAGATAGCTCGGCCTTATAAACCGGGACGGAGCACTATATAGGTATCGTTATTGTCGGCTCACAAGTAGTAGTCCTGTAGGATATCTTAGTTTCTTGTTCTCCTGTTTTTAGTGGGCTTTTAAATTAAAATATCTGAAATTAAACTGAATGAAACCAATATAACTCCACTTTTTGCCGACTTTTTTCTTGTTTTTTTTTTTTTTCTAGACTTTTTTCTTGCTGATTCGGCTGATTTGTCTGCCTGCTGTCACGGCCGTCACTGTCAAATTTGACGTGTGTGATGGACGTTTGAATAAACTGACAAGCTGCTATTATTATTATTCTCACGTCTCTTTTAGAAGCTGCCGGGCACTGTTGATGAGCCGCCTCTAAGCGATTCTTATTGTTTTCATCTTTTACTGCTCTTTGAGCTTTTTTCGGTTCGTTAAACAAGTTCAAGTCATCTCGCCCGAGGCCAGCTAGGTCGAACTGAAAATTGTATACGAATACGAGCTTAGATCATCTACCTAGGTAACTGCCATTGAACTACTATTACTACGTATGGAAATGACATCCCTAAGGAACCTCGTGCCCGATGAGTTGATGGTCACAGACCATCAACGCATGCGCGGTATCACAGTCACTCACTCCCGCTCGTAGCGTTAACCAATGTGACATTTGGTCAATTAATTTGACAAAAAAGCCATCATGCGTTTTAAAAACATGCGAAAATAAAACCAACAGATAAACGATACCGAGATAAACGATACCGATAAACAGAAACGATACCGGCGTCACTTACCATCGGTAGGAAATTAAAATGTTAGCTTAAACCAGCGTAAAGATTTTTCAAAATGTTATAAATTTTTGGCATGAAATTGCCGCCATTTTACATAAAAATCAAAGATTATAAAAAGTGACACGCACAGAATGGAAAAGTAGGTAGGTAATAAATAGAGGTTAGACAATGCGATGTTGTGATATTTCTTTTAAGGTGTTTTGCATTGGTAGTTATATTTTTCTAGAAATATCTCGTATGAAAAATTAAAATGATAAAAATCATGATAAAAAAAATGTAAATATCATTCAAGTTTTTGACCTACAGATTTTTATTTACTAAACTTTTATTTATTTAGCTCTTTTAAATAACTATTGATCAAAGTAAGTAACGATTAAAACGTTTTGATAAAATTATATTCATTCAATACAATTAAGTTAAGTAGGCACAAAGTCTGTGTCACTTCTGCGGTTTCATATTCAAAATTTATGGAATACGTCAGTCTGTTGACAGTTCACGTCCAAAAAATGCGCACATTTTTGCTTGGCATAGCGCACAGATTAGTAAGAGTATGTGGCATAGCGTCTCTATACGTAGTAGTAACAGCTCACTGGTAACTGCCTTTGTATTTTATTAGTTTTGAAATTGTTTAACATATAGCTGTACTGTAAGTCGGCTGACAGTTGGCTGTTGTTGCGGCGAGGGTAGGTTGCGCGTGCGATACACCCTCGGACAGTCTGCAAATGCAAGATTGCTGGCGGTGCCGGCGGGCGGTGTGGAGCCACCTTTAGAGTGGGTTTAAAAAATGGCGGGTTTTTGGCGCGCAACAATATAAAAAGTTCAGAAAATCTAAAATTTAATGTTAAAATATCGAGTAAAATCAGTAGTAAAATAGGTACGTTTTTACCTATAAAATTAAGGATATATTATGGAGTTTACGAAAATACATACACCCTTTAATGGTTTTCCCTTTTCAGTTTATCTATTTTGATAACCATTGTTGGGTATATTATTAATGCATGTATAACTTGAATTGATCCGAAAGAAGGCGAAAGTACTATGTGATTTTTTAACATAACATTAGTTGTTTTGCTTTAGCGCTTTAGCTCATTGGATGAAAAAATATTTGAATTCAACGAACACCTGTTTGCGAAGCTTAAAAAACATACACAAACAAGTAAGTATTGTTGGAGCGAAAGTAACTTTCCATCTCAATGAGTTATTAGGACACAAGATGATGATAAAAATCTCTTCCATTAGTAAACTTTCGGTAGGTCGTTTTCTATTTTTACTAAAAGCGCAGGAAGTGTGCGTGGCGACCAAAATAACTTAGTTTACAGCAGGGTCGCTGCACCATAGCACTGCAATTCGATTCCTAAAAATTTTGTGTAATAAAATATAATCTTTTAGTTCTATGAGTTGAATAATTCTAATTTTGAAAGTTTAGTGCGTATTTATTTTTTCTACTCTACAACTTACAACTCAGCCAAGCATCAACTTTTGCGATGTCCAATGTTAAGTTAGGATTAAGAGTGCGTCCATTTACTGACAGGTTTGTACTAAAAATAATTGTGTAACTATTTATTATGTAGGTGTAATAATCTAGGTACTCTTGTAAGTTCGGTCGGACACTCACTCGTTCCTTCCTTTTCTGTTTGCAGAGAACTCAAAAACGATAAAGATCGTATCCCAGTAGTCAGCATAGTTGATGCTTATACAGTTGCAATTACAAACATTAAGGTAAGACAATAAATTAATTACATCCTACAGAAGTATCGATAAGAACCCATTTATTTTTAGTTGGGTAGACCGTATGTTTAATTGCTCTAGATCTCTGCCAATTTTCATCAGCTAATCCGTATCAACACTCTCTTAGTTTAGTCATAAAAGCTGATAATGGTCTTGTTTTAATATTGAACGTAAATATAATACTCAACACTGTCTCCCTAGACGTATTGAGTATTATATTTACGTTCAATACAAAATTTCCCTATATTTTGTATTTATATTTATATTTACGATACAAAATATCCCTATATTCTGTACGAAGATCTGATAAATGGTTTTTTTAAGAAATTTATATATGTTTTAGGTTTATCTTAAATAAATTTTGTTTTAATGGAATAACTATAAAATATCCCTAGACAGTGTTGATGTGTGTATGTTAATTAATTTCGATAATGTATCGTAAAGGTGTGTTTGTTGCTTAGGTGAGCGTATCAGGCGCTGGCGACAGCCGCGAGCGCGTTCGCACCTACTACGCCGACTACACCTTCGATAGCGCCCTACCCGTCGCGCACCCCGACTATGCTTCGCAAGAAAAGGTTTCATCACTATGCAGTCGTTATGATTATTGTGACTTAAACAAAACACTTCTAAATTTGCAGTGTCGTTTTGTCCTTGACTTCGTTCAGTGTGTTATAACGACTCTATAGTTTATTTTTGTTTTTATAGTGTTTTGTCACCATACAAACTTAATAATTTGTATTCCATTCCATTCCATTTCTTTTTGTTGCTATGTTTGGTATTGTGCTAACGTAAATATTTCTCAATAAATTTTATTATATTCATCCTATCAATAATCCAAATGATTAATTTATTTCATATTTGAAATGTAAGCTTTTATGACAGTAGCCTTCTGTTTCTTACACATCCACGGAACATGTTGTTGGTGTGTACTAGTACCTACGCATTAATTTCTATGTAAACAATTTTGTACATTACCGTTTGTGTTCTTCCAATAAATAAATAAATAATATAAATTGCACTTGTAAAAAGACAACTGTGAACCTGTGACAGACGAGGAATTGAACCCCGTGTCTAACGCAATCCGGGCGTATGCCTATACCACTCGGCCACCGTCACATTAACAGGCCTGTTGGTTTTTGCAAGCGCTTCTTAACACGTAGGCTGCGTGACATCATCAATGTTGTGAGATTGCTCTCACAATATCTGAAGGAAAATATTTTTACAAATATTTTAACAATCAGTTAAGATGATGAAAGCTAATTTATAGTTTATTTTTGTTTTTATAGTGTTTTGTCACCATACAAACTTAATAATATAAATTGCACTTGTAAAAAGACAACTGTGAACCTGTGACAGACGAGGAATTGAACCCCGTGTCTTACGCAATCCGGGCGTATGCCTATACCACTCGGCCACCGTCACATTAACAGGCCTGTTGAATTTTGCAAGCGCTTCTTAACGCGTAGGCTGCGTGACATCATCAATGTCAAATATTTGTAAAAATATTTTCCTTCAGATATTGTGAGAGCAATCTCACAACATTGATGATGTCACGCAGCCTACGCGTTAAGAAGCGCTTGCAAAATTCAACAGGCCTGTTAATGTGACGGTGGCCGAGTGGTATGGGCATACGCCCGGATTGCGTAAGACACGGGGTTCAATTCCTCGTCTGTCACAGGTTCACAGTTGTCTTTTTACAAGTGCAATTTATATATAACGACTCTAGTTAGAGTTTCGTAGCCGAATGGCAAAAAACGAAACCCTTATTGTTTCGTCAAGTCTGTCTGTCTGTCCGTCCGTATGTCACAGCCACTTTATTCTGAAACTATTAGCATCACACAGATGAAATTTGGTAGGTAGGTGTATCTTGTTAATCGCTTTCCGATTCAGATATGTATAAAAAGTAAAAAAATGGCATTATAGGTAGGTTTTGAGATATAGTACATTTTTATTAACCGCAAATACAACTTTGTCTTTCTTACAAACACTATGAAAGACAAAGTTAATTTTTGCCGTCAAAAAATATTGTGATTTTTTCGCTAGGTGGTAGTAAGTAGGTCCCGGATTCAGTTAAAGGTGGCACGGAACCCTCAGTGCGCGGAGGTCTGACTCGCACTTAGCACAATTTTTTTTATGTAAATGTACTAGCAGTCTCCACGAAAGTTTTAATAAAGGGATCCTGATAAATATGTCAAGGAATTGATACCATTATAGGTACCTAAGAGTACTTACCTATTTTATGCAAAATCGAAGTCTAGTAGTTAATTAAATAAATCTTAATGCAAATAACTAGTGTCGAACATTTCACTCAGGTCTTCGAGACCATCGGGCGTCAAGTCGTCTCAAGTGTGTCTCGCGGGAGCCCTACGTGCGTGCTGGCGTACGGACAGAGCGCTACAGGCAAGACGCACACCATGATGGGCTCCGAAGCTGACCCTGGACTCGTGCCCAGGATATGCCAAGCGCTGGCTGAGGTGCAGCCCTGTGACCTGACTGTCAGGTAACCACACTAACTTCGTTTTTCATCGCTGCCGCGCTGGTACGATTAGTACCCAACCTATCTATCTACTTCTATTTAAGGCCAGACTACTCTGCAGGCTCTAGCGCGAGGAAATAAATTTCCTAGATGGATTGCCTTAAGAAAGTTTAATCGTAAATTAAATATCTACTTACCTAACAATTGATAGTTTATAAAACGTTCAGTTTTGCTAAAGTAGGTATGTATAACGTTCGTTAAACTCGTATATGCATGTAAATTATTGTGGGTGAGCATGAATATTGATTGACTGGTGGAAAGTTTGCAAAGTCATTATTCAGTTTGGTCATGTATTTCGGGAGTGTCGGGGTTCAGCTGCAGGAGGTTAAAATCTATTGTGTGCCATCACAGATATTATAATACTAGTACAGATACCTCATCTCATACAAGAAAACGGTTCCGCCGTATCGGGCTAATATCTCCGGGCTAAATTTAAGTATTGAGAGGGCTATGTAAAAGGCCGTAGATAGCGCTACTGTGGCGCTACGTAGACTGATGGACTTCGCGGAATAAAGCATGTCGATTGCTCGCAATTAGTTCATGTGTTCAGCACGTCAATAAATGGCGCTACGTAGACTGGATTCACGGAAAAAGCATGTCGATTGCTCGCAACTAGTCTACGTGTTTACTTTCTCAATAGATGGCGCTAAACTCATTGCTGTAGCGGCTGTAGCACTAAAATAGGGTTAAAATAATGTAACTAAAATACAAAGGTAAATTTCGCTTTTATTAATAATGACACGATGGCGCAGCGGATTAGTAAGGCGGCCTCGGATTTAAAATATGCGGGTTCGAATCCCAGTACGCTATGTACTGTTTTTATGTTGTTTTTGTTTTTATCAGTGTTTTGAACTTTTTTCTCTTTTCTTTTCAACAAAATCCAGATATTATAAAATAATATGTGACAAGATGTCCTACAATTAATACAATAAATAATTTGAAATGTTTTATATTTTATGACAGTAATTTGTTGTGTGTATCAATAAATATAAATAAATGAAAAAATGGAAACGTCGCGTTTCGTCATCATGTAAAAGTAGAGTAGGTTTCCTAAATGAATGCAATTTGTACTTTAGAAATCAAGTTCCTCCTTATCTTTTGTTCACTAGCACAACGACCGTCCAAATACGGCTCTCTCAGTAGTTCAGTTTCAGTCCCCATTATAAGAGTGAGTAAAGAGTACGGATAGATTGGTGAGTTACTGCAAGAGCGAGACAGAGCGAGGCTGTTGCACGACTCGGCCGGCTCGCGTGACCTCTCGAGGAGAGCCCACGCTAGTCTCACGCCGCGCGCCGAATTATTATTTCGACAGTGCAAGCAGAAATGTTATTAAACGTCTATGTAATTTATGTATTGATATTTGAGTTGATTTTCACATTCATGCATGCAATTTTGACTCATGTTTCATGTTCATGTTTGTTATTAAGCCGGCGTTACCTATGAAGGAAATCAGTTTTCTTTGGAATAATATCTAATTAAAGAATATTTTATTCTTCATTCTAGTAGACAGCAAGAATCTTATTATTCCGCCCGGCAGCTACAGATTAGCAAGAGGAGTCGGCGGCTAAACCGGTGTGTGGCCGGTGTGAATATGGCGCAACAAATTGTACTTAATTCCATTGTTTTCATTAAGTTAATGGTGTTGTCAATTATATATAATGTATACGCTCGCAGCTTTGCAAAATGCCGAAGGAAAATGACAATTTTTGACGTTAGTTATTAGTTTTAGGGTAACCATGATTTAACAACGTTGACGTCAAAACCAGACTTGGTTTCAGCATTCAGAAATAAAGTCTGATTTGTGCATAGGACGAATTAGAACCAATGAAGATATTAAATAAGATTAAATTATCCGTTTTGGTTTTCGTAAAGTTCACGCCATATGGCATTCTCTACCAGTCATACCTTTGGGCTAAGCAGAAATGATTGGGAACAGTGCGACAAAGAAATGAAATTAATGATTATCATTTCAATTGTGTTCTAAGTCATAGCAATAAGATAGGTTTTTGGTTGCAGTAATTTGATATTATAACAGATCGACGATAACTAATAAAAATAACACTTTCCATTTAAGTTTTAAGTCAGTGTAGTAAGACAGATTTTTGGTTGCAATAATTCGTTAACATATCAGATCGTCAATAAGTAATAAAAATAACACTTTTCTGTTCGCAGAACCAGTAAAATAGCATAACAGTCCAGCAAGACTAATATTATTATAACGTCAAAATTAACATGTTATTTATTAGTAACAAAAGTGTTATATTATGTTGGCGAATTCAAGCAGTTATTCTCACTCCTACTCATTAAGTCATTTTTTGTTTCCCAAATATTTTGTTGTTTTTTGTAACTTAATAATATAACAACGAACAAATTGGATAAAAAGTATGATATGTTAATGATTTCGATGCTTTGATAAATAAAACTTCATAATTCAAAAAATAAACGAAATATTTGCAACATTTTCAATCAATAGTTTAACGTTTGAGATATAGACGCTCCTAAAGTGGTGAAATGGGCGTCCCGCCCCCCCTTCTAACCTTTGAACTAAGAAAGTAAAAAATTAGAAAAATATACATATGATTTAGAAACTTTCAACAAAAATTGGTGTGAATGAGATCGAACCAGTAGTTTTTGAGATATTGCACAGTTTTATCAACCGCAAATATAACTTTTTCTTTCATACAAACACTAAGAAAAACTAAGTTATTTTTGCTGTCAGTTATTTATTTAAGGGTGTTATGGTGAACGGCATCTATCTAGAAATCATCGATTAGATAAAATATTTTATAATGCCAGATTTAAAGTATAGTTAAATAGGTACTACGATGGAGTAAAAAATATTACTATTTATTACATGCATAGTAAATATCATATTTTTACAAGTATATTGAAAAGAGGTGATGGGCTTGTGTTGATCATGGTGGAAGAGTAATTAATAGAACTGTAGACACGACAAACATTTCTTAAAAACTATTAACTTTTAATTAGTGGCGGGCAGAAATGAATGTATTATAGAAGACTGACTGAAAAAAGTTGACAGCTTCTAAATTTCACCGCTAAAGGCGTGGATAATCTTCGCATCGCCAATAATCTATCTACGCATTATCTGCTAAACGAGAAAAACTATTTTCGGGTGCCCTTTATAAAAAACCTTAGTCTTATTAGTGTAAAATAAAATACAGCAAAGCTAGGTCACCCAAGTACCTACTAGGTAGATAAACAAACATGTTTATATTTTTTAAACTAACTAAATGAAAAATAATCTCATTGTGGCATTATATTACTGCTGATAACCATTTCATTTCCAACACCTATGGGTTGGCTGGAAGAGATCTCTTTTAGGGATAAGCCCACCTTTGTTCACATTGTGACTTCTTGTATTTTCTGTACATCTTTTAAGTGCTATAAAGAAAGAATATAATTTAATAATCATCATTTAACATCATCATCGTCATTATCGACCAAAAGACGTCAACTGCTGAACAAAGGCCTCCCCACATTATGATAATCAGCGTAACAATAAGACACGTGTGCTAAAAACCAGAACTTATTTCTTCAACATGCCACGGCATAATAATATAAGCGGCGATAGAAATGTAAATCAAAAGTGGCGGAATTTTATGAAATGCCGCAACATTTCATGTAGGTACAATTGAAACGCAGTGTGCATAATGCCGATTTTTTTTTAAATTTCGTTCTTTTTCGTGCCACGGCTGAGCAAAACAAAATGGCGTCAAGTAGCGACCGCGTGATAATAGTCACTTGATAGACGTTTGCTACAGTGAATTACAAAAAATTGAGATTCTCAAACGAGAACAATAGATAATCCCTGTAGAAACATTTTTTTAAGGTTATGCACCTCTTTCATCTGGTATCTGGATGACGCTTGGAAGTGTGAATGAGTAATTGCTATTGTCAATCTGAAAAATTCATAACATTGAGTGATTTAAATGTTTTATTATGATTATATTATGATACTAAAATAGAAAGAAGAGGTGCTCGCTCGTAGCGCAGTGGTGGCAGCGCTTTGGTATGAGATGTTAAGCAACTTACAGCGCGGGCATTTTTTGGATGATACGTCAGTTTTTCTTTGCTTGTCGAATATTGTAAACACCACCTGCATTAGGTAATTTATCGTTGAACACTTGAGATCTTTTTAAATCAAATAGTAAATGAATGTTACTTTTTTTACTGATTTCGTTAACTGATATTTTTTAAAAGAAAAAAAATTGTTTACAACATTCGACAAGCAATAAAAAACGGATTATACATATTTTTTATGAAATCTTCAGCACTAAGGGACATCTTAGTGTAGAAGCACATGTTTACCAAGTAAGTCTTGTTATCATTGTCATCATGCTTAATTTCTGAAATAAAATCCTATTTGTCCTACCAAACTGTTAGTCATGGTCACCCTAAATCTTCATCATTAACAACAAATCTAACGTCGTGGTGATGACGATTAAACAGTTATTATTATCAATCAATGTTATCAATTATCATTGTGCAATAACCTTTGACATTTTGTTAACTGCAAACGTTTAAAAACAGTCGACGCCAATTATGAAATCTGTGGAATTATTTTGCCTTCGACATAAAATAAACGAACAGACAACAAATTTTCGGCGAAAACCGGAAAGTGCTAGAATTGTGTTTGGTTATTTATGTTCATGTGATGATGATGTTCAGAAATCTTAGAATGTTATAAAACTATTTAAATATTTTTAGGATAGCTATTGTTTTAATAAACCTACCATTGTTTAATTTAAACGCTCACGGATGCGATTATCAACATTATTTTGTTTACTCCACCGCCAGTGGCCTATCGATGCCTGGCTGAGCTTTTACCGAAATCAAAATAAATTGCATAACCTAATTCGTACTTGCTTAGTTTTTAAAGTTGCTTTATAATCAATGGACAAAATGCGCCATCTATTACCACCTCATAAATATGCCGCAAAGTTTTATCATATACCGACAGAGGGCTCTAATGTCGTTTTAGCATGCTTTTATGTGTGCTTTTATGCTATTTACAACATTTTTACTTTTTGAGAAAAAATTGGGTAGTATAAAGTTTTATCTGTTTTAAACGACTAAAAATATTTATTTACATATTTTTTGGATATTATCTTCATGTGTTTTAGGTTTTTAATCCAAATTAATAAACCGTTTCACCGATGGCCAGACAGGTAGCGCCACCTATCGAGAAAATTTACAAGCTATGAAACCTATGTTCCGAATGAGACCCCGTGGTGCCATTATGCATGCCGTGTGAAGAAGCTATAGGTGCGAGACACGCGACGCTTTGTGCCAAAATGGAATATTTGGTCTGCCATTGCATCTTACTTAATCTATTCTATGAACTCTGAATGCATGCATGCATGCATACATATGCATTAATTTATTAATATGGTCAGTAAATGATATTGAATAAAAGGAATATATGATACGTCTGTGTTTTACCTAGTCACGTACGCCCGAGACTAGAGTGCCGTTTTAACTTGGCTTTAAGCCTGCGCTTGTTCCATTTTATAGTCATTATTAGGTGAATGAATATTATTGTTAAGAAAATGCCAAACGCGCTTGAAGCAATACTATCAATAGTTACACTGGAATAACTTTTTGAATGCTTCGGAATTAGTACATTCCGTCTCGGAAGGTAGTAATAAAAAGTAAAGGCGTCGTAAACAGCTTTGTTTCTCGTGTTATAGCTGGTGTTCGATTAAGCCGGAGGCAATAAAGACCCTCGATCCTGGGCCCAAGGCCTCCGCGACACGCGAGGGTCACACCTTCGCCTTATCTCTGCTAATATCGCTATGGGCGTCCCATCACATGACATTGCAATGTGCTTTGACTAATCACTGAATCACAGCTTTGATTGCGTTGATATTTATTGAGCAAGGAATAGGACTAAGAGCGGAAATGCGTTTTATCGGTTCAAGTTGCGCTCAATCTGAGATATTAAAAAGATGTTTGCACTATGCGAATGTTTAATGGAAATAAGTAATGAAAGGTGGCGAACAAATGTATAAAAAATATATATAAATTACACCTAGATGATGTCTCAACATTAAATAACGGTACCTACATTATAAAAACCTTGCAATGGACAATTTTGTAGATAGACACAATAGAAACAAGATCGAAATCAGCAATGAGATATACTTAGTATAAAGAAATACTCTATTCAAGAATCAAACACTAGTTTAATTAGAAAAGGCATATTATATTTTTAATATCTAGTAAAATTAACAAGTAACTCTAGTAGCGCGATAACAAACCTATGAGGGTGCAATATGTATGTATACATTTTCTTTGTACAAATCGTAAAAACAATATTCCATCCACCTTCACAAAGCATCGCCTGGCTAGCACGCCGTCAGTCGTTAGTAAGGCTTCACACCCCCGTGACAGTGTGTCGCGCCCGCCCTAGCTGCCGCCCGCCCAGACACAAAGTGAACAGTGCTCGTACGCTCTTTGGAAAATTAAACACTAAGGTAGGCAAATGCTTATTCTGTATGTATTCAAAACAGTACTCGAAAAAAGTAATAAAACATAATTAAATTTTTAAGTAGTTTAAAAAAACTTTGCACAATGATGAAAATGTATTAGGGTTATATTGTAATTCTATGGAGATTTCTATGACTTCTGGAGATGAAGATTCAAATATTTCTTTCACATATGCCAAGAATATTTTATTAAAGGAATTTGTGTGTGTCTTAATTAATTCTTGGAGTGTTCGTTACTGGTGTAATGAAATGGTATTTCAGCTATTTTTCTAATCGAATTTAATCTATCTAATAAACGCCCTTTAAGAAAAGTTTATCAATTACTGTACAGTGGTTAATAGGAAAAAGTTTCGAAAGAGTAAATGGGTACTAAATTGATTTCATTGTTTGGTACAGTTGGAATAAGAAAATACACTTAGCAGCAGAAAAACATTCGATCACTGTTTTCTTTCCACCACTTTGTGCCAGTTCTGTATCGATATAGGTATTGTTAAGAATTCATGTGTTGTAAATTAGAATTTAGTTTTTTTTAATCAAAATGTAAGTAAAATAGAACGTGATAGAACGTTGTACTTTAATACTTATTTTTTTGCAATAGAAAGAATTCTAGTGTCTTTGAGTTAAAAACTCTCTATGTACTAGGATCCAGTTTGGTTTTTATTTGCTATTTGTTTTTGTCGTCGACTGTACACAGTGGCAGTTTCGTTAGCGGTTACGTCGAGGTGTCTGCGACGAGCAATAGCCTCCGTTTGCACGCCACACGCTAGCGCGCCAATCGACACCCCCGACACACGGCCCATTCTGGAATCGCTCGATATGTCTGTTTTAACAGTTTTTTTTCTTTACCAAAAATCTCTCTTCGAAGTTCAAAATAATGTTTTAGCTGTAGTCTGAAGCAGAAAAGTTTGATATTTCGCATCGATAAGTTTGTGTTTTTCTGCTGCGTCAAACATTGTACCCACCTTTTTCTTAAACGTTTTATTTAAAAAATATTCTCTATCGATTAAAACACGAATTTTGCCTCAGAGAATCTGTTTGACAGGTAAAACTGATCAAGACTACCGCTCTTGTTTATCAACGTCGGCAATCACCACATACCTAGTCAAATATTTGTCAAAAAATCACTGCTTATAAAATTTTATAGAGACGCTACAAATAACAATGTTTATCTACCTTGTCTTCTAAATGGGCAAATCTCAACAACCATGAATTTTTGTCTAATTTTGGTGGTAATTTTAGTTTATAACTTTTCGGCTAAATTTGTTTAATCATAAGCAAGAGTGTTGTCTACAGTTTCATGAAACGTCAGTTAAATTAAAATAATAATAATAATTTCTGAAATATTTGAAACACCAAAATTGACACAGGCCACCAAAATTAGATAATCTAACACCAAAATTTATCAACTGCACCAAAATTAGAAATCCATCAGATACGGTAATGCAACATTCTGTGTTTTTGGTTTTGAATGTTAATATAAGTATCTTAGTGAGTGGTACACACGGTATCACATCGACCTACCTGATTTGTCATATTTTGTCGAATAATTTAACATTTCCATCCAAAACAAACACAGGAATCACCAAAATCATTTGCAACATTTCGACAGATTTGAGGAGAATGATGTGACACCGGTGCCGTGTGCCTACCACTGTACCCGCCAGCGAGTTTTAGCCAGTGAGTTGTTATTACTACTTAAAGAGAAGCTATATGTCAAGCAAAAATGACAAATGACGACAAAATTGTGACGAATTCCTTGAAATTTGAATTTCGAATAAGAAACCTTTTGTATAAGTTGATGGCCAGTGGCGTCAATTCATGAGGCACGATTATTTGTTCGTGGTGTCAGTTCCTTGAGCTAGTAATAGTTGTTCAATGATAATAATCCAAAACCTCACAGGGTACAGGAGCTGGAGTCTTTTCGAATGACCTAAATATTAATATATCAACTACTCTTGACAAGCTAAATACAATCTTTCAAGCAGAATGTATCGGCATCACCAGAGCAGCACAGGCGGTTGCAGCCAGAGACGTAAAAGACCAACACATTAAAATCGTCTCGGACAGCGCATCGGTGCTCCAGGCCCTACAAAACAATAGCATCAAATCTGTCCTTATTTGGGAGTGCCATAAAGCACTCCAATCCATAGCAAGCACAAATGAGGTAACCTTGCAATAGATCAAAGGACACAGTAACTCACTAGGCAACGACGCTGCCGACGAACTAGCCAAGAGGGGCTCGGCGACAACAGTATATGGCCCGGAACCATTACTACCCATACCGCAGGCCCAAATAAGAACTTGGCTACGTGCAGAAACCGAAGCAGCATGGAGAAATGGTAAAGGTTGCAGGCAAACAAAGAACGCAATTCCGGAAGGTTCGAAAAGGCTTGCCCGCAACCTCATCCGGTTACCAAGAGACAAACTGCACATGGTTATAGGCACTATAGCTGGCCACAGTCTCTTAAACAAACATCTACTCACAATAGGTGTCACAGACAGTCCCCTATGCAGAGGTTGCATGGGGGCAGAAGACCACCAACACCACAGCATGTGCTCATGGAGTGTATGGGTGTGATGGAACAACGGGCAAACTTTCTCAAATCCCCGGCAACATTCCCAGAGGTCTTTAGCAATCTAGGCAGTTTGCTAGCCTTCTGGGAGAGCCTGGGGTGGTTAGAATGAAAAGGGAGGGATATACGTACAATGGCCCAATCGTGAGGCTAAGTGTGGAAACACCACAGCCAAACTAACTAACTAACTAAGTTGTTCAATGGTTTAAGCTCTCTGTGCCTCAGACAATCACCAGATGAAGTTGCGAGAAACCGCGCTTAGTAATAAAAAGTCATGATTAACCGCCGTTATTTTAGAAATCATCATCATCATCATTATCAGACAAAGGACGTCCACTGCTAAACATAGGCCTTCCACACGGCTTTCCACAGCGACCGTTTGTAAACGGTCTGCATCCAGTGCGATCCTGCGATCTTTACATGGTCGTCTGTCCATTGTCGGTGGTCGTCCTACGCTGCGCTTTTGGTCGAAGGATCTCCAATCTAGAACTTTTCTGCCCCATCGGCCATCAGTTCTACGCGCTATGTGCCCTACCCACTGCCACTTGAGCTAACTGATTCGTAGGGCTATATCCGTTACTTTAGTTCTTCTACGTATCTCCTCGTTTCTGATTCGATCTCGTAGAGAAACACCGAACATAGCCCTCTCCATCGCTCGTTGTGTGATTTTGAGCTTCTTTATGAGGCCCATCGTTACCATAGTTAGAGATAACGTTTCGGATCCGTATGTCATCACAGGTAACACACACTGGTTAAAGACTTTCATCTTCAGACACTGAGGTAGTTGAGACGAGAAGACGCTCTTGCGCAGTTTCCCGAACGCTGCCCAGCCGAGTTGGATTCGTCGACTGACTTCTTTCTCAAAGTTGGACCTACCTAAGGTAGACGTACGCATCGACAACTTCAAGAGTTGTGTTCCCAACAGATACCGGAGTGAGTACAACACGGGAACTCGACATAATTTTCGTCTTTTTCATGTTCATTTTAAGACCCACTTGTTGGGATACTCGTTTAAGATCTTTGAGCATAGTGCCAAGATCATCCAGCGTCTTTGCCACACGGACTATATCATCGACAAACCGGAGATGTATGATGTATTCGCCATTTACTTTGATGCCGAATCCTTCCTATACCAGGAGCTTGAAGGCGTACCGACATGGTGGCGTTGTTATACAGACGCTTTAACACTTCTATATACCTATAGTCTATGTGACACCGCTGAAGAGACCAAAGCACCGCCCAAACGAATCAACGGCCTTCTCATAGTTCACAAACGCTAAACGTAGAGGCATATTATACTCCTCGGACTTCTGTATTATTTGCCTAAGCGTATGGATGTGGTCTATGGTATTGTAGCCTTTTCGAAATCTAGCTTGTTCGGGGGGAGGCTTGAAGTCATCAAACCTACGTGCGAGGCGATTCGTGATGACTCTTGAGAACAGCTTGTAGACATGGATCAGGAGTGAGATGGGTCTATAGTTCTTCAATAAGGTTATGTCGCCTTGTTTGAAGAACAACACCACCACACTCCTGTTCCATGCCTCAGGCATCATGCCCTCTAGCAGCACGGAATTAAAGAGTCTCTGAAGGTGTTCCATCCGCATTCAGAAGCTCTGATGTGACTCCGTCCTGGCCAGGTGCCTTGTTGTTTTAAGCTGTTTCATCCTAATCTCGTAGAGGCTGATGTCTGGGATGTCTTTGGTGTAGTGACGGGTTAGGATAGCTCTTGGGTCTCTGACAGGGCTATCAACGGGTTTGGCAACTGAGGTGTACAACTGCCAATAGAACTTCTCGATCTCGTCTAATTTTGGTGTTAGTTAAGCAATTTTGGTGTACCAAATTACCACCAAAACTACCAAAATTGCACCACCAAAATTGAAATTTTATATAAAAAAATACGTAAAATAAAAACTGTTTCGGATATTCTACCTAACTTTATATCACTTTAAAAGCACACCATGCATTCATAAAACACTGCATTGCCACAACAAATTAATTACTAAAAAGTTATTTAAACAGGAACACCAAAATTGCAGATTTTTTGTCCGGAGGTAAAAAAATTGAATACTTTTATTTTTGGCGGAAAAACGCAACGAGATAGCGCACCTGTTTCTTCACTACGCGTGAGTGCCCGGCTGACTGGAGTGAGAGTCGGGAACAATTTTTTTTTTGTTCGTTTATGCGGGTTAGGTTGTCTCTTTCATAAATGCCACCAAAATTGTTAATTTCGCGAGGACAGACCATCTTGTAATGCTCTAGGGTTAGGTAACGCACCAAATATGAAAATATCACTAACAGCAGATGGGAAAATTAATCCGAATGTAAATAAAATAAATGAATTTGAAAAATTTCCTGTAATTTTCTTTAGACTGAGGGAAATATGATTGCAATCAGCAAAACGGATTGCGGACAAGCCACCACACTTAGAATTGCGAGGTAATTTAATTTTTTTCAAGTAACTGAAATATTTTATACAATTTATATTTATGGCCTGGTATGGATACAAAAGTTTACTTTCAAGAAAAAAAAATACAAAAGTGTATCTTTTTAGTACATGACGATTCTCAGCCCGGACGCAAAAAAATTACGCTTGGGATATTCACCCAAATAAGAATTTGATACTTACATGAAGGTTTATTAGCATCTAATCTAGCTATTATACTGAATACCAAAATGATAACTTTTTGTTTACTTCAAAAATACGAAAAAAAAACGAGTGATTATCGAATGTTCTCTCTGGGACTATTAAATGTTTTGTTTTTCACTGGAATTACATGAACAGCGATCGCAGCTATCATCGACTCGTCCCGTCTAATACCAGACGAACCACGCCACCCACCGATTTGTTTGTAAACTCATTTCATTTGTGTTTTGTAATGAAATGTTTTGAGGCTCTACTTTTTTGGATTTTTGCGGAGCTCAACACCTGTATTTAAGTTGCTTTGTACTATTGTGGGCCTAACTATTGTCGAGACGTAAGTAACTATTAAAATGCCAAGTGTTTATTCTCATAAACCTTACCCACTACATTGCATTGCAAAATGTTTTCTTTAATCAACAGTTTTGAATACAATTAACTCATATGGTAGGTAAGTTTGTGTTCACGCGTGCGGATTTTCTAATAGGCTTATTAAAATGTAGTTTTGTTTCACCCAAACTTGGCCTTTTATTAAAACTCAATCATTAGTTAAGTCGTGACAAACAGTTGTTTGTAGTTTGGCTAGTTAGAAATTTACGTTGAAGTTTTATTTGCAAAGTCAAGGTGATAATGATAAAAATAATAAGATTTTTTATATTTGTAGTTACGAGTTTTCTATTTGTTCTTTATGATATTTCAATGTGATATCTAAACTTTATAATACCTATTCATCTTGTTATGAGCGACGAGTATGTTTTAGGATTATTCGAGGTAAAGGTCACGTGAAATTAAATTGATAAATATGCTTTTAAGAAATGAAAATGGGCAAACAAGTCAAGTCACGAAACACATAGGTAATTGAGTTTTCCTTCAGATTCGGAGGAGTAGGTATAATTTATACTACTTTACATGTAATAAACCAATTTTCTTTGTGGGATGTCGTGAATTCACAAATAACAAAACGGCTAGACAAAAACCCTGCCTATAAAAAGAAAACCTTCTTTCATACATAAAACTAACAAACTTCTTGGAGTTGACTAACAACTTTCATCAAGAAAATCATTTTACGGTAGTCATTTGCGAATTGCGCGGGAAATTCTGATTAGCACAATATAATAGCAGGACATAAGGAAAAATGGTGGAAGAAGCCTTGGGCCTAATTTCGCTTAATTTACCAATCAAATAGTTTGTTCCATCATTCGTTGTCCAAGTAAAATATGCAAAGCTTACAAAACGGTGGTTGCGCCACCGTCGTACGCGCAAGGACGACGTCCTCCGCTTATGTCACTGTCTAAATTTATTCACAAAATAATGCTAACACATAGCAATCGGTAAATAAACAAGCAAGTGCATGCAGAGAGATAAAGGCTGAGCGCATGCTTGTACTCGTAAGCGTATGTATGCACGCGGCGCGCAACGTGGCAGCATAGTGAGGAATCTGTGGTGAGGAGTAGGAACAGAAAATGAATTGTTCTGAGCTCATAGCTGATCGTATGGACCTAGGTAAAATAAGTTCCTACTGATAACAAAAACTAACCCTACTGGTAGAATAGACCTAATAAACTGTAAGACCTAAATTTAAAATGAGAGAGAAATGATACACTTAGTTTCGTCGGGCTGTTGGCACATGAGTTTACAAAATGCCACGGCTCACAATGCATCATGTCATGATAACTATCGAAATGATAAATTACTATGTTATTAAAATACCCTGTCGAATAAGTTCTTCTTGATCGTCTCGTTGGTTGGCTTGGACCGTTAACATATCCAATATTACTTACTTGTTGCAAGTAACTACATCGGTACTATAACACAAAGAATCTTGGGAACAGGAAACGACAGTTTTTGTTCGGATAATCGTTACCCAAGGAGCTGAACACAGTAATGAAAGCTTTGTATAATAATATACGTTAATATAAGTTAATTCTTCGTGCCAGTTTCCTGGAAATCTACAACGAGCGCGTGCACGATCTGTTGGGCGGTGAGAGCGCGCCGCCCGCCTGCCACTCGCTGCCCAGACGCAGGGGTAACGCGCGAAAAGATCTTCGTGTGAGGGAGCACCCTGCCAGGGGTCCCTATGTACAGAGTAAGTCATCGCCTTTTTAAAACCAACGGCTTCACATGGATTTATTCAAGCCAGGATTAGGGGTGTCCCACCACAACTTCTTGACTTAGTATCCAAATCCAACGGTTGACCGAGACCTATTACATCAGCCAATCTTTGGTCATGTGGAAGATTTAACTGTGAAGATTTGAGTTTTCATGGGTTTAGGTAAAGTCACCATGTTGTCGAAGTTGCGAGAATTTCGCTCTACATTTTGTTGGGATTTCATCGCAGTGCGTTAAACAGTAGTAATTAATTTTAATTAATTTAACCAGTTCTGGGGTATGGGTTGCTGCAGATCTCCGTCGGGTCGCCATCAACGACGTAGGAGCCCTATTAGCGCTGGTGACAGAAGGCGCGCGCCGTCGCCGCACTGCTGCGACCAGACGAAACTCCACTTCGTCACGATCTCACGCTCTTCTAGAGATAGCCACTCCGACCGCCACTCTCCATCTCGCTGATTTAGCTGGCAGGTAAGTAGTAGTAACTTAAAAGAAAATAAAGAGAAAATCTAGGCTGTTACTAGTCAGATGTGATCCTCCTCGACCGCTTACCATGGGGACTACAACCAAATGTCTTGCCATAATGAAAAAAAGTCCGATCTGTTGTCTTCTCAGTCTTGTTTCTACTTTGTTGTAGGTTGTTGTTCCAAGAGCTAGTAGTATGAAAGATACCATGTGTGATGAAAAACTGTAGATCCCTACAAAAAGCAGAAAGCCTTTTGAAATGTAGGTGACTAAAGTTTTTGGATAATCTGAATGACATGCAAACGGTATCTGAAATATGGATTTTTATAATGTAACTGTATACGCAAGCAAATTGCTTACAGACCTAAATAGAGGTTTAGTAAAAAGGTCATGCTTAAGCTTAATCCAGCTAACTCGTATAAGCTAGCTAACTGACCCAGACTAGTCTGGGAACGTATTTTGAAGCCTTAAAAGTTTAAAGATGACGTACAAGAACTAAATAAGATAAGTGGAACGATTGCATGTTGTTTAGTATTATCCTACGACATCAGACTAAGACAAAACATTGCATTCAATGTTATAGAATTTTTTTTTTATTTTTTTTTTATTTGAAATGGGTTCGCTCTTGTCTCCAGGCTAGACCAGTGGTATAGACAGAGACGACGATGGAGCAAGCTCTTCAAAATAAGTCCTCTGTAATGAATAAATCGGAGAGACCGTGATTTCGGTATCCATAGTGCAACTTTTAGTCAGACATACATGTTAACAAAAAATGCGCAAAACCTGAAATAGTAATATATTCAGAATCGATATCACAAATAAATATGGGTATCAATAACAAAGAAAAAATATAACGGTCTAATAACAGAGGCGTAATAATTACGGTATTAGCAAATAAGAAGAGCTTATCAAATACCATAAATATGTTTTTTTAATTCATCATCATTATCAGCCAAAGGACGTCCACTGTTGAACATAGGCGTGGGGGACCACGGCTTTTCGCAGCGACCGGTTGTAAGCGGTCTGCATCCAATGTGATAACTAACTTTACAAGGTCGTCTGTCCTTCTTGTCGGTGGACGTCCTACGCTGCGCCTTTAGACGAAAGGTCTTCAATCATAACTTTTCTGCCTCAATTAATGCCCAATGTTTTTTATGTAAAAAAATATATTTTATTGTGCAGTGAGAAAGCCGGCTGGGAAGGCTGCGGCGGTCGACAGAAGGAAGGAGCGAACATAAACAAATCACTGGTTGCTCTCAGTAATGTTATTTCAGCATTGGGTACGTTTTTGCGTGTTTTTTTCAATTAGTAATTTAAGCGTACCAGGAGGTCAAGACGAAAGCAGGAAAGTGAAAAGAATTATAGCGTTTACTCTAACGACAAGAGCGCAGCTAAAAAAATATAAAGAAATAAAAACTCTTTCATTTATGTGTCTGGCTTTGATTCACTACGTGGCGGGTTTACTTACACACAAGGCATTGCCTATAATTATCTAGTTATATACGAAGAACGAAACTGTGAGGCTGAATTCGCATTCATTCCTAAAATAAGGGTGTTTGTTGCAGTGAGCGGGCGCGGCAGGTTCGTGCCGTACCGCGACTCCGCGCTCACGTGGCTGCTGAAGGACTGCTTTACAGGCGGTGCCTCTACTTTCATT
>OY757271.1:4151318-4298679 GCA_963584085.1 Pyrausta aurata | reverse complement strand
GAAATAAGCAAAGAAGTAGATAAATTATTCGGACATGCGTTAGAAAGAACGCAAAGCAACAGTGATCTCAAAGTGATTGCCCCTCTTAGGCATAAGCGTAGACAATATAAATCACAAGAAGTTCTTCCTATTGTAGAAAAATTACAAGGAGACAATCCGGTTAATGTATTGCCTAGTCAAAGTGAAGTGCAAATAAACGACATAAGATCAATGGACAAACCAAAAAACTCTCAAATACCAATCCTATACGATAGCCAAAGAGCTGAAATTGTTGCATCGGTTACAGAGAGACTGTATAACAAAATAAAAAAGAAAGAAGAAGCAGCAGCATCAAAAATGGAATCTGTTATAGATAAGAAGATAATGGAACCCCTGAGTGAGTTGAAGATCTGTACTAACGCGCGACAACGGCTCATGGAAATAAGTCAGAAAGCGTTGCGAAATAAACGAAGAATAGGAATCCCAGCGCACACGCAGACGCGTAAATTGGTAACTCGAGTGAGAGATCAAGGTATCGATGTGCAGAAAGATTTAGAGACGTATTTTTTAAAGAATAAACATATTTACAGTCTTCGTCGCGACGCAGCCACCGAAACTATACCTATGACACCTCGGTGTAAAGAAATAGCTGTTGGATCCAAATACGGAATGTTAGGATTTCATGATAGGTCAACTATAACAGAAGAAAAGAAAGTCATACATAAAAGCTCCTTTGTTATGACTGATATAGTAACTAAGTGTGATCGCACTACGCAGACCCAAATAGTTCCACCTCCTAGAAGGAAACGCCGAGCAGTTTGTAGATGTATGCAAAATGTAGAAAGAAGTAAATGTTCACTTGAAAGTGTGGCTCCTGTAATAAGTATAAACATTTCACAACTTTATCCGACGGATTCAGAGTCGCAAACATCTGATGATAATTTAGAGAATACGGTAGACACCAACAATGGAAGTAAATCAGAATCGGTCAGCATGACTCCAGATCTATTGACCAATCATAGCACCTTGGAGCCTTCTTGCAGTAAGAACATTCAAATTGAAAATCATGCTCATATCAATAACGTTAATGGAGGTCCAGAAATTGAATATACAAATAACCTAACTAATAAAAGTTCCACAAAATCGTCACGAAATGGCGATGATGATTTTTCAGATAGTGAAGATTGTGTGTTACCTCGTGTTTCTATCAATTGTCTGAATAGGGTAGATTCTAATGATATGAAAGATATTATTTTAGGTCGTAATGAGAACTTGTATCCGTACAATATAATATTGTCACCACCTAGAGCGGTAGACAGCACAAAAAGACTAGTGAAGTTCCAAGATGACGCTCCGTCAGCCTCTGTAGCATCACAGACCTCGTGGGAAACTCAGAACAAAAGCACGAATTGTGAAATTAACCAGACTCCCGAGCCAACAGATGATACTGATAAAGAAGCTAATAACAATAGTCAAGATATTCCAGCTATTATAACTTATTCCGATTCTAGTGAATCTAGTAAAGCAGAATCTGATTCATTCATTTGGAAGAAATGTGGAGAAATCGATCAATCAGGTAGAAGTAAAGTTAATAGTCTGAGTCAAAGCTACACTCCAATTAACAAAGGGGCAAAGTACGCAAAAGCTAAAGCTAAGATTTACAGGGAATTTTTAGGTTTAGATAAAGAGGATGATTATAATGGCGGTTCTTCACAATCTTCTTCAAAGAACAACGACATCAGTTCGAGTGATAGTCGCGACTCCCGTGATGTGTCTTACTCGTCTTTTAGGCGCAGAAGAAATGTTCTTGAAGATAAACTAAAGTTCAGATGTAATCAAAGTAACAGTTTTAGAAGTCTTGAACAAGTACTAGTAAATTCGTGCAACAGTTTAGAAAGCTCTGTGAATAAGTATGAACGTTATTTGTACGGTTACCGTAATGTGAAGAAAAGTGGTTACATGTCGGAAAGTTCGGCACGGACGCCTACTGAATACCTCCAACATTTGGTGCAGTTACGCAGACAGGTGGTCAAAGGTGATTGTGATACTGATAGTTCACTAGGAAACGTGCAGAATAATTAAGTTTTTATTCGAAAGGAATTATTGTTGAAATAAATATAACATCTGAATGAAAAAATACGACATACTGAACTGTGCTATATGTCGTTGCGTGAGTAATCATCACTTTTTTTGTAAATAAGTAACCAGTTTATTATTAAGGGAAAATTAAGCAATATTGTAAAATGTAAGATTTTATTGTATAAAATAAAAAAAATGTTTTTTTTATGCCTAATTATTGTCCTCAACTTTTATTAAAAGTACACTTTTTCGTTTTACGGTTCGTAGCTGCGTTGCGTAATACTGCTTGTAACTAACAAAAAAACCGGTTGAAGAAAAAAAAACTATGAAAATTAATAAAAAAAGGGTACCTTCTATTGCTGATCTTATGCATAAAAGATAGAAGACTCAGCACACATTTTTCCGTTGAAACCCGGTAAGTATGAGGACACAATTTCCGAAATATAAACAAAAGCGACGCGTACGAATGGGTGTATGCGAATGTGAGCAAGTTTCTGCGCGTGGCGAAATGTTTGCGTAAACGCATCACGAGCGTGTTACTTGCAAGAACAACCTGATTAAGGACCCGACCGGCTGCTTCCACTTCTTAGTCACGTCCTGATAGCAAATGGTTTTACAATAAATAATATGTAGTCAAGGGTCTTGCAGTTGGATAATACCATCCACCATAACACGAAGGATAAATCTCCATCACAGCTTAAGAAAATCCAATTTTGATCCAGTGACTATACATGTTAATGTTTTGTGTATGAAAGCGATGTTATATTTTCTTGAGATATACTATTTTTGATTTTTGCACAACTGGACTATTTTTTTTCATTCGCCATCAGTCACACGCACGCACGGCTTATGTACGTATTATGGACTTGACGTGCAATATGACACTTTTTTTTCATAGGCTGTATAATAGAGATAATGTAGGTAAAAGACGTACCTATTGTATGATTTATATGTGCATAGGATTCCTAGGTCAATTCAACGACACCGGATTCGGACTTTAATCCAATGCCGGGTTAATTTTCAATGACGTAAACTTTAATCTTTCTTCCCCTCCATATAGATTTGAAGGGCAAAAGCAAGATTTATCGCAAAAAACCTGTTTCTCTAATAGGTCCATATATCACCGCATCAAACAATGGGACATGTGGAAATAATATTTTACTGTGATTTTGTCATACGATTAACAAGGTGTAGTACATACAGTATTTCCCAACTTTATAGGCTTAGGTACGCAATTAAACTTCAGATGAATTAGTATCGATCACTTCGGATCGATCGAGATCACTACCAACTGTAAACGGAAAAGTTCTACAATATGAAAAGTGAAAGTATGAAGTGTGAAAGCTGATAGTCAAATTAATTAATTATTGAACTTTTTACACTTAGAACTTTAGATATTAGATAAGATATTTCCATTAACAACATTCTCCTGCACCTATTACAATCTTTCTGCATGACCTAAAGATAGATACGACTGAGAGAAAAAAAATAGAATTAAGTCTTGTATTTTGTAATTAGTATTGTGCAATGATGTTTTTTATAAATAAATAAATATACTATGTAATTTTTGTTCCTCTCTGTGACATCTGTTTTTTACGTTATCAAGTGTACGTTAATGATGATTGATTCCGGATAGGCAGTGCTATAAAACTAAAAGATACACTAACAATAAATCAGATGTAGATATTAATTTAGAAAGGAGACCTGTCCGTAAAGGATCTTACCAGTTGCGTATATTTAAACTTTGTCTTAGAATCACTAATAATCTAGTAACCGTAAGTGATACATATGTAATAAGATAGCTTATTCAAATTGATAAGATTCTTCTTTATAGGAACCTTAGAGCCCATAGTATCAGGAAGAATGTTAAAGATAAATTATAAATTAAAAGATAGTTTGGGCAATATTGGAAAATGGGTGATTAAGAGTTATAAGTATGTGTCATTAAAATAATCCAGAGCTGGTTTTGTCGAAATTCGTATAGGTATGTCGGCATTCACGTGTATAGTGACCTCAGGCTGATGTATTTTGAAATGTTGGTTCCAGCGCCGGCGCAGGCACTCAACCTTCAGCGCCTCAGTCGATGCTGTTGGCGTCGCAACCATTGCACGCAAAGCACTTGAACCAAAAATAATGGCCAAATTAGCTCTTCGAAGTTTCGCAACTAAACGACATAACTAAGTGACCATTATCAAACTAAGTGAAGTGTACTAAATAATATACCGCAAAATGGCAGTGTTCCTAATATTGGCGGTCTGTGCTTTCTGTCTAACTTACGTGTGGTATCAGTACCGATTCACATACTGGGCGAGACGAGGAGTTTTCAGCCCAAAACCAGTGTTTCCTTACGGCAATATAAAGGAAGTGGTTAAGAGAAAAGCTCAGTTTTTTCAACCTTACTGCGATATTTACTTTAAGTACAAGCATTTGCCGTACGTAGGCATGTACTGTTTCCACCGGCCGGTGTTGTGCGTGAACGATTTGGAGTTGGCGAAGCAAATACTCATAAAGGACTTTGAGCACTTCCAATCGCGTGGCACTTTCTCCGGCGGGGTGGGTGACAGGCTGGCAGGTAACTTGTTCAACATCCATGGCCCCTCATGGAAGAAGTTACGGCTAAAGATGTCACCAGCCTTCTCGCCGGGTAAACTCAAGACCATGTATCCAATGGTGGAAAAGATAGCGAACGACGCGAAAGATTACGCCGATGCGCTATACGCCAGCGGACAATCGGTCAACTTCTCGGAGTTGTACGGAAGGTACGCGATGGAGATAATCGCGAATATCGGATTCGGCTTGGAATGCAACGGTTTCAAGTCTGCAAAATCCGAGTTTTACGACAGAGGACGTGAGTATTTCGATCCTCGGACATTATATTGGTGAGTATCTCTAGCCTACGCCTTTTTCCAAATATTTCAAACTACTTCAGGTAGCTAGTGGACTAGGAAGGTCCCTGCATTAAGAGTGCTGTGAAATGGTATATTTCATGGAATGTAGAAAATCAAGTGACATCTAAAATTTTATAAACATCTTAATTGCCGCTAAAGCAAGTCCAATACGACTTCGGTGGTTGAGTTTCTGGCACACCGGTTTTGATGGTGTCGCCAATTATGAGGGTTGACCCTATTCCCTGGTCTGGTCAATATAGAAATCATATTGTCTTGGGGCTGGTTGTTATGTGAGATGGTACTTACTGTAGTTCCGGATTTTCATGAAAAGTGCTTTGGCTATTTACTGTAGGATCAGGGCAACATGTAAGCAGAGCATAGCACGATATTCGCTAAGGTTTAACTGTCGTATAACGCACATATTTTTTTAAAGGCATTGTTTCAATTTTCATCCCCATTCATGATTGTTAAATATTTATGACTATTAAATTTACTGAATTTTAAACATAGAAACGATGTATCTACCATAACTTCCAGTAAAATGAAATGTGTAATTTTTTAGAAACTTGTATGTTCACAAAGTTGTAAAGAATTAAGTATTCAGCTTTGTACGAGTAATTTTACTCCCATTAGCGTCTTTTCACTCAGATAATGTGAAAAATAGAATTTCATTTCAGTTCACGTTACCTATCGGATCATTCCAAATGTTTAAAATATTACCTAAAGTCGCTCGGTATGTAAATGTTGTATGATGAACGGTGCTATACAGGCTGGCGTAAAAGTATCACCCGATGCTTGTATTTATGTTAAATTAATAAATAATATTAGTTTTCTTTTGAGCTGTGTTTATATTTGCTAAAGAAAGTCGTGTTATTTACACCGCTAATAAGTCGAGAACGGTTTTTCATGATTTATATTTTGTTGGATTCGTTGCCGCTCTGAATAGGACATAGGGTAAACAAAGTCCGCCGGGACCGCTCGTTTGACATATTTTGTGAATGAAGCAGGGCAAAATAAACAAGCCAAGTGGCGGCCACCAAAATTGATTTCCTATGCGTAGATTTAATGCAATTTCCGTGTTCTTTTTGAGAATTTTACGAGCCTGAGTTTTGTTGACAGACTCTAAATTCAAACACCAAACAAGTAGTGTAACTAAACGAATTAAAAAGTCGAAGATGGTTTTCGCTGTTGCATAAACAGACGGGTAGATGGCGCTAACGTCACGCAATGACGTATCAATGAGACCAAGAATTTCGCGCGGTCGGACCGACAGCACGGTAGCTCAATTGGAAGAGCAGTTGGCCCGGATTGCCAGAAAGATGCTGGTTCGAATCCCGCCCGTGCGCAATTTTTGGTTTCATATTTCATCTTTTAAGTCGAAGATGGATCGAGCTCATTCAGGAAAATCATGTTCACTCTGACTTTGAATAATTTCGGGTTGTAATTTTTAGGCAACACCTAAGCTTTTTTTGCAAAAGTTCTTAATCTTCCGAAAATAAGGTGATGACTGCGCCACCCTGTATATTAGCGATAGATAAAAGTTTCCGATTATCTCTGGTTTAACCAGTTTTAGGTACTTATGAGTTAACAGGTGTAGTAGATAGCCAGCGATGAAATATGGTTTGAACTTTTAAAGTGGTTTTCGCACGGATATGGAAATGTATACCTATTAAAAGAGATCACCTTGGTATAGTTAAATGAGAAAGGCTGATGTCATGCGTCTTGATACTGTGTATTTTTTACTAAGATATTATGGGATGTGTGTCTAATATTTATAGCTTGTTAAACCACCACGATAGTGATATTCCGTCAGGAAGGTTTTGGCTTGATTTTACTCGTATTGTCTTGTATGTTTTTTTTAATTATTTGTTTAAAAAAACATAATGAATTTACATTTAACCTAACAGGGATGGACTGTAATTCATTATCCATTTTTATTGTTGTTGATAAAAATAGTTTCAAATAAATATTATAGGGTGCGTATGTAAAAGTATGGATGCATACTTATTCCGTTTTCACACTAACTCAGCTAACGCACACATTTTGATAAAAATTCGCATTGAGACGTATTTTTTTGGCGACTGGAGACTGACATAATATAGGTTTGATACCGGAAATAATCGCATGTGAAAATGAGGATGAAAAAATGTAGGAGAAATCGGATAAAGCTGTTAGTTAATTACAATTTAACCCCAATTTCTGAAAGTAACAGAGTTCAAATTCCTGCAGGACCATTATCCGTGCGTTCGCGTTCATAGCGCCTGACACTTTCGACAAGCTGAAGATAAAAAGGATAAGCGACCGAATAGAGACGTTTTTCTACGGCTTGGTCAGACACACAGTGGAGCACAGGAAGAAATACGCGTACAGGAGGAATGACTTCTTACAGACTCTTATTGAATTGAAGAACCAGGCAGGGGATGGAAAAGGTACTAAAACAACGTAACAAATTGTCATTTAGGGCGCTTTCTCCCTCCGTTCGTATGATTCGATGCATAGTTATTCGAATTTGACTGATCCGCTTTGATACTATGTAATAGTAGTACTAAATTATTTGAACGTGTTTATGCTCATCCGAATAGGTTTAACTTGTTTGTGGTTTTCACTTTTCATCTGTAAGAATCTTGAACCTGAATTGCGAGCGTGCAAGTGCGCTTTTTAATTTGTGAATGTTGATTTGATACTAAACTATATTGTTTATCAAGCAAGCATGATTTGTGTTAATTCACCTGTCACCTTGTGTAACGGCAGTTTTATGCAGCCATGTTCGGCGAAGGTTTCTGAAGAGTTATGACGGCATTATTTAATTGTCCTAACACTCTCAACTGAATATTTTTATAGTTTGGTAGTTAAGTATTTCACCAAAAATGGCAACGAGCTGCAGTTCAAAGCAGGATAGGGTTAATACATTTATTTGAGCAGTCATTCATATAAAAATAGTCCACCTCTGCAATGCTGTATCTAAAATTAAATTACCTTAATATTTTTTCATTTTCATTTTTCATTCATCATAACCGACTTTGAAAATGTTTTCATGCATGCAATTTTCTGTCATAAATAAAATCAAAGCTCTGAATATGATCTTTGTTCGTACAGATGGAGTCGAGGAATCGGCCAACTTCTCATTTTCTATGGACGACCTCGCTGCAAACACGATGTTGTACATGATTGCTGGATACGAAACTTCAGCAACCACAGGTATGACAGGTATCCAAGCAAACCATTAACATTAGGTAGCCTTTACTCACGTAAATGACTGTGTTAGTTTTAGGTATAAATAATGATTGTCAGAAAAAGAGCTCAAAATTCTTGTAGATGATAATATTGCAAGCTTTTGGCAAATGTACAAAGTAAGAAATTATCCTCATATTTTTTTTATGTTGTGTGCTGATACACAGAAATGGAAAGTAAGTATGTAAAAAAATATACAGCTAACAGTTTAGCTATTATGCTTATTTGTAGATACAGTTATCTGCCTACACCTCATAAAGCTGTAAGTTAAACATAATTTAAACAATTAAGGTACACACTCTTAGTATTTAGAATATTTTTCAATAGGGTATCACAGCTTTTTCTAGTCTTACCTTCATGACCCTTTTCATGGCAGGTCAGTTTACGGCGTATCAACTGGCATTGAACCCTCACATACAAGACAAAGTGAGAGAGGAGGTGGTGAGAGTGCTGGAGAAACACGGAGGGGAGTGCACCTACGAGGCGCAGAATGAAATGGTTTACTTCAACATGGTGTTGGAAGGTCAGGATAATTATTAGACTTAGTACTAGCAATACAAGTTTACAAACTCGGGACCCATCTCTAGGAAATTGGAACGTTATTACCAATATGAGTACGTTACAGTTCTGCTGGTGTGTCGTTCTACAGCCAAGGCCCACTCAACATTATTCGCGACCCATATTTTGGGTAACCCTGGTTTAGACAATTTCTTAAATTTTCATACTAGGTCAAAGAATATACTTGGCAATTGCAGGATATATCAATACCCTTACAGAAATACTTTTAAGTTAGTCTCATACTAGCAGAAATTTGGATACCTAACCTTAGTTCAACTTTCTGCATTCCCAAGAGATTAACTGGTAAAGAATGCCCTAAGGCATTAAATCCGCCGATTGTACAACCCACAGTGCCATAAAATTTAAACAAATTGTTTGCCTGAAATAATTAAATAACATATTTAATAATCTGTATGATCGTAAGATAGACTTGAAGTGGAACGAAAGGTCCTGTTAGTTTTTACTTATTATCAGTTCAGTAGGTATACAATACATAACTGCCTGGGTGGCGCAGCGGTTAGAAGGTCGCATTTTAAAGCGACGGCTGCGCAAGAGGTCCCGGGTTCGATTCCCGGGTCGGGCCAAAAATATGTACCTGGGTTTTTCTGTTCAGGAATTCTCAGGGACGCCCACTTCCACTTCCACTTGTGCACTATAATATGTCCCGCGCAGTCGGTTAGTCGTTGTGACTGGCCACCGTAGTCGAAATCGGCTAGGGGGACTACTAGGTGCATAATGCATAATGCATTTTTGAAGTATACATCTACGTATACAAGTGCTCGTGTTCTAGTATGCTATAATTAATGTCCTTAGAAAATTACAGAGCCTATCGAATTGAATTGCATTATCAAAATGCCACCGGGTCAATGCTTGAAAAGTAGTTTACCTTGTGTCAAATCGGTTAAATAATACCGACTAACGAATCCTGGTTTAACTTGCTTACTAATTTTGTGTATTAATAAATTTAACCTGATTCGTCCTGACGTTATGTAACTTAAACGAAGAATTATATGTAAACCTGTGGTCCTTAATACATTTTACTTGTGAATAAACACGTAATAGTTATATAAAAATACCATAGGTCCACAGAGACTGACCGGTATTGATAGTTTAACGACTCATTCAATTTTGTGGATTTGACCTTACGAGGTCTTTGCCTCGTCTTTAAAATAAAAAAATCTAGTCGCCAGTGTTGCATCATACATTCATGTATGTAAAAAAACTAATTTGAATTGGAGTACTTTTTTTAGTTTAAGGTGTTTTTGATATAAATATAACAAAAAGATAAACTTTCCATATGTATTCGGTATGTAGAGGACCAACATGAGTAATGATAAAATAAATAATTAATAAAAAATAAAATAAAAATAAAATAAAATAACTTTTATTTCAGGTACTTATTGCCCCATATCGAATACAATTTTAACATTATTGTCAAAATATTGAAATATTAAATTAAAATAAATTATAAATTAAAGGTAAAAATAAATAGTTGTAGTTAAATTTCATCGATAATGAAATGTAACATAAGTACATTTTGGTAATCTCAGAATAATCAGTAACAAACAATGTCAAACATATTTCATATTATTATGAATAATTTGTCAAACATGTACACTATTTGAAATACAGCCTGTATTATGGTATTTTTACAAAGTTGCAACCTTTTATGAAACGATAGTCTCAGTCGCTTTAAGACCGTATGATAGTCTTCAACACAATGTTCTGCGAACATGCCCGATGCGCTACACCGCCAGGGCAGCCGCAGCATAGCACGGAAGGCATTATTGTATTGAACACGAAGTATGTTGTTCGTACTTTGTTTATAGCTGGACCACAGCTGAGCGGTGTAGAACGCCTGACAGTGCGCTTTAAAGAGCGTAACCTTTACCTCATTCGAGCTATTTGCGAATCTTCGCGCCAACATATTACCCTTCATTGCCACCATTCGCTTTTGTCGCTCGAGATCATCATCATCATCGAGATTATCAGTCAAATGGTGTCCTAGGTACTTAAACTTGGAAACAAGTTGAAGCGGTGAGTTACAAAGTGTTATGGGAGGCACTTTGATTAGTATATTCATTCTAGATTTTTTAGCGGCAAAATTTATAATTTTAATTTGTTGCTGCTGTGTTATAGCTCCAAGTGAGTACATTATAGTACACAACTCTCCCACCCACCCAACCCGCCGCTTCACCCCTCCCCCCCTCGATAAAGGTCCCAAATTTCATATTTCCTCTATTTTCAGGAAAACTATACAAGCTAGGACAAAATGGTCAAGGACTAAATTATTTGTCAATAAATTACCTACAAATAAGTATTAACATTAATTTTGATACGAGTTATAGTTTTTAAGTTATGGAGCATCAAAGAGTACTAAAAATGTGCGCTTAGCAGAAATACAACATTTAACACAAAATAAACAATATAATTTATAAATTTTCTTAAGAAACGCGTTTCTGTAGTACTTACCTATCTAAAACAAATCAGTATCGTCATTGTTATCTTCTAAAGGTTTGTCGAAGCTACAAAGGCCCCAATGTCTGCATATGGTGGAACAACGGAATGCAGCTTTGACACATCCACATACTTTTCTGTAGCCTTTTTTGCAGCTGCATGATACTATTTTCAGTATCTACTGTGGAGCTGGTGCCTATGTAGTATTTAGGGTACAAAGTTACTATTTTTTTCCAGCTTCAGTTATCTGGGTTGAATGAATTTGCTCGCCATAATTGAACTTGATGAAAAGTATGTGTTGAATTCTGACAAGCAGCTCCTGAATAAGGTGGAAACTTTGATAATAGCACCACCGTATTGTTCTTCAGATCAATGTTTTGTAAAAGTGGACCTCTCGTATATCGTTTATACTTTTTAGGTACCTACTATGATACTATCCGAGAATATATCTTTCTCCTGCCTCTTCTATCTGCTTGCGTGAGGCATCCGGTTTATTTCAAACGTTTATTGTATCTTGCAAGTCGGTCTTTTTACCAAACAGGAAAGACTAAACCTTTCCTTTGTTGTAGAATGCCGATGTAGTAGAATATATTCTTACGTGGTGGAGTCAGTCCCAGTAAAAGAACCAACAGATCAATGTCTTGCCCAACCACTACGACAATGTCTTTTCGACGTACTACATAATATCGGCATTCTACGGCACAGGAAAGATTCAGTCTATTCAATAACATATAACATCGACTTGCAAGATACAATAACTCCTGATGCCTAACGCGAGGAGGTAAAAAGGCAGGAGAAACATATATTCTTGCATAGTATGGGGCTAAGCAAACCTAAAAAAGTATAATCGTGTTACGAAACATTTAGGTACTTCAACTTCACTTCTTAACCAACTCTCAAGAACAATACGGTGTTATTATGAAAAGACCACCTTCTTCAGCTTGTCAGCATTCAATGCATACTTCAAGCTCTCAACAGTTGATACTGAAAACAATATCATGCAGCTGCAAAAATGGCTACAGAAAAGTATGTGGATGTGTTAAAGGTGCATTCCGTTGTTCCATCATATGCATACATTGGGGCCTTAGTAGATTCGACAAACCTTTAGAAGATAACAATGACGATACTGATTTGTTTTAGATAGGTAAGTACTAAAGAAACGCGTTTCTTGAGAAAATTTATAAATTATATTGTTTATTTTGTGTTAAATGTTGTATTTCTGCTAAGCGCACATTTTTAGTACACTTTGATGCTCCATAACTTAAAAACTATAACTCGTATCAAAATGAATGTTAATACTTATTTGTAGGTAATTTATTGACAAATAATTTAGTACGTGACCATTTTGTCCTAGCTTGTATAGTTTTCCTGAAAATAGAGGAAATATGAAATTTGGGACCTTTATCGAGGGGGGGAGGGGTGAAGCGGCGGGTTGGGGGGGTGGGAGAGTTGTGTACTATAATGTACTCACTTGGAGCTATAACACAGCAGCAACAAACTAAAATTATAAATTTTGCCGTTTCGCCCATACATTGAAATCTAGAATGAATACACTAGATAGGTTTATTATTGTGTTTAAAAATCATTAGCTCGGACTTCTTAACATTGTAAACAAGACTGTGCTGAGCGGCATATTTTTCGCAGATAACTAGAAGTCGGCATAACCCGTTACTCGAGGGGCTCAGCAGCACCATGTCGTCTGCGTAACTATTGTTATTCAGGCATTGCCCACCAACATAACAGCCGACACGAGTGCTACTGAGCTCCTCGATCAAGCCGTTTACATACAAGTTAAATAAGGTTGTTGAGGTTAAGCCCCCCTGCCTTACTCCGCATTTTAGCCTGTATTGTTCAGATAAAGTGTTACCCCAACGCACCTGATTTGTTTGTTGCCCATACCAGAATTGTAAAAGATTTGTGATTTCTGGCGGAACCGAAGTTGCTCTTAGTTTAGCCCAGAGCAAGTCATAGTTTATACTATCAAAAGCCTTACTAAGGTCAAGAAAACAAGCAAAAATGCTGGTGCCACGACTTGTGTAGTATTTAACTGTATTCTTTAGTGCAAATATTGCCATATCGGTCCCAAGACCTTCTCTGAAACCAAACTGTGCGTTAGCCAACACAATATTTTTGTTTAGGTCAGGGCTTATAATCCTTTCTAAAATTTTTGACAAAACAGTAGCTAGTGAAATTGGGCGGTAATTATCAAGATTAGTCACATCTCCAGTCTTATTTTTAATTATTGGTACTACAATTGTTTTCATAAAATCATCAGGTAAATAGCTGTACATTATCACTGCATTATAGAATAAAGTTAATTTTTCAAACAGTAAAAAACCTCCATATAAGACATGTTCAACAGATAGTCCATCGTGCCCCGGAGACTTTCCCCGTTTCATGTTACGCACACACTCTAAAAGTTGATCGGCGTTCACGCACACACGGCTCGCGCCGGCTTGCGCCTTCACGGCCTCCGTCTCCGGCGCACGAGGGGCACACCGCGCGTTAGAAGGAACACTCAAGTTTACATTTGTATTTTTCCCGTTGTTAAATTGAGAAGCAAACATATTTGCTATCACTGAACTGTCCTGGGTGCCATTCACCGACACGGGCGTGCTGCGTTTGTAATTAAGTTTACTAGTTTCTTTCCAAAATTTCGAAAAGTCCTTATTATGCCTATGAGTTGCTATTATATCCATTTTTATTTTCTCTTGGTTTTTTTGACACCAATGTAACTTGTTTTTAAAACATTTTTTTGTATTACGCATTTCATTATATATAGGACCTTCAGACGGAGATCCATTAACAACCCACACTTCAAAGGCAATTCGTGCTCTCTGATGAGCCTGCTGTACGTGGAGGTTCCATCCTATCAACCTTTTCTTATGCCTTGACTTATAGTTATGTGTATCAATAGCAGCCATACTCATTGCACGAGTAATGTTATCATAGTAAGTATTGATAACAGATTTGTATTCTGTGGATAACACGTCACACAACCCGTCAGCGACAGGCAACCCTGGCCAGACAGCTGACTCTAAATATTCTTGACATAATCTATTATAATCTTGTATTTGGATATCATCTCTAGAACCCCACAGGACTCCTTTTACACAGTTACTATTATTATTAATATCTAACACTTTTGGTTGAATATAATCTAAATTACACTGAATTAATAAGGGCATATGGTCAGACGTATATACACCATAAAGAACTTGCACGTCACAGAGTGTTTGGTAGGCCGCCGATGTCATGATACAATGATCTAGCCAACTTTTTCTACCAGTCATGTCACTCACATAGGTAAAAGTATCAGAAAACTCACCAAGCTTCAACAAATCCGCACAAACCCAATCCTGGTCGTCGCAAAACTTCTTAAGTTCAGGTCAAAATGATTATTTGTACAATTACTCAAGTACAAATTCAAATTAAAATTTCTTTATTTGCCAGAAACATGGCATATACCTACATAGATGTCTAAATATAAGAAAATGTGCAAACATGTTTCGCTAATTTGATTAGCATGCAAACATAATATAAATAACATAACAACTTACTACTAACAACAAACAAGCAGCCAATTAGCCCACATTTAAACAGATTTCACTTTATTTCAGAAACGATGCGAATGTATCCGTCGATGCGGGCTATATTCCGACGGTGTACCAAAGACTACCGTTTGCCAGGCACGAACTTGGTCATTGAAAAGGGGACACTGGTCTTCGTGCCCTGCCAGTCCATCCAGATGGACCCTGAAATATTCCCGGAGCCGAAGAAATATAATCCGGAGAGGTTCACGCCGGAGAACAAAGCCAAATTACATCCTTGCCATTGGATGCCGTTCGGAGAGGGCCCGAGAAAGTGTTTAGGTATGTGGTCCAGTAGTTCTTTCTTAATCTGTTAATAGCTCATAATTCTATTCTATTGTAAAGAAAACCGCATCAGGCCTATTGAAAATCAACAGGGCTTAAGATTTGGCACAGTGATTGCGGTCTGCAGTCCGGTCCATACAAAATTGACCAGCCTAACCGGACCGCAGACCGCAACCAGTGTGCCAAATCCTTGGACGCCTTGACTAAACGATAATGATGTACTGACTGAGTTAATATTAATGAATGATTGAAGACAGAGAGACCGTTGATGCAAAATTAAGCTTGTGTTTAATGAATTGGAATTAAAGAAGCCGTAATTAAGAACTCGAGGTCCCACACTACACCCAAACACAAACATACACATGCTCGTGGCTGTTGTTTTCGTGATAATGCAGGCCAAAATTTACATCACCTTGATCCGTAACCAGATATTGTATATCCCTTCTCTCAGGATTTGATAAATCAGCATTGAATAGGTCACTGGTTCAAGACCAGTTAGATGATTTCCGGCATTTTGTGCAGTGCATTAGAATATTGCATTTTTTGTTACAATTTAGTAGACATGATAAAAACTCTGAACTTACATTCTTGGTGTAATACTGTCGTAATACACGTATGCATAAAACTACATTTATTTTGTACCTTACATTTAGATCTTTGGAGGAACATTTATATATTGTTGTTACAAACAACAGGCCAGCTAATAATCGAAGAGGTGTACGGAGCCGAAGATTCATTTATGTCATAAGCAACTTTTTTTTGTATCGTGAACTATGTCTTTAGCAAGTCATTATCCTAGCAGGAAACAATTACAGCGGATTCCTCGTAATTATCGGAGTATGACGGAAGTTCTTACGACCTTCCTTGACCTGAAACGTCTCGAAAATCAATCATAAATGAATTTATAGACCTTCACGTAGCCCATTACCAGCAGAACCTTCTTGATTGAGACCTTAACCTAGGTAGACTGTTTACCGTTACTATTACTACAGGATCGTTAGTAATAAAGCTTAATGTTACATTGTAACTCGTAAGAGATAAGTGCCCCTGCTCAAAGCAAGCGTCGCGATATCATTCACAAAGACTATGAAATGTGTTAAGTATTTTGTTGCTTGCGACTTTGTCAGCAGAAAATTTATGTCAATTTCCTGAAATACAGTCACAGACACCTGAAGTACTTCTTTTCGGGCGATAAAACTCGACGTATTATCTGTGCAGCACAAACAATTAGCGATTCGACGATGCTCTAAGTCAGGTATCAAAAAAGTAGACATGGAGCTTTTGTATTTATATGCGACTGTTTTCTGTTATTCAAACAATCTTATTTAATTTAATTTAAAAAAAATACAAATAAAGGAAAGTTAGCCTGTAAGCATCCCACTGCTGGGCAAAGGCCTTATCTCAAATGTGAGGTAGTATGAGCCATACTCCACCACACGGGCTCAGTGCGGATTGGCGGAGGGGTGTTTGCAAGGCAAGCGACTAACCTTGCTGTCAGATTTTATCAAGCCGCAAATAAGGCCTCTGACTAAGCTTAAATACCAATCGATATTCGCCGGGACCAACGGCTTTACGTGCCTTCTGAAGCACGTTGGTGCTCGTGATATACGTCACTTATATGGTCGGAATGGTCACCCATCCAAACACCGACCGCGCCGTAAGTTGCTTAACTTCGGTATTACTACCAAAGCGCTGCCACCACTGCGCTACGAGCACCTCTTAACACTATTATATATTCTGTGGTATGACTACCAAAGCGCTGCCACCACTGCGCTGCGAGCACCTCAAGCAAAATATAAATGAGCAAATGTATGATTGTAAATAAAATAAAGAGCGATAAAACCGCTTCGCTCGTTCTCTGCATCTGGCTTTACGTTACTTAGTTACTTATAAATAGAAAATCCATCACCGTACACATTACATTATTAAATCTTCGATTGTTTAGGCAAGTATGTTGTTAACGCAACATTTAACAGCAGTTTAACAATTATTTACTCGATAAATAAGTCCGAAGTATTTACCTATCCTACATTCTGAAACTAACATTTACCTATCAAATTACTAATAGAAGAATTATCGGTTCAAACTTTAACCTTCTTACGCAGATTAGTACTTATCCTCTACATATATATTTTATAATTGAATTGATTTCGATTTCCAAATCAAACCGTTTATTTGAATTCGATTTTGCCAATATTGTATATTTACGAACCAACCTTTAAAATGGGAAGGTTGGTATTACGTAGTATTAGTTATACTAAAATTTTACTTTAATTTTACTACTAAAATTTTAACAATGTTGGAATGTGAGGTAAACTAAACAGTTGTCTGACTGTGCATTTTTGGTTGCAGGTGTCCGACAAGGGTACATACAATCAAAGATGGCGTTAGTGAAGATACTGCCGAAGTACGAGCTGGTTCTCGACGAGAGAACCCTGGTGCCCATGAGGATAAAGACCTCCAGTCTGGTGCCTCAAGCTGAAGGCGACGTCTGGATTAAATTAAGAAAGCTCCCGCAGAAAACGTAATATTTATTCGCGGTCAAGGTTTTGCGAGTAGCTCTCGGTCTAGAACTTTTGTGATGTTTTATATGACGATCAATTTTAATTAAAGTAGTAAGGGCTCTAGATTTTCTTTTGCAGCGATATAAACGCGCGTTTGACAGTGATGCATGTTGCTTTAGTAACGCGTTTAGAAGATTTGCGATGCAGTCTCTTAGGCCCCTAACACGTTACGACTTAATATTTAATTTGGTGTAGACTAATAAGTCTAAACGTGTTATTTAATAAAATACGATAGGTCGCAGCATGAATAAATATTTAGCATTCAGTACGAATTACAGGTCTAGTTTAATGTTTATAAATATTTATAACGGTGCAGCTGTATGATGAATTGGCGTCATAAAAAGTAATGTTATTTAATTTGTTTATAAATAAAACATATTTTCTAAATGCTTGTTTCTTATTTATGTTTTACTTGTTATATGTTTTTGTTTTTCTAGGTATTTTGGTAGGTCATTATTTTGATATTATTAATATGTAGTATACCAAGGTAGTATCGCTATACCTACAACATTTTATTACCGAGTAAACTTACTTGACTTGACGTCCTATGTCCCCAGTATTATTATATTGTTTATTTGTTACTATAAATATTAGTTAATTGTTGCTTTTTTAGTTCTTTTTTTCTGTTTATTATTTTCGCTGCACCCATTGCCATCTCTCTGCATGACAGGTTTGACTGGCAGAGAATGCTTTTAGCATTAAGTCCACCTTTGTACACCATGATTTGTGCAATAAAGCCTTTAGCAGAGGTCATTGAATTGATTTAACATCAAGAGTTACCTGTTGATATTGGTAAAATATACAATACAGGTACTAGACATTTATAGCACGATGTTTACTGACACGATTGCACATTTTTTTTTATCGATAAGCAGAAGTGCCAAAATCATACAACGGCGCTAACCACCCTGCGAGCCACGGGTTCGATTTCAAACACTTTTGCAAGTTATGTTACCGGCGGATTATGCATAAAGATGTGCTAAGTTCACTCTCGTAACCTTTGAATGATGCAAGTAGCTGGACTCATGTTAGCACATAGAGAGGAGGACAAGGTCGTCCCGGTGCAGCAAACAAACTATTAATCCTATCTTTAGCAAGTTTACCAAGTAAAACCTGGGGTGCAAATATGCACAAATAATTAAAAGTTATAATGGTAAATGATACTGGGTGTGTCATAACCATCTTACTTACGTTTTCGATTGATAGCTTATAATACGTTGTGGTGTGTGAGATATGCTCACAGCATTGCGGTGCCCCCGGTGTTTCTTCATGCAAAAAGCAATGATTTTTACGACTTATGCACTAACGAGCATTAAGGGAGAATCATCAAGTGCGAGTATTGTATAGTGCAGCATTTTAGCCTGCAACTTTTTCGATTAAAATATCGTCATTGAGAAACATGGACGAATAAATTCATCCAAGTCCTTACAGATAGTGTTTCTCACTTCTGTCCAATTTCGTGATAGCATTTACTTCTAAGGGCACTTCCATACTCGGTACGTCTACGCGGTGTTTTGTATCCGATCCTATATGTTTTGTATTTACGTAGTACAATTGACTTGATATCATTATGCATCTCTCATTGTAAAGGCAATAAACATTTTTTCATTTCATTTCATACACAAATTCGGTTCGTGAATTTCTTGGATGAACGACAAGACAATACACATCAGATTCGGATGAGTGCGAGTGCGAAAGAAGAACCGGATCAAAGGCGGAGTCCGATTCCGAATTTAAACTGACACATTAAATTTGTGTGCAATAAAGAGTTATCTCACCTTACGTATAGGATACGGATAAGTACTATGTGTGAAAGCGCATTGTGTATTACATTACTATACTTGCATGTATGTACTACTCACTCATTGAATACATAGTTAGTTGATAATGAAATCATTTATAACATCTCCAACAGCTGTGGTTTCGTAAGTAAGCCAAGTTCACGTTCAAATGGTGGATCACTTGTTGGTTACGTAAATTGTGTTTAGTCGGCGGTTGAGTGAGAATTTATTTATTTACTTTTATCTAATTTATTATGATTATTCAATCATTGTATTACTTTTTTTTTTTTTTTTTAAATTTATTGTTACATCAGACAAAACTTATTCTAATGAATACATGCTAATACCTACTCATAAAAACCTCAAGTGGGTTTATCTCGCAGTAGGCGAGTTCGGGCTTACATGTAATAAAAAATATTTTTTCAAGATGTTTTTGCATTGTTTGGAGTCCGAATTACAAATATCTTCGAGAAGCGATTTCGGCAGAGTATTTAATATTTTCGGCAAAAGGTATTCCATCTTTCTCGTTCCGTATAAGTTATTATATAGCGGTAGAACATACATACTTCTTCTTATGCATTGCCTAGAAAACACTGCCGATGACATTGTTATTAACTAATTAATGTTGGTATATTTTAGTCTTTGTATCTTTTCTTCATATACCGGAAAAATTAGAATGGTTTAAAGTTGATCGGTTTTGAGCTCCAATAAAAAAAAACGTTTGTAAACTCTATCTATGCCTTAGTTAATTATTAGTTTATTAATAGTCATACACTCATATAATAAGTGCACATAAGAGGTAAGTAATATAATAAACACGAAATAAATTAAGTAGTACTAATCAGTCTTGTTTCTCTTTTTTCTTAGATGTCTGTGTCTCTTTCTCGGTTTCCTGAGTGGTTTCTGTCGCTGCATCTTCGTTATTAGGCTCCGAGATCTGCACCCTGGGAGAAGCTGATTTTCTTTTCTTCGATTTACCAGCCTGTACGGCAGCATGCTTTAAATTAGACTTTTTTGTCTTTTTCACCGACCGTGGTTTAGAAATGGAACCGCGACCTTCACTTATGGATCTTCTATATTCAATAATATTCTTCATCTCTTCAGTTATATTGAGCGTCGAGTTGTATATCGAATCCGGCCTTTTGGAAGAGGAAGCGGAAGTCTGCACTGATGCAACTGGATGACTATGTAGCTCGTGAAGTTGCGCATCTAGGTTCTCTTGTAGCATGCGCCGTATTCTTCTTGCGATTGACTTTGCTTCTTTTTTACTTGCTAATTGTGCAGTCGTTGCACCAGATTCAAAATTGACACCTTTAGGTCCAATTTTCAATTTTTCTGCTGCCTGTTGTCGGACTATTGGGACTGCCATAAATGAGCTGTCTTGAGAGGCAAGATCTGGTTCTGCTATCGAGATAACGCTATCTACTAAATCGTATATCATTTTCACAATAAAATGCTTTTCCACAGGTATTTCATCATAGAGTGCTAGTTTTGAAGAAACAAATCTCTCTTCGCTCCTTATAAATGGCTTTGATTGCGGGTCGGCGTACTTGGAGACGTACAAGATATCGTCATAGCTCGTATCGTATAAGACTTCTAAGTCTTCATCTTCGGCCGTGCGATCTGTTTGCGTACCGTTGTAGTTTCCATTTTTATATTGGTAGTTCATTGCAGTTTTGTTAAGGAACGAAGTTTCAGAACACCTTTCGTCACTGAACCAAGCATCTGGTGATACTATACGTATTTGTTTTTCATGGTGCTCCTGTAAACCGATTATGAAGTTTTTAGATATAGGCTCAAACGATTTTAATGTATTCTACTAGTTGTCTTTAGTTGGTGTAATGAGACTAGGTTGTAAGGTATTTTTATCGCTCTACCCCCACCTCTATTATTCGATAATAATGTCAGAAAAACGTAATCCGTCTGAAGCTATAGTAGTATTAAACACTCGCTTCCTCTGCGGCAATAAAACGTGGGACTGCGACAGCGCATTCTTATTTCTTTTTTACACTCACAGGCCTTATGGGTAGGCGTAGTGCTGCACGTCACACTGCACAGTTACCGATAAGTGCGTGCGCACGGCTCACTCCCTAGGTCATAAATGATTTATGGTCGCCGAGGAATAGTAAAATATACAAAATTAACTCACCAGCATCTTTTCGATGTTGCCGATGAGGTCTGCGTTGATGCGGACCAGCTGGAAGTCGACGACGAGGAGTACCCTCACTAGCACGAGCAGCGCGGAGGACAGCCAGCAGATGGTGTGCAGCCAGGCCGAGAAGATCGTCAGCCGGATGGCCTGGTACACCCCGCGGATGCGTCGCTCGTACGCCAGCGTCGCCACATTTACAGTGTATGTGCAACTGTAGATCGTAGTTATACATGGTGACTTTGAAAACATTGGCAATATTTTAAACTAAGAACCTACTCATGATTCATAGTCGCTTCCATATATTAAAATGAAAATCAATTGTTATGAAAGATATAGATAGCTAGTAGATATAGGTAGCTAGGTAGATAACCTAGAAGTAGCACGTTACAAGATATAAGACGGGCAGATGTTGTGCAGCCAGGTGGAGAGGACCGTGAGGCGGATGGCCCGGTACACCCCCCGGATCCGTCCCTCGTAAGCCAGGGTCACTTCGTTCACCATGTATGAGCAACTGTCTCATGACTAAGCTAGATATTGGATATCGTTTATAATATATTTTTTTAACACTCACAGTGTCATATTTTATTTTTAAAGGATTAAATAAGAAATCAAAATTTGCGCACGGGCGGGACTCAAACCAGCATCTTTCTGGCTAACCGGGCCAATTGCTCTTCTAATTTAGCTACCGTGCCGTCGGTCCGATCTCGCGAAATTCTTGGTCTCTTAAGGATACGTCATTGGATATCGTTTCAGAACCGTCATCATAACAGATGTAGACGAATAGATAGCAAAGCTAAAGAGGGAGTAGGTAGGTAGGACTCGAATAGGTGAAACTAAGTCGCGGTGTAGATACTTGAACACTAATTAGGTACTTCTAGGTATTTTAAATGTATATCGTCATATTATTTGTATGTATGATAACATCCAATTTTAAAGGTCAAAGGAAAAGACAGACTATAATGACGATGACCAAGCTAAAATGATTATCTAAATATTATGGTCATTGATTTCAGTAGTACTAGTACCCAGCCACTCACTGGTGTCAAGTAGGCATCAATTCAAAGACCGGTGGAGAGATTCACACTGGCCAGTACGAGCGATGCGCTTGCGCAACCCAAGTTGAGGGCCGTAGCACCGGCATTCACGTCCGGCCCACTAATGCTTATCAACGCAAGGTCACTATCAAACTGTTACAAACTGAGTGTGTGATGGGATGCTCTTCTGATCGAGTTAGGTAAATGGAGGTTAAGATCATCTTCTTAAGCTAAGGTTAAGTTTATTTACTAAAAGATTTTTACACCAATGCAATGTAATGATATGGTACAAACTTCTGAATGTTTTTTTGGTTTCAAAGTGCGCAAAGAAAAACAAATGCTTTATGAAGTAAGTGGACGATAGAGATGCTTCGCGAAATGTCTTTGTTTCAAGAGTTTACAGTTTTTTTTGTGTTTTTAAAAGTCCGAGACCACACAACGAAAAATCTCGCTACAGATCTTACGCAAAAAATACTTAATAATTTCAAATCACTTTAATTTATTGTTGATGAATTTAGATTAGTACTTAGCCTTAGCGGGGGTAAGATGTACCACCACTATCACATTGTTTATTTTGTACTGATAGGAAAATAGATATTAGATTGGTACTCACGTAGCGCTGCCGGTGATCTCGCCGAGCTTGATACAGAGTTCATTAAGCCCGTAGTGCGTGACAGCAGAGGAGTAGACGCATAGTCCGCCCATCGCCAGCGAGAACACGAAGATGGGCAGCAGCACGCGCCACGGCCGCTGCAGCCTGTGAGACAATAAAATAAGAAGTAAGCAGTGGTTTCACTTGATGAAGATTACTTTGTGCGTGTAGTGCGTTACAGCGGAAGGGTAGACGCAGAACCTTCAATCGACAGCAAGAATACAAAGATGGGCAGCAGCACGCGCCACGGCCTGCAGACTGTGAGACAATAACATACATGACTTAATTCTACAAGAATATCTCTCAATTCTCACTGAGTGTCGAACGGTTGGAGTCTTGACACAATACGAATTTCAATTCGTTTGTGGTGAGGGTTCCGACCGAGCAGCTGTCGACCTTCATGAAAGCAGAGTTTTGGCCGAAGGGTGTTGTGTATCGCCGATTTCGCGGACGGTTACCGGACACCAAGTTGCGCAACACTACGCCGGCAAAATAGTGTCATTTATTTTTATATTTTTAATGTTTTTATTGTATGTATATTAGTCTTTAAGGTATTTATTGTATGGGCCTTAGTTGCCTGAAAGAAATGATTAAATTAAATTAATTTAAATTGGTCATTAGAACCATGAAAATATAACTGATTAAAAAGAACATATAAATTTGGAAATCTTACCTTTGCTTTCTGCGCACGCTCGCTACGCTACGCTTTATATGGTTTGATAGAATCTAACGTAATAATATAATTTGTAGAGAATCTATATAAGTACTTATTTTATTCTAGCTAGGACGATTATAGGAACGATTGACATCCTTATTTAAAACTTTTTGACTTTTTTAAATAAAAAAAGGAGATTTGTAAATGATACTGTTGAGATTTTATTACATCTGAGTATGATGATGCAAAGTTTCGTAAGTGTATGTATGTTTGTTCACGGATTTTTAATACCTGTAGCCATTAGTAATAATAGTTCAATGGCTGTAGGTAGCCGATCATTATCTGTTAAATCATCTGAAATGTTTATAACCAAATCAGCTACCTAATTAACTTGTTATTCGTTGTTTATTATTCAATATCAAGATGACCTTACCCAACCTTTCATTTCGTCAGCCACTTTAAAGGTAATAAAATGATTATCAGTACAAAATAAGCAACTGGGAAATCCTTATTGAGGCCCGGAATACAGTCCTTTCTCGTGACCTTTGAATGTTATTTTTATTTAATAAATGTCCTAAAGATCTGTCGCCTAGGCGGAATTCCTTCATCACTTCATTTATCATCCGTTTATGCGGCTGCCAGATATTTAATTTATGACTGCATGTTCAAAAGTTTATGCAGGGAAAAAGTGCATTGAAATTGCTCAAAGCTTCGCTAATAAGATGTTTGAATTATAAAGTGGAAGTCTTTTAGCAGCTTTTAGCTGATAATAAAAATGACTTACCCGGTGAGGGTAGTGCTGCCTGTGGAGCACATGAGGAACATGGTGGTCCACACCAGCCCGAAGATTCCAGAGACCAGCGGCACATACGTCGGCAGGTAGCACGCGCTTTTCTCCAGCCACTGGGTGCCCACGAAGTCAACCGGAAGCACTGTAGAAAGAAAATTCAACTGGAAGAGAGGAATGCCCATATTGGAGTAAAGATTTGTTGATAGACTCTTCATCATTAACATTTGAATATAATATGATGCAGATCAAACTAGAATGTCAAATTATGGATGTATTGAGAGTTTAATTTAATAGGCTGCTGTTATGTTATTAGTAGGCTTAGTTATTACAAGTCTGAAAGATACTTATGCCGCACAACATAGTAAACAATAACCTGTGTATTTAAAAATAGTGTGGAAGCGTAAAACATACTGCGCTGACCCCAGATAAACTGGGAACAGGGCAAGAGAATGATGATAATTAAAAAAAAAACTTAATTATTTGACTCACCTTTTCTTCTGTCTCTGTATTAAAAGCACAAGGTTCTAATGTGACCTACGTTATTATTTGACTGACCATGTGTGGGGTCAAGTTTTGACAAAAGATCTTTAACGAATTAATTTCTATAGATAGGCGTGACAGTGAAATTAATTTCCGCAAGATTGTCGGACAATGCCCCTGCCTTAACATTGGTTGGGCAATTAAATTCTTACGATCCCTCTTTACTTTTGCCTTGAGATGCTTCCGCGCATGATTTACGGTTATTTCTTATTTCATTTATTTAAATGAACCGTATTGGCTTATCGACGTTCTTCCATCAACAGAAAGATAAAAGTGTCAGGACCCATGTTCCATAACGTTTTCTAAATACTTAACCAAAATTTAACTCTGCACGTTAGGTATAGTGTTGTCGGCATATCGTTGTTGTCGGCGAGCAAATAATTAAAAGAGTTGAGGAATTAACCTCGACAATATTTGATTTGGAACGGTCCTATTTCACCTTACCTTTGTTGGCCAACTAATAGACCTAAGATTTCGCTATTATCTTTAAAATCTCACCCACTGTTCCTGATGCTTACTGTCAGCGGTCTCCTTATCCGATGGTATGAACTCGTAGATGACGTTATGCCGTAGTGACGTCAGTGAGAGCAGCTTCGGGAACAGCACGCACTTCTCGTCGAAGAGGTACATCAGCATGTGGAAACAGAACGTGCAGAACGACCCGAAGACAAATGCCATGAAGAACAGGAGGAGGTGGGCTCCTGAATTTAGAGAAAAGGCGACCAACTATTAAGTACCTTTTTACCTAGTGTTGTTTTGTCACGTTCTAGACTTTTATGTATGTACTGACGAGACTTTCTCCTCTCAGTAACAAGTAGAAAAGGTAGAGAGCGAAGACTTTACTGACATGCTTACTCTATTGACGATTGCAATTGGTATTATGTATAAGGTGATATTGTGTGGGGGATTATATTAGGCGAGTATACTGATCTGTATATATATCTGTCTGTTATTGTGTAAAAAAAACATATAATTTTTTCTACAGCATATTACACATATGTGACTTTAAGTGACAAATTATAACGCAATGATGGATATTTTAAAACCTTCGCTTCTTAAGCTTTTAAAACATCTTCCTTACAAGAAAGGCTTCAACAATTTAAAATTACTTGCATAACCCTCTGCTACAGTAATTAAGTACGATTGTGTAACAGCGAACGAAAGTAAAAACCTTATCTTGGTATCTAAAGGATAACATGCCTACATTTGAATCCAAGGAGTGGCCTTGTTACATTGGTGCATGAATAGAACTATTTGCAATATTGGCCTCTTCACTGAGACTGAGTTTAGTAGCCATGAGGTGTAGTGAGCACTTCACTTCACCCACACAATTGCTGGCATTGAAGACGTATGTTATTGATCTTGACTTATGCAGCTTTTCAATCTCCATCTTATGCAGTATTACAATGTTGCATGCTCAATAAACCGTTTTGGCAGTAACCGTAGTTACATAAGTAATATTTCACAGATATTGGCTTTGATTTATGATTGTGTTGGATAACTAAACGTTCTTTGATAGAAACCAAGATATTATCTGGTAGTGCTTACTTATGTAATTTTCGGTATATAGTAGAAAGATACTGTGATCATGTAGGTTGTTCCATGACATCTTTTGAAGGTATTTTTTTCGGTAAGTAAGCGTGCAATTCTGCCATGTTTTAGATACGTAAGTAGGTACTTCTTTACTTTTGTGAAACTGGTCCAAAATCCTTCACATTTTAAAACGAGGAAATGAGCGTTAATTTAAATATACTTCAATTAATTAAGATGGAAAGTCATGACCAGCCCCAAATAATGCGGCACCATTTGTGTCTTCTTTTGGACTAAGATTTGATCGATTTATTGATTTGATCTGTTACCTTTCCATGCACCATTTATTTCAGATTCACTCCTCTCTATCAAGCGGTATTCTTGAAATAATGTCACTCTTTCCATTTTAATACAACAAATAATTTAAATAATTTATGAAAACTACTTGTTTGTTTACGATAATCTTTGATGGAGTGATGTTTTTTTTAGATTAGACAAAGTCAAAGTTAAGACAGTGAAAAAAGGTTTATCGAAGGCAATTATGACCTATGGTTTATGATTTTATAATAATCAAATATGAACATACCGTTTATCTGAATAGAATGCATATAATAACGAGATAAACTCTATGGGAATAAGAATAGGAATTCTTAAATTTTGTAGGAAATTCGAACAATATCCTTACTACTACTGTCCGAGATTGCTTGCAAGTGAAGTCTGTTAGTATATGGCTATAACTCCATTGTGCTTATGTGCTTAAGAGCATACTGTTGATGATATCTGAGAGAGTCTGGTGTAAAAATAACCATCTCACATAACGCCGCATCCATTTATGTAGTGTCGTGAACATGTCGATAATTTAGATTCGAAGACGTTTGGTTCAGTTACTATAATTTCTTTAATAAAATGCCTGGTAATTGATCACCCTTGCCTACTAATTGCGATGATGGCTGTGCTACACATACTAGGCGCCACTTCAACCTAGAAGTAGGTACCCAGGCCGGAGTTTCAGGACCAGTGTGTCTCTAAATAAAGCGCAATCCCGATTGGAGGTAAAAGTAGACCTAAAATTTTACACAAAAGATAAGCAAAACTTTATTTTTAAATTAAATATTTGATTTGATTCAATTGAAAATAATATAATAATAATCTATGAAATAATATTAATAATAATGTTCTATATCTACTTATAAATTTTACATGCATACAATGGCGAGACATGTCGATTATTTATTCTCATCATAATGTATCCATCTTATGTACCGTGTCTCAAAGTAAATAAATGATTTGATTTGATTTGATTTGATATTTTAGCTTTTATTCAGGAATCTCATTTTCTGCTGTGATCGCTACGTGCAAAAAGTATACAGGGTCTAATAAAATCGATTATCAACCGCCAACGAGGGGTACTGAATACGATGACAAAATATTGCTCTCAAAATACAATATCTTTTTTTTCACCGGAATTGACCCACCATTTCAAAATAAATCTTTTTTTCTTATTAAATTTTAAAAATGAAATCCTCGCTTTGTACTGGGATGACGCTATGAGCAATTAAGTTGAGGTATTTATATTTTTTTTACGGCAGAAAGAGAAGAAGAAGAGAAGAAGAAAGAAGTTACGGCAAAAATATTAAACTAAATTCGCTTACCTTTATTGTATCATTTTAGGTCTACTTTCACAACAGAATTGCACTTTATCCAGGAAAACACTATATGAAATTGTTTCAATCTTTGTCATCCACAAGTTCATCAACAATGATATTAGTTAATGTGCTTATTTGCCGCAAACTAAGTTTAGCTGTATCTTTTCCCTTATCGATAACATAAGCGTTTCTGTACATCAAGTGGAAGTGTTTAAAGCATTCGGTCACCACACTCGTCTGTTGATAGCAAAATGCTCCGGTTAGCGTATCGAATTCGAGTGTCATAAATGTTTGAGTGCATTATACTGTATCAACTGTGTTCCAATTCTCGACATTTATAAGATGAAGGCGTTAACAAAAGTGTTTTTTGTGTTGTTTGTTTGTGCTCAAATCGATTATTCCGTTGGTGATTTAATCACTAAGTTGAGTTTATCTTCATCTAATGATGTATCATGGACTTTGGAGAACAAAAACGGGTGTAAGTATTAATCATTAACTATAATTTAGCTACAGCGTGTTCGTGATATAAGCGCTTAAAAACGTCCTACCAATTTGCCGACTTTATATTTTTTGACCTTCATGTATAATACATGAAATAAGGACAGTTGAGAAATGAATGGCTGCTTGCTATTTGTTTACATTTGGTGACTTGATCGAAGCCGGTTTTGTGGCAAGTTTAAGCACACAATTATCAAGTGTTTATATTGACAATTACACACCGTTATCAATAAATAGTATAGTAGCAGCCGTTACGTTACACATAAGTTCTCATTACGTATTTACTTATTGAAACACATATTTCCGCTATGTGTATAATAATGCATCTTAATCAGCAAAATAAGCCATGAATTTATGTCATGATACGTAAGAAAGTACTTCAAACTTTCTTACGTATCATGACATAAATTCATGGCTTATTTTGCTTTGAAGATTAATACATCTTTACGTACGTCTGTATGTCATAATTGAAAAATCCCTACATTTTGTGAATTTCATGTTGTGTTTTAGTGACTTTGTCATTTAAACTATCAGCTAAAACAAGAATATGTTAATAAAAAAACTGGAATACTGCATCAACTGCAACACAATACCTGCATACTTGTCATTTAAAGGACTTAAAAATTACTTACTGAAAGGACTCATGATGATTCGCGAGATTAGAGGGCTGGAATGCGAAGTGACTCGAGTCTAGAATTCATACTGAAAAGCTTAAATTTTTCAGAAAATTAGCACCAGCTGGATGTTATCAGCCAACGAGTTACATTTGACGACGTGTTTGTTGTATTGGCTTGTAGCGCTCCTGACTATTACGCCGCCCGTCGCGGGTTCGAATCTTGCAAGGGGCAAATGTTTGTGTGATGAGCACGAACATTTGTACCTGAGTCATGGAAGTTATAAGTATGTAATAAGGTACTAATTTATGGAAGACGCCCCCGTCATAATAGTTATGTGGTATTTCGTAACTTCGTCCTTACCACGAACCAGACAATTGGTGTGTTGTCTGGCGCATATCATATTTATCAGTCATGCATTGACATAGGAATCAAAGTACCGATCGACTGTTTCAACAAAACTTTTCTTCCAGCCATCAAAGTGCCGGGAAGAGTTCCCGGAGGAGTGTACTCGGACCTGATGAGAGCTGGAGTTATCGGAGACATTCTCAAAGGCTTCAACGATGTCCTGACCAGATGGGTCGCATACGACGAGTGGACTTATACGGGAACATTTAGCGGTAATGCCGAAAAAAAACTACTTTCTTTAATGATGAAATAATAGGGCCTCACCTATTTTGCTTGCATGCGTTGCAAAGAAATGTGTGTGCGTTGTTTCATGACGTCTTTAAGTAAGTTCCGGTTAGTGTTATGTGTAAAAAAAACATATGAAGATTTCAATTGTTCGCTGAGTAGTGCCTACTTTTTTAATGTGATACAGGCCCTTAATGTGCATCTTTATCTGGGAAATCAATATTTTTATGGGGTTTCCTATGTATTTCAGTGACTGAAGACCAGCTCAAGCCAGCTGTAGCCCACTTGGTCTTACATGGAGTGGACACGTTTGCTGAAATAACGTTGAACGGCAATATGATAAACGTTACCAATAACATGTTCGTCAGATATGTTTATGATGTCAAACCACATCTGAAGGTAGGTAATTTTAGAAATAAAGTCATAATAAAAGTTAGTCATTCCATTCTATCGAAAATCCATGGAAAGCGCAACAATTCCTGACAAAATCGATCAATTTTAATAATTACCTAGTTTGTCATAAAAACAACAAAATTACACTGTGCTTAGGTACTCTTCTCTAGGCTGGGAGAACAGTAAACTCATAGATTGACCCATTGGTCGCGCTCTATTCTAAAGTAATTGGTAATCGGTGGGTAGACGCTTGCGCAGCCCGCGTCTTCATTACTATGATGATGTGGAAACTGTTCGATTGGTTTATTATGCGAGTTCGTATAGACGTTGCTGCCTGCTCGTGTGAACATTGAAATTGTGATGGCATTCCATTCATTGCTATACGGCTCACGGCTGATGGGTTGTATGTTGTATTTTATTTAGAGAGCATTGAGTGATAGGCTATTAGGATTTTGTGATATAAGTGTCTTAGCTCAGTACTTCGTTCGGATAATGGCAACGGTCCCTTGAACAAATTGTAGAGTAAGTAGAGCTTATTTGCGATTAGCGATAGTCAAGCCTTATTCGTTAAAATATATGACCAATTGATTTGAGATGACAAAACGAGAGATGTTTTTAGACATACGTTTTATAGATTGATTGAATCATTCTTCTAGGTGGGGTTGAACAAACTAGAGCTGAAATTTCTGTCACCGGTGCTCGTAGCGAAACAACGCTCGGATCGCAACTTTGTGGCGCCTGAATGCGTTCCTCCGGAGTACAATGGAGAGTGTCACGTCAACCAAATACGGAAGATGCAGGCTTCCTTCAGCTGGGATTGGGGACCAGCATTCCCTTCCGTTGGTTTATGGTAAAAATGCTGTTATTAACACTTGCATAAGGTCTAGAATTTTCTAAATCTTTTAGGCTAAGATCCAGCGGTATTTGCTCCGTATAATGTACATTTATATTCGCTTTTGCTAGAAGATGCTTTGCTTTAGTAATACTTAAGTATGGTTAGACTTATGATGGTGCATATTTATTGGTTTTAGGAAACCAGCGGAAATAGAGTTCTACGATGTGGCAATCATACGGGCCATTGGAGTTAAATATGAAAAGCAAGACACATTTTGGAACCTACACATAACTAGCCACATAGAATCTAGTATGGCTGCCAAACAGATCGATGTAACTGTTCACGCTTGGCTAAAACTGGAAGGGAATCAAACGCAGCATGTTTCGAAGGCTTTTACCCTGCAAACTAGGGCAGATGGACACACCGAGGCGGTTAACCATATGAAAATAAGTGAGGTACATTTTTTATAATCTAAATCAGTTAAGTAGTTTTGGTTAAGTGGTCCACACTTTCATTCCACGCAGCGCAGTATTGACTAGCACTGCAAAATTTCAGTGAAAATATTGTCATTTTTAGGGTTCCGTAGCCGAATGGCAAAAAACGGAACCCTTATAGTTTCGTCAAGTCTGTCTGTCTGTCTGTCTGTCTGTCACAGCCACTTTATTCTGAAACTATAAGCATCACATAGCTGAAACTTGGTAGGTAGGTGTATTCTGTTTACCGCTTTCCGATTCAGATACAAAAAGTGAAAAAAAATAATATTAAAGGGGGCTCCCATACATGAAACTAAAACCTAAAAATTTTTTTTTACTCAAACCTATGTGTGTCTATGGATAGGTCTTTTAAAATGATGTTGAGGTTTCTAAAACAATTTTTTCTAAAAGTGCAAGGTTTGAGATATAGACGCTTCCAAAGTGGTAAAATGGGCGTCCCCCCCCATCTAACTTTTGAACTAAGAAAGTGAAAATGTTTAAAAAAATATATGATGTAGATCTCAACAAAAACTTGCAACGAAAATTGGTTTGAAGGAGATCGAACCAGTAGTTTTTGAGATATTGCACATTTTTATCAACCGCAAATATAACTTTGTCTTTCATACAAACACTATGAAAAACAAAGTTATTTTTGCTGTCGCAATATATTGTGATGTTTTCGTTAAGTGAAAGTAAGTGGACCCTGAATTCAGTTAAGGGTGGCACGGAACCCTCAGTGCGCGGGTCCGACACGCACTTAACCGGTATTATTATATCATGGATTGTAGTTATGCATTTTACATCCAACCTAACGCTTTCAGAACAACATCTTTAAATGAAGTATAAATGTTACCATTTATAAGTGGCGACGAAATTGTCGGCACATTTTGCAATGCGCCTCATTTCACGATCCCATACATTTCTTCAATGCAAGCATGAACACCTAAGACACATTTTGTAGTAAGTGAATCGGTAAATACTTTGTATTTTTTTTCAGAATGTTGTAAGACTGTGGTGGCCAAATGGCTATGGAGATCAGCCGCTATACGATTTGTTTGTGGTCGTCTACACTAAGGGCGACAATCCCGACTACTCCCGAAAACACAAGAGAATCGGGTTCCGCACAGTTGAACTCACTCAGACTCCTATCCAGACAGAACTAGGTAATGGACACAATTTATAAGCATCTTTTTAAATTAGTAACTTTCACCACCACACACAAAGACCATAATTTATGTGTTCTTGAAAAATGTAATCATTTTCCAAGACCATATTAGTTTTGCGGTCCAACTTAAACCATTAAATTTCCAGGCAGTTCATTTGCTAATCAGTAAAGCAGAGTTGCATAACTGTCAGCTGCATCGCAATACGCACTTTGTAGTGTTGATGTTTATTGTTTAACATCTCCAGACATAAAAATACGTTACAGTCAAATATGGATAATCAATCAATTTAATTACAGATGGTGGCAGTACTGGGGATGGACTGAGTTTCTATTTTAAGGTGAACGGTTATCCTTTATTCATGAAGGGATCTAACTGGATTCCACAACACATCTTGCCTGAATACAGCTACGAGAAATCACGTAGTGAGTGCTTTTATCTGCGTGGAATTTTATGTTTTGCAATATTTTCAGATTTGTTGTTAACAGGGGGTTTATAATGACAGGAGACAAAACGATTAGATAAAAATATCTCAAGATTATTCAGTGGAACTATGAATGTTATTTTATTTTTTTCCATGATCTCACGGTACTATCTGTAATTCAAAATATCTCAAGCATATCTTATCTTGAGGAGTTCTTGACTATGAACAATTATGAAGCACTTTTTTGTCAATATATTTGTCAATAGAGTGGGCAAATTATATAAAAGTTTTATTTCGGTTAGACCGTAGGAACCTAGTTTCAACGTTCTAGAAAGCGATACTAACTTTACCTCTGAAAAAGAATTCATATGAAATGAAAAGGCTTAGCCTACGGGGTTTCATATTATAGCATCAACCTGTATTTTGCTTTCTCTATGTAAATAGCTAAATAATATGTGTTTATAGCATTATCTGTGTTATAGCTAAACAGCTGCTGCAAGCCGCCGTAGATGTCCACATGACGATGCTGCGAGTGTGGGGAGGCGGCCTGTATGAATCAGAGTACTTCTACGAACTCTGTGACCAATACGGCATCATGATATGGCAGGACTTACCCTTCGCCTGCTCTTTGTACCCTGTTGATGCAGAGTTCATTGAGTGAGTGAGCAAGATTAAGAACTAATATGAAAATTTAAAATGACTTGAATGCATGCAGTAGCTAGTCGTCACATTTGATTAATTGTTTCATGATTTTTTCAGCTCCGTAAAATATGAAGTTACACAAAAAGTGATCGACCTCCAAAGTCACCCCAGCATTGTTTTATGGGCAGGAAACAACGAAAACGAAGCTGCTCTACGTGGCAACTGGTACCAGACCAATTCAGAATTCGACAGATATAAGAAGGAATACGTTGAACTTTATGTCGACAAGATTAAACCTATCGTAGAAGAATACATAGGAAAGAACTCATACCTCGTTTCTAGTCCTGGAAATGGTCTAGAATCGGAAACAGAAGGGTACATTGCCATGAACCCTTACGATCCCCTGTTCGGTGATACTCATTATTATAATTATGTTGCGGATAACTGGAATGCAAAAACTATTCCACTTACGCGTTTCGCTTCAGAATACGGATTTCAGTCTCTGCCTTCGCTGTCTACTATGAGGCAAGGAGCTCAGAAACCAGACGACTTTAGAGTACATAGCGCATATTCCACGCACAGGCAACACAGTCCGAACGGTTATTCATTCATTGAAGCCCAAATGGACAAGCGAATGAGGCTGGATAAAGATGATCCGAAGTACTTTCAAAAGTTTATATTCTATAGTCAGGCATGTATCCTCTAATATGAATTATCAGGCTGTTTATTAAAGGTAGCAAAGTTCTTATAAGTGGCAATGTTTCAGATTTCTCAAGCGATGGTGATGAAAACGCAGACAGAGTTTTACCGACAAGGCCAGGCGACCTGGGACACGATGGGCGCTCTGTATTGGCAATTGAATGACATCTGGCAAGCGCCTTCGTGGTCTGGGATTGGTAAGTAACCACAACTGGATCCAAATTCATTAACACGTTCCGGGACACTACTCCAGACACAATAGATGTTTTATTGTTTTCACGCCTGTAGGCGGGCACTGTCCCGGAACGTGTTAAGAGAGACTCTCCCTACAGAGGTGTTTTCCTCGATGAAATTCACTGTTGTCATTGGCCTTAAAGTTTTATTACTACATGCCCGGACATACTGCATTGGTCACCGAATCTAATTGCCCTATCTATAATATGGAGTCTATAGGTTGTCTATGCGAACGCTCGAGTCTAGTGTAGTCCATCCATCCATAGCAGCCTTTATTTTACTCCTTTTAGGATAAAGGCCTCCTCCATAGTTATCAATTTTCGTCTCCCCCGTGCCACTTTCATCCAGTTTCGTCCTGTGTGGCGTTGGATATCGTCCACCCAACGAAGTGGTGGGCGGCCTCTACCGCGCGTATTGGCCCATGGTCGCCACTCCATAACCCTTCTGTCTGGTCCACCGATTTTCGTCCATTCTGGCTATATGTCCTGCCCATTTCCACTTCTGTCTGGCTATTGTATGAATCAAATAAGTGCTCAGCCCTGGCAGAGGGCAGCAGCCTGCCAGACTTCATGAGGGCGGACCTCTAGTAGAGGAGAACGGCCAAATAAGGAATACATCTACAAGCGACATGTGCCTGGCGCTATCGGTTGTAGTACTGCGATTACCAACACGCCGTGGCTGGCGTGGTAATTATAGCTAGAACCCTTCCATATACAAAATGAAAAGCAAAAACTAGTGTAGTCAACCTTATGTAATTCCTAAGTATTTGCCATAGGTAAACAGTGTGTCAGATGCTTTGAGATGTACGACATCTTGCTGTTTACATTTTGTTCTATTTACAGAATATGGCGGTAAATGGAAAATGCTCCACCACTTCGCTAAAAGATTCTTCGCGCCAGTTCTTGTGTCACCAGCTGAAGTTGCACCGGGCGTGGTGTCTATATTTCTGCACAACGACCGCTTCGTGCCTATCATCAACGCAACAGTTATTGTAGACGTGTACAAATACGATAGTTTCGTCCCCATCATAACTCGGGCTTTCCCGGCTAATGTGCCTGCTCTACAAAGTGCGAAACTGTCGGATACTATTGATATATGGAAGAATGATACTCGTTCCATTTTCATCAAATTCAGGCTAAAGGGTGAGGGAGTGATATCGCCGGAAAATTACTTTTTCCCTCAGCCGTTGAAGTTCATTGAAGGGTTGCAGAAACCGACTATCTCGGTGAGTTCTCAGATACTTAAATCTTATAGTAGATGCGTAGGTACCTCCTACCTACTTCCCTTAGCAAATGGAATTGGAAACAGAACAACCAATGATGTAACTCGAGAGGCGTGGAATGCATATCGCAAGTTGAAATATTACAATAACAGCTATTTTTTACCTACACGGAGTAGCTAGTAGCTTCTTTTCCCCCTAATGGTTAACTGAATAAGCAGTTGGTGATCGGTTAGGAACTTAGGACAGTTAATGTGGTCTTAAAAGTGCTTGCTTATACATATTTGGTAATGATGAGAGCCAAAACCAGTAAATTATTTATTTTTCCTCTTGCAGAAAAATAAAAATAAAACCTGCAATATGTGATTCGCAGTAATTGCAGTCTCCTTGTATCCATACACGAAAGAGCCATTTCATAATTAATTACATCTTTCTTTATCCGGTTTGCCCAGATATACGCGACCGCGACATCATTGTTGTGCATACTTTACTATACATATTTAACTTAGTGATAAAAAAAATAAAAAAAACCTTGGTAACTAAAAGAATTAGGTAATTTTTAAAAACCATACTGATTGGGAAAATATTAAAAGAAAAAAAGTATATTTTTAGCGTGTAAATTAACCAACTATGGGTCAGTTTTACAATGTCTTTGTAGCTCTGGTTAGTGTTGAGTACTGCTTGATAATTCATACTTTTGTGAAACAAGCTCAAGGCAAATGTTGGGCTATGGGGATTTCCGTGGTTAAAATACTTACCCATCAATTGGTTTAGATCAATAATTTGTAAAGCCTTTTAAAGTTCTCAGTCCAAAGCCAAAGTTGCTATTCGTAACCGTAGATTACATTTCAGCACCGCTTGAAAATAAAAAAGATGTCCTTAGAATATTCAATAAGCCACGGAAACTAATAAATACATTGATCCACTTTTCATTTCAGATTGAAGTCTCGAAGCCCAAGAAATTTGGCAAAGGGTACCGCTTTGTAGTAGTGGCCAGAGCAGACGCAATAGTACTATTCCTTTGGCTCGAAGCAGACCAGATTGAAGGTCAGTTTGAAGACAACGGCTTCGTGACGACCAGCACCAACGCAGCGAGGACCTACTTCTGGAGCAAAACTCTGATGACGGCCGAGCAGTTGAAGAAAAATATTACCTATCAATTTTATAGTCACTAATAATAATTTTATTCTTAAAAAATGTTAGCCTTATGTGTCTTTTCATAGGTTTCAAAATGCAATACATTATAGTAAGGCCGGAAATGTGCATTTAAGTTTCTTCACTCGAAATTCAAAACATATTACCAAATTACGTATGTTGCCATGCCAAAAACACGCCTCGTTTCTTGCTTGACTGTAGAGAACAGTATAAGTTACAAGTAGGTAAGTGACTTAGTAAAAATTACCCAAATAAATAATTCAAGACTGAAAATGTTTTTTTTATAAAGTTAAGGTACTAATTCCTAAAGAATAAATGACAATCGTAAAGAAACAACCAATAAAAAGCAAATGATCACGTTTATTTCAGTTCATAATGCGAATAAGCGTGTCGTAGTTACAAACTAAATAATTATAAAATACGCAAATTGCAAATATACAATAAGTGCATCTAAAATAATCTTTGGACGACAATTCTTAAACTGGTAAGGGCTGATGTATTGATAGTGCTTATTGCAGCTGGATTGTAGAACCACATTTTTATTGGATTGCTAAATTGAAGAAAATGATAATTTGATAAAATAAACAGAGTATAAACATTTACGGAGATGGTAAACCCCCTTAGTGCAATATGCGGATATTTCTAATGAACTTTTTTGATAATAGAAAAATAATAAGGGAAGTTTTGCAATCCAGTCGAAACGTTATGAAGAAGGAATCATTCGATTCAATCGTATACTATTTTCAAAAATAAAGAGTAGTGTAATACATTTATAAGACCCAAAAGAAACCTACCTATTTAAATACGAAACCATTTCCTTGTAGCAAGGTGTAGTAGTTGTAATAATATTTTCTAATAGTAGAGCTGAGTTAAGAGTTACATGACAGTGGGCTTGAGTCGGCGTGCTACGGACTAAAACTAAAATTAATATCTTCTCTTTCGAATAAATGAAACGACACAGACTAAATGATTTAGGCACGTTAAACTAATATCTGTCAGTTACTTAAGAAATTTAAGAATTCATAAACAATTTAGCGGGGATATCAAGAGGTAAAGAGGTCACCACTAAATTGTCTATTGCTATACTAAACTTAGTATAGCCCGTACAAAAAAAAAAACAACTAGCAGGTGTTTAGTTTGACTTCTAAATCATTGTACTCTGTCTCTTTTCATTTATTTAGAAAAGAAAAAGACATTTATTTTAGTTTTACTCCGTTGCATGACCAGAATTAAACCCAGTGTCACGTTTACCAGTATTATAACTTTATGAATAAGATTAACATATTATATCCATGCTGTTAATCTTGGATTCATACTGTTTTATACTTTTGTATTATTTAAAAATTGTTTTACATCTACTCTCAATTTTCGATACATTATTTGACCGTAATCTAAACATTTATCGTCCTCTTTTAGCATAAACCTGCATACAAATTAGACGGAGATACGTGCTTATAGTTTTAACGTTATTTTAAACATATTTTGGCCGCTCTACATCATATTCTTATAGAAAAATACAATGAACAATTAAAAAACATGCAATACACATGATACAAGACATTCAATTCAGATCATTTTTTCATACCAAATAACAGTGAATAATAAATCTATCAATGGTAATCTACCATACCGCGACAACGCGCCATCTTTATTTGCTTGTTAAACGAAGCATAATGGAATTTAAAGTGAAATTATTTGGAAGCACATTAGCGTAGGTATGAATATTTGTTCATCATAAAAAATCATAATCCCCTTTTTGTTTCACCGTAATCGGATGAAAAACAATATAGCTTACAAAATATGCTTCGTTGCGTTTGCAAAATCATTAGTTTCTTAGACTAGCTTTAAAATTTTTGATTTTAAGTCAAATATACATTTTTTGTATGCTCGTGTATCTTTAATTTGATTTTTATGTGTTCTTATTTCAATGACTTTTCACAACATTACAAGGACAGTTGAAAACTTTGATTCCGATTCTAAAATCTAATGTTGAAACTTTAATAATTTGGTGTATTTTTTGTTTTTTCCGTATAGAACAGGATAACCTGATGAAAATGATCTAAGATCTACATTCCAATGAAAGGGTATATCAACAATTCCTTGATAAGCTAAAGTAAATAAAGCACCATCTTTTAAACCTAACTATTTGCATGTTAAACATTTATTCGTAATCACAAAATGAGTATCTATTATCATCTGAAAATTTTGCAAGGTAAGAGTCGGTTTCATCGTATACTTAAGCATCGTGTACAAAATAAATAAGTGATCATTATAGCAAATATAAAATACTTACTATAAGTTAAAACAAGAACATAATTATTCTAACATGTGAAATGGCAATATAAAGCTTAATATAATATCAAACATTAAGGGCCTGCTTCACCATCGACAAATAAGCACTTTATGTCATTTTATGTGAAGTAGTGGACAGATAACGCGAATGGGAACCTATTCAGACATTGTGAAACAGGCCGTAAGAAAACATATTAAGTAAAATTCATCTGCCTTATAAATAAATTTTACTAAAGACACAATCCAGACATAATGCAATAACACCGATTAGTTTAATAAATTAAAGTTCTTACATAATATGTAATCTAAATAAATAAATATTAATAATAATATCTCACTCTTTTATTTATGTTAGTTGTATCTACTCATCAGTTTGTTTTCGGTGTCAGGCGGCGTTAAATAAATATTATTTAACGCTGCCTTTATGTTATTTATTAATAAAATATTAGTTAGGTATCTTATTAGATTCAGTGTACCGTTTTTGCTAATTTAACTAACATAGGTTAAAATAAAATATTATAAGTTTATCATGCATTGATTTATAATAAACTTTAGCACCAAAATGTTTAAATTGCATTGTTGTGCTCAAGGCCAAATTATTATATATATTTTTCTAACTTATCAAATGACATCTATAAAAGTGGGATCACTTTTTAAGTTTTTTATTTTTTCTAAATATTAATAGCCTCTAATGATTGACTGATTTAAGGCTTGTAAACGATAAAAAGTAACAGAATCTCCCAGCTAAATCTATGGAAGATAAGCGTCTGTTGGCAATGCGCGTAATTTTTATCATCAATAAATTATGGCGTATTCAATTTCATTATAATAAGTCTTAATTTTAGTTTTAGATTTGAGATTCCACCTCAAAAGTTTATTAAGCTACTCCTTGTTTTTTGAAAAAGTAAAAAGTGCATCGATTTTTTTTTTTACTTAAGTTGTTTCCGCTCAAAATCCTTAATGAAATCCTCATAAAAATGGAAACATTACAAAAGAGAAATGTAACATTACCTAGTGAGCACTGCATGTTTCATCTCATATAAAATACTGTTTTGTTGCCAATAGAGCAAGGCAAGCATTAACTTCTTATTTCGAGTTAGAGTTCGTTCGTTTTCGTTATTAGAGGCGCTGTAAGTCTCATATATATTTCACAAACGATACAAATACTTTGTTGCAAGTAATTCGTGCTTACCCCATAGTTTCTCGAACGCTGATACGTGATTGGCTAACTACAACTGCTGTCAACTGTCCACGATTGTGATTGGTTGGAGAGTATACTCCAGACGATAAAATCAATTCATTATTTGATCAGTCTATATTATGTTGAGTTAGTTTTTCTTTGCTTGTCAAATACTGTAAACAATAGTTTTATAACTTTTCAAATAAAATCAGTGAATAAAATAATTAACTACATGATTTTGAAAGATCTCAGTAATCAAATACGTATGTATAGATAGTGCCATCCACGAAGGCGCGCCCCACTCCTTTTTTGATTGAGGAAGGTGCGGGGTGCGGGGGGTGACACGCGCGTCAGTTGCGAGCCGGTCGTCATTCAAAAATTCAGGCTCGTCACGAAAGTGGCTCTACTTAAATTACTTATAAAATGTCAAGGAAAACCCAGTGTGTTGTACTAAAAAATAAACCTGGTATAATCTTCTGTCATTATTAAATTTACTAAATAATTAGGTATAATAGTAACTTAAACATCATAAACAATTTTAAATAAAAAAAAGCATGTGGTACTTATGAAATTACCGGGGTGTACTCTATCGCGGAAGGCTATAAAACATCACGCTAGGACCAACGTTTACGAAGAAAAAACAATTCACGCATATGAAGTCCTGGTGGACCGACAGTTCTCTTATAAAGATTTTTTTTTAAACTTTTTAAATGTTATAAAACGTTCTTACGTGTTTTGTTTACTTCAATAGTAAAAATGTTACTAGCGCAATTTAAAAAAAATATTACTCGTCTAGTAGCTAACCATACCTACTTGAAACTATATCTAAGTAGAGTATCTCTCCCTTTGAGTGTATTTTTTGTAGTGTGCTTGTCATTCATAAGTCATTATGATGTTTCAAATTCAATTCAAATGTTGGAAAAAGCTTGCACACATGTACTATAAATGATTTGGACGAGTGGAGGGGCGCGCCGTCGTGGATGGCACTATCTATAGTTTGCGAGTTTTGTGTTTATCTTATTTTAAAATAAACTAATTTGTTTCAAATGGAATGTAAAAATTGTTTACAATTTTCGACAAGCAAAGAAAAACTAACTTTAAATAACGCATGAGAAATTATGGGGCAGATACCAAATTTTACTTTTGCATACGACCGTTATCCGTATGATGTTTTTGTTAGGCATGCCTGATTGATAATTACTTAAAATTACGACAAATTGACATCCGTTAGTTTCCATGCAAGCCCGTCAGAGAAAAGCACCGAGTCTGTAAAGAAACATCAATTCGTTAAAGCGCTGTTAAATAAATATATTGAATTATAGTGCAGCTAAATGCTGGTGCTATTGAGCTGTGTGCAGATTGAAAGATAGAAACCCCATTATAAGTATAGATTATCTTAGTAAATAAAAACACCATATAGAAATTTTGTATACATACATACATAATGTCTAAATATTCCATATTATTATTTTTAAAAAAATGTGCAAGATATAATAACAGAGAAATTGAGACTAGAACATTATCAGGCAGTAAATCATATTAGTAAACATGCTAAATTAAATTGATTTGTTAGAGCGAAATGCAGATGTATAACAAACACTTACCGAGTATTCTTTGTCACTTATATGTATTTATAAAATAGATAAAAATGGTGCTCCATTTGCTTGAAAAGAAGTTTGTGCACGCAAAAGAAAAAAAAGCTTAAAGTTTACGCAAGCGACTGTACCTACTTTATTTGATACACACCTTATTATTTAAACAATCCCAATAATGACCTATATTAACAGAATATTATACTACATGAGTATTTCAAGAATAACAAATCAGCTTAGAGAGATGGAAAAATCGAGTATTATTTACATAAGGAATAGTAATTACGAATGAGGTAATATGGTATGAAGACTATTTCTTTTGTAATAAGGAGACTTAATCATATTAAGTAACATGATTGGACGGGTACAGATTTTATTAAGTATTTGTTAAGAGGATTGTCGAGTTTTCATACATTTCGAACGCCAACGGTCGAAATATGCTTGCGGGGGAAAACGTTTTCCTACCCGTAAACCTTCATGGAATGAGACAAATTTGGTTTCATTCGTTTTCATACATCCTGAACTTCGCTTTTACGTCTTCGATTTTTTATATAAAGGCTTGATTAGTAAAAAATGACAAAATTTCGAAGAGATTTTTTAGTCAAAAAGTGAATGTTAGGTTCTGATATTTTCTGAAACATACAATATTAAAAAAAAAACATACGAGCATAGTTTTTTCAAATATTTCTAACAGACAATGTTTAAGGGGTGGAAAACGTTTTCTCTTTTTGTATGGAAGCTTGCGCGCACACGATCTTCTTAATCAGTCAGGTATCAAACGACTCCCGGGAGTCGCATAATAATGGAATTTCTATTGTGTCTCGTTCACACATACTTGACGAGTTAATGGTACTGCTTTCTTTTCAATTCTGGCTTATGTCTTAACAAACCAAGAAAGGTACACCAGAAATAACCGACAGTATTTTTACATATCATTAGACTGTCAAAATCATGATAAGTCGTATGGCCTCATTCGTACATGCTTGGATTCACCACAAATCAAAACATCATCAAGGTACACACGGATATCAGATTTACCTGACTCTCGAATGTAGCGCGGCTCTCTCTTCGGAGGGCGTGTCTCTGAGGAAAGTGGAGGATAAGTTGAGGACCACCATCAGGCAACACAATAGCAGTGGGCCTAGGATAGCGCCTTCAGGGCCTAGGTAGAAGATGCCGCCGGCTATAGCCAGGCCTGTGACGTATGGGTGGCCACCGCTGAAAAAAAAATAAGAAAATCATCTTAGTTTAACAGTCGTCTTAGTTTAAAAATATATTTGCTTCTGACGGAAGAGGGAGGGAGGGAGAGAGGGAGTATGAGAGAAAGAGAGAGGTGTGAATAGACTGTTGTTGTAATTTTTGTTTTCTTTTCACTCATTGCACATTGCGACATCAATATTTTTTGCTTACCTTTGCAGATTTTAGGCACTTATTGTACGCATTGGTAATATTTGATTGTATTGAATTCATCTTGAATGAAGTTTTGGATAAAATAATGATGATTCTGTTCCACCGATTGGGTCACAGAGGCACTGCCTTGGCGTAGCCTACTTTCTGATACCGAGTTGTTGTTCAGGGATTCAGATAATATTACATAAAGACAGTTTTTAAAAACAAAACAAAAATATAGGAAAAGTATCAAAATTATTTATTCCAAATTTTGATGGTGCTTCCACACTCAGTTTTTATGAAATTGCCGCCTTGCTAGGTTTAGGTTCCGCTTGCTGGACTATAATATTGCAATGAAGCAATAGTACTCACTCTTTGATCTCTGCATACACGGCAGCGTCTAAGAAGGCGATGGGCGCGGCCTGCGCTATGGGCAACAGCAGCGCCGACATGGGCCGGCCTTGCAGCCACACGTCCAGCGCCGCGGGGATGCCGGCTAGATACGGGCCTAGGAACGGAGCCGCACCCAAGACTGCGGCTAGAACTGAAATGATAACGGTTTTGGGTGATTTGTCGTTGCCGGAGTAATTGTTTTGAATATTGAATAGTGAACAAGGCATAGAGAAAATAAACTGACTTGGTTCAATGATAATGATAATGCTAAGCTTTTTTATTTAAAAAAATATAAGGTTTCATTAACATACACGCAGACCGCTTGTGATCGGTTTATGAGGAAAAACGTGGGGAAGGCCTATGTTCAGCAGTGGACGTCTTTTGGCTGATAATGATGTGATGATGATGATGATAAAAAAAATGAAGATGCATTAACAAGTAATATAATATGACAAACAAAGGAGAATAGAATTATAGAATAGAATTATTGGATTTATGGAATGCAAGTAAAAGTAATATAATGTATAAACAACTTTTAATAAGTAAATATAAAGTATTTAACATCTTTTAAAAGTCTTGTACAGTGGACAGCACATCAGACGATACATTTTTGTTGAAAAATAGCCCTTATTCCAACAGCATAAGATACCGCAGTGTATAGCTTGACGTGCTGTTGTCCGTACATAAGGTTAATAAAATTGGCGCAATTATTAAAATAATAAAACAATTACTAAGCCATCAACATGGTAATTCATTTATGTTATTGTGTTTTTCTTGTTTTGTTTAGGCGATCGTAACTGAGCGTAGACGTATTTGTAAAAGTCTAAAGCTTTTTGTCTATCATAGACAATATTATTCCTGCACTGGTTGCCCACACAGCGATTTACGTAAACATCAGTCGGAGGCGGCTTGGGTTCCTCTACCGGTTTTCTATTCTTGCCAGTACTTCTTAGAGTTTCTACGAAATCTCTTGACGAGTCAAAGACAACTTTGATTGCTGTTCTATTGGTCATATTTAAACTGCCGTCTTTGAGTAGATAATCCTTGTCTATCGCCGTCATAGCAGCGCTCGCGTCACCATTAGGCGAATTCGCTTGTCGTATAAGATAAAAAGTGGGAGCCGGTTCGGTGACCTCGTCAGTCGTCACTTCGTTGTTGTTACTGTTTTTTCTGTCACTATACAGCAGACACATAACTTGAGGGTCGAGGTTTAGTTGACACATGTCGCTTTCTAACAATAGCTTCACCACTTCTACTGGTAGAGAGCAAGGTGCGGATATACAAGTGTTGTTATTTACCACATCTAAAATAACGTTGTTAAGCTCCACGTTTGTAGGAGATGATATCAAGTAAGATATGTTCCGACATTTGCAATCGATTTTGTTTTGATTAACACTGATTGTGGTCCCAGCTGATTTACAACTGGCGTAGTCAAACGCTAGAGAGTGTGGCTCTACTATGTGGATCTTGTTCTTGGAGAATATAAAGTACTTATTGCTTACTCTTTTCCTTAAACACTTGACGCCGATCAAAGCGTTTATTTTGAGCAAATTAATATTGTTGTTAGTAATTTCAGTATTCACAGAACGTAGTAGCAAAGCGTTGGAGTAGATATCTTTTATCGTATTCTTTGTCATTCGTAGAAAATCTGTTGTTATATTGACTACGTTTGCCATCAAATCATCAAAGACGTTGTTGTCTAGCACCACAGTTTTACTTCTCACGACGATTCCTTTAAAATCAAGATTTTCTACTTTACAGTTCACCATCGAAAAGAGCGTGTTATCGTTGCCCATGATAGCTTCTATCGCTTGGCTTTCCATATTAGCTATAGTTACGTTTTCGAATTCGATACTTTTGATACCAGTGACATTATAAATAGCCCGCGTATTGATTGTGTTTATTTTGCTGTTGATTACGCGTATTTTTTTCATCGAATGTGCGCCTATACATTTCAGTTCTGTATTAGTCACTGGCGATTTGAATATATTTCTCGGTAGAGACACGATTTCTCTGACGTTTTCTATTGTGACTTCAGGCGGTGTCTGTAACAATGAGTTGGTGGACAAAGACACGAATTCGACGCGGTCGCAGTCTTTTATTTTGAACCGTTGGAGTTGGGAAGGTCGTTGCAGCAAGGGGCAGTCTATTACGACTCGCACATCTCTGCAATTTTGCACGGTTACACTCGTTATGTGATCTGTGTAGTAGTCTTTCAGGTGTATGATGAAGTCCTAAAACAATTTTAAGGTGATTATAATACGTCTATATTTCATTTGGTAATAAAGTTTAAAATATGAAATACTACTTACATTGCTCAGCACAAGTGCGCAGGTGTAGACAATATCGTTCGGAAGGTTGTTATTGCAATTCCATTCGGGGCTTTGACAACTGGTGAAGTTAATTCTGACCCCGGCAGTTAAGTTGACGATGACAAAAAGGAGCAGGATGTATTTGAAAGCCATTTCAGAGGAGCACGGACATTACGTTGGGAGCGCGGCGGGCGTCGCGGCGCGCAATAAAAATATCACACTATCCACGCGTGCCCATCATCCTGAGATAATTCCGCTAAATATGTCGCGATGTGAAAACGAAACGTTTATCTGTTCGCGCGAAATTAATAGTACGTTGAACTTGACATTGTGATCTGTGTCCGATTGGTCAGAAAACAGTATTTGGAAAACACGTCGTGATCTCATCGACAGACAATCATGTGCTTTCAATTTAGTTTGACACATCATATGTGCTATATGTAGTATCTACCTACGCTGTGACTTTATATATGTAGTTAATAGTATTTTTATTCATAGGTAAGATTAACTGGCTACGCTTTAGGTTATACTACGTAAATGCATGTTTTTATAGTGTGGTGGTGTGTTGGTTGGTTGGTGGTGGTTGGTGGTGAAATGGTTTTATCAGAATCAGTTTAGTAATTTGATACAAAGCTTCAAAACATATAATACATTCATAATATCTTAATTTTAAAAAGAAATGCGACTTACCGGACGGCAGGTAGACCACTTTGGCCCCGAAGAAGTTATGCACTAGCCACGTCCACAATCCGTAGAAGAGAGCCATTTTGAACGAAGCTCTGAATACCTGACAACAAAAATCACGTTAATAATCTTGATTCTTTAAGAAAGTATTTTGTGATTGCTCTATATCTCATATGCACTGTCTGTGAAAGATTGATTTCGTGAATTCTACAACTTATGTAAAAACATAACGTTGAAAACAAGGATGCTTGCATCGTACGTTTATAGGTGCAGTGTAATTTTCACCAAAAATTTTTCAGTTGTTTTTGAGTTATACTATAATAACTGAAAAATTATTTGTTATTTAACAAAATCGGCTCAGTAGTTTACCCGAATAAATATCCACATACATAGACACTGACTGCTAAAGTCATAACATAACCTTTCGAACGAAGCTCTCTTCTCTGTTAGCTTATGTTTATGTTTCAAGTATTTTAATTTATGTCTTTTTCGTGGTCTATTACGCCACCTCTATCATTTCTGCTTAACCCAATGTTTGACTGGTAGAGAATGCCTTAAGCATTAAGTCCACCATTTGTACTTTCTTTTGTCCGTGCAGTACAGAATAAAATAAATGATTAAAAACGAAACCCTCACCTGATTGATAGCCACAGAAAGCGCGATGCCCAACCTTGGTCCGAAGTTGGGCTGCACCCGCGTGATCACTTCCACCGGCTTGTAGAGGGCGTTGCTCGACGCCAGCAGGTAGAACAGCGTCGTGAAGAACACGATCTGTTGCCAGGGGAATACAATAAATACTAGAAATATACAAGAACAAAAAGGTATTTATAAGATTAATCGCTCTAGGATCGATAGGCCGCCGGCGGTCGCATAAACTAAAGAATGACAAAAGAATTAATCAACACACGATACGATACGAAGAATGAAGAATGAATACTATTCAGCCAGGATCAAAGCCTGATGGGATTTAATGCAACGACACTTATTTATAATCGCGCACCAGCAAACGACGCCGAGCTGCTTCAGTCACCCCGGGACCATGACTCGTGTAACCGAGTCGAAACGTCGGGAAGCTAAATACGATGTTGCATTAAATCCCGTGTGTTGATTAATTTAGTACAAAATGCAACAAAGTTTTAAATCATACATGACAAAAGAATGTTGATAATCTCTTCCAATAACATTACTAACTGTGTGAGACTCCAAGGGGTAATACTAGTGATCAAATAGCTTAACTTTCGGTTTAGGACATAGCATCTTTACTGAAATCGCAAAGATCACGCACGAATCGAGGACTGTATAAAAATTGATTTACATCAGAAAACTACGTTGTAATGTATAACCTGCTATGCGTGACCACATGTGTGTGGTGAAACGTTACAGCACGTCCGTTACAGCGGGCACGACGCTATCGCACACAGGGTACCACTGGATGCCGACTGCAAGTGTCTTTGGGTGCCGATTGCAAGTGTCTATAGGTGCCGATAAGCGCCGCCTGCAAGTGTCTATAGGCACCGAATGCCAGTGTGTAATGTGTGTCTCGCTCGCTTCACTATACTCACTAAGTTAATGAACATGTTGATGATGGCCCCGCCGCCGCACAGCAGCAGCGAGGTGAAGGCGCCGACCGACCCCGCGAGCAGGGACACGTTGCTCGCCAGCGGGGCCCACACGTTCGACGCTATGGCACTTAACGTGCCGACGTTCGCTTGCACCCAGTCCACTAGGCCGGAATAGTCGAACATTCCTGGAGACAATTTCTTTTATTTACCAATTATCAGGGTTTTTAGTTATCACCCATGTCTCAAAAACTACGGGACTGATTTTGATGATTCTTATATACACTGTACCCTTAGTTAGTATATACCACGGAAAGTAAGCTTTTATATTTCAACATACTCAAATGTTATCAAATTCCAACAATATCACATATACACCGTGCTTTTTTAACCGTCTTACACCCGAAGCCCACGTAATGTAACCATCTTAATAAACCTCTAGGACATGTTTTTTTTTTATTACACTGCACATAATTTTGGTGTAAAAAATATCTAATAGTAATGTTACGTAATGTATCATCCTGTTCATAATGTTTACGTTTTCAACAATGCATTCCTTGACCTTGCCGCCTCCACGCGTTCCGCGCCGTAGCCAATCTAAGACAGTCCACGTGGATCTCTAACCAATCATGCGCTAGCGCAATCCTTTGACGCCCACCGCCTCGCCCCTTTCTATTCGTGCGTAAAATAAGGTCAGTAGTGCCAGACAGCCGAGTGAATGACCCGCGCGTAGTGCTCGTTACAGGATGTTTCGTACTAAATTGTGCTGATATCTTCTTTAATGTCTTAGGCTTTGAAATCTTAATAATAACCAAGTTTTATTTAACGAATGACATGTAGTTATTGGATACTTTAAGTGGCCTTCGGCTGTAAGACGGTTAAAAAAGCACGGTGTATACATGCCGAATTAATAACCTACTTTTTTGCAGACGGTATAAAATATATCTTACCAGGGGTATTAGAAACATCGTTAACAAAGCTGTCCCACGAGTCTTGTATCGCGGACCCGTCGACCTGCGGGCCCACTTGCGACGTGAAATGTCCTGAGACCCAGCTCTGGTACACGCGGTCCCAGATCTCCAGTATTTGCTGTTCAACGCGAGCTATCTTCTCCGGGTCGCCCTCTTTGAGTATGCTTTTAACCTGTGGAAGACATATATTATCATCTTTCTCTATGCTAGCCGTCATTAGTGCGATAAACAAAAGATTTCGTTCCACTAGACGCTCGCTACGACCGAAACGCCTTTTTTGCCGTTCCGCTTGACGACCACAATTGTAGCGGTGGCAGCGAAAACGTCTTTGATGTCTTCATGCCTAAAACTCACGCGAATCTCACCGACGACCTTACCAATACCAAGAGGAACGGGAAAACAGATGGTCGTGACCCCAGCAGTCGCGGCGTCTAGTGGAACGCATTCAAAGTTGTACATTGATACATGCCATGAGTGAGTGATTGATGGAGAAAAAATATATTTTATTGAATTAAAGGTTTATTTGGTTGCAAGAATTACATTGGATGTTTATATTGATATTATATTATGTTGATATACATATTTTTTTTGCTAAACAAATGATGACGGCGATTTATAATGTATGATTATGATTTTTACCGTCATTCAACTAGTTTTGTAATGATTTTGTACTTACATACTTATGTAACTGTTAGGCGTAGTATCCGATCGTAAGCATACAGTAAGTTTTACATAAAGATTAAAACAAACAACGTTGAGCTTGGAATGTAGGTTACATTCCACTTAGCAGAACGGACAAGTGTTTTTTTTAGGATAAATAAAAGTTATAATTATAAACTATTTATATTTAAAAAAGTTACATGACAAGCTACTCACGCCAGTAGAGATTCCTTCCCTCCCGTAGGTGTAAGCGTTGTCTATGAGCGAGTCTAGTTTCTCCTCCCACCCCTCAGGAAGGTATGCATGTAGCTCACTGTTCTGCACGAATGTGCTGTTGAGGAGGCTGCCGCTTAGCTGCACCACGACTATCGCCTCTGAGTATATCTGGAATAGAGTTAAATTAAAAAAAAAAAGAGTGCTTGAACTCCAGCTCGGAAAATAAGATGAGAAGTAGTTTTTGAGTAACATGTTGCACGGTCTAGTTCTCTGTCGTCTTACCACTTTGAAACGAAAATAACATGCACACACGCGAAAATATAGGCCACTTTAAACAGAAGACGACGCGACATTAAGAATAACTAGAAGGTATATATAATATATATAAACGTTTATTTCAGGCAACAGATATTGAAATACAGGCCCATAAAATAAATACCTTACAGACTAACATACATACAATATGATCAAAATAAAATACAATTTAAAAACAAATTAAATTTATAACCTCTGGGTAGGCTAAAAACATTTTCAACATACATTCGAGTTCATGGCATTTGAAGTCGGTTAAAAATATTGAAATGTCTGACTACTTAGTACCTATTTTGTGTCATTTATTTACCTGTATGCAAATGAATATTGTAGCGACAGTGAGGAAGAATATGAGTCCACAAATAACAATACACGAGGACACTGTGTCGACCGAGTCGTAGGCGATGTCACTGAAACGGCTGTTGCATATCGACATCATTTTGCCGATGCCTCGAATGTGAGCGGGAATCAATGCTGTTTGTCTGAAATGAATATGAAAGTGAAAGATTTCAATGGATCCGATATTGGGAACATCATTCATAACTTTCGTGAGTAATGGAGTTTTATCAATATAACTGCTATAGAGATGATTTTAATTTCGAAATTTTTAAAATGACAAGATCAACCCATTTCATATAAAAAAGGTGTTCATTCGTAATTTAGAGCTGCTGCTGAATAAAAGCTGAAGTCTGATAAAAAACCTTGTGTCTACCTCATAAAAACAAGGTGATAATAATAATACTTTTATAATGATAATAATGGTCATTAAAAACGCGGCCATGAAACTTACCGATCATTCCACCAGCATTTGATTTTGCTCATCACATTATTATACTGATTCTCACAAAACAGCCAGACGCCGAAATAGTCGAGCAATCTTTTGATTACATGAATTGCTAAAAAGAAGAGCATTACAGGCAACAGCCAAATGTGTTTCCACACCAGCATACAAAAGCATCCGAAAAACAGCAGCTTGAAGTACAGAGCTGTTTCTTCATCATTGTCGAAGTTGGTTCGCATGTAATTTTCATCTAATGAGCGTTGCTTGAACGATGCAATCAGGCGATTTTCGAAAGCTGTTTTTGATTTCGTATTCGATAAAGGTAATGCTGACAGCGTTCTCGTTTTGAACAGCATTTTAGCATGTCTTGGGGAACTTTGTATTGGTTCGTTGGAAGTCCAGCTTCCCCTCTTTGTTAGAGTATCAGGGGTGACTGGTGATGGAGATTCCTTTTCCGGTGATGATTCTTGTTCACTCGCCGATTGTACAATTTCTGGTGGTTTTTCTTCAGACGGACTAGCCGCTTGTTTGTGTTCATTTGTGATGACGTTATGTATAGCAACAACCATGGAAGCTTCCGGATCTACAAATAGTAAAAATAAGTCACTGCCACATATAAAAAAATATATATTTAAAAACCCAATTGGAAGTCAGTTTCTATAACACTCTTCTGTTTCCACTCTAAGAAACAATAAAAATGACATATCGTAAGGTTATAAGTATACAGGATGTCCCGTAAGTAGAGGTAAAGCCGAAAACACGTGATACTAAAATCCATCACAACCATCACAAGGTGAACAATTCTGTGGATTTTCATAACTTGAAAAGTACATAACTTAGATTTTTATTTTATTTTTACAATGACTGTTATTGTGTAGCCTATCACTTCTTTTCAGCTGGACCACTATTTCCGGGACATCCTGTATTTTAAGTTGGACAAAATCATACCTTTCAATAACATTTTCTTGTGTACATCCAAGACCTCCAGCGCAAATCCGGCTATGCACATAGCTTGCAGGAACACAAATGTGTACACTTGGAAGGACCCGGTAAGGCTGGCTATGAAGCACGTGATCACTAGCCAGAGGAGCTGGGAGGTGCCTCGGAAAAGCCCCGCCCTCTGTGGCGTCCATAGTATGTAAACGCTAATAAAATAGGCCACAGCGATGGTGAGTGTCTGAAAAACAATTAACAATGACCAATAGATAAAAATTAACTCAAGACTGTATGTTGCCGATCATGTAGTGACAAAACTAAATAGTTACCTAGATATTTTTAAGCTGAGTAAAATTAATTGGCATGGATGAAGTAAAAGGTAGAAAAGTAAGGTAAGGTAATAAATAAAGTAAAAAAATGGGATAGATGAAAATAATGACTATCTGAAAATAGTACCATTATTTTATATTTATTTATCATGACATGATAAAACCACCGAATATAAATTCAAGTAAATAATTGCAAGGTAAAAAGAGTCTACCACAATTGTTAATGTTAATAAACAAATGAGTTATCATCCCACTAATATTTATGAGGTGCTCCATCATAGATAGACTGTGAGTCATTTATGATATCACTCACTTGGCACACACACACACTCCTAGTAAGAAAGTGATGTTGAGTTGAGTGTTTTATCTTATTATCTAATTAAAAAACAACAGAATACAATTAATTTCAAACTGTGTAAACATCATGATTGTATATATTTGTGTGAATCTTATAACTAAGACAGATTTGAGTGAGATCATAAAAAATAAAATAAAAATCATTGGAATATGATCCAAGATAAACTAAAGAAATGGATAACAAATACAAAAGCTAAAGAATACCTATATCTTTTATTTGACCTAGGTAAATTTATTTTTACTTGACCTATACAATAAAACCAATAAAAATGCCTAAAACTTGGTATGACTTTAAAAACAGGAATGTCTTCATACTCACGATATATGAAGTGCATAAATTAATGAGCATGGTTGTTGAGAAGCCGATGAAGCCGCATATTTGCCAGAATATGCAGGCGAAGCTTCTCGGCACCGAGTTGTATAGCCATGGCAACACATAAATTGTTGAGAGCAAGGCTATCACAGTCTGAAAATAGCAATTTAAATTTGTTTGAATACTTTTTTACACAGGTGTACTTAGGTGTCTTCTATAATTAAACACTTTATTTTAGGAATCCAAAATATATTTTCTCCATGGTACACTGTAGAATATAAAAAAGACCACAGAGAGACACATATTTTATACAGACTACAAAAATACAAAGAAAAAGAGAAACTAAACTTTGTACTCTATGTAGAGTTCCTTTGAAACATTGGTCTCTTGTACTACCAAAATCAAATAGTATGTGGATTGAACATACCTTGTAATGTTCTCTGAATTGATGTCCTACTGTGTCCGAAGCAAAGTTCACCACATTCATCGGAATTACCATCAAGCCAACTAAGACTGAGGTGTCCGATTTGCCTAAATCTTCGAACCATGATTTGATTTTCCGCGAAAGCTTATATTTGAAAGGGTGGAGAATCGAACCAACTAACAAAGCCCAAAAAAGGGGTTTAAAGAACGGCTCTAATATTAAAAACAGCACGTAAACTGCAGCACAACATATAGTTAGTATGAAAAGAGCGAAGGCATTATAGAACCCATGTTTCATGGGTTTTTCGTTCCCTTCTGATAAGCCCCCAATTATGTTGAATATATTTTCAAATGGCGATTGCTGCATTTTTTATAAATAGGTATCACTATTTAATACAAAAGGAAAAGCTATGAGATCATAGTTAAAATTTTCGTAAACTTTTTGTAAGAGGCTGGCAGGCTGTCAGTTTGACACTGACATTTGTTGACATTGACGTTTTTTAAATGTCTGTTATATAAGGCAGCATGGTCCTAAGACCTTAGCCTGTTCCTTAAGGAACAAAAATACAAAAAAAATGTCTGATATACTTTTTTAAATTTTACGGCTTCGGAATCTAGTCTTATATAGCCCATTTATCCACTCAGTCACCACCATCAACCAGGGGAAAGACTGGAACAGAGCCATACAGTCAGATCTTGGAGTCTATGGTTTCAGTAAGTAAATTAGCTAGTCTAGTTTTAGTTTCGAATAAGTTAAAATCACATAATAGTAAGATGTTTTATACAAGGTTTATATGAGTTTTGCCGAATTCAGGTTTGATCATTACTAATATTGTATTTCTCCTGCTGGATATCACGGCCGAAGCCTGTCCTTTTGGAAGGCTTACTGGGATATGGATCTAACGGGGAGAGGCACCTTTAGATAGTTTGATGTGTTATTAAGTTGTATTGTAGGTACACTTAGCAGGTACTACCTTTGCCTGAATTATTGAGGATACAAACAAAGACAGCTCCCGCTAGGTGCGAAGACTATGGCAGATAAGATGGAGGCTATGCCGGGACTATGGTAAGGAAAGGCAGGACAGCATCGAATCAACTTATTTTCAGTTAGTATGTAGCCCTAAATACCAATAAGAGAAGTATTTATTCATGCTAGGGTTCCCTCTATCTGGCAGAATCTTTTTGCTCCGAAAGTCACTTGGCATAACACACTTCGCATAATTTTCTTTAGTCGAATATTATTTAGGCAGAATTTTCTATTAGCATAATTACTGTTTGGTCGAATATTTATATGCCCGAATTTACAATGGCATACTTTTAAGATAGCAGAAATCTATTAGGCATAATTACCTTCGGCAAAATTTTACTTTGCATACTTTCGCTAAGCATAATGTTTATTAAGTACGATGTTTATTTGGCATAATTTGACTAGGCATACTATGAAGAAAGCAGAATTTCGTTTAGAATAATTTCACTTGGCATATTGCTTTTTCTTTTAAATAGTAATTTACCCTAAAATTGAATTAAAAAGTAATTAAGTTGTGGTACAAAAGTTAGTGACAGAAACGAATCGGTGCAAAACCGACTCCACGCAGTCTCGTTTGCCCCACCCCTAGAGTGTATTTCAAAATCGCGTAGGCGCGGAGGGGCGAGCTCGCGTGGGACTGCCGGAGCCCCGCAGCGCCGGAGCCGTGACAGAAACCATGCATGTTGCATGCTTGCTTGCTTGCTGCATGCTTGCTTGTTGCATGCTTGCCTGCATGCTGCATGTTTGCTTGCTTGCTGCATGCTTTGCTTGCTTGCTTGCATGCTGCATGCTTTGCTTGCTTGCTTGCATGCTGCATACTTGCTTGCATGCTGAATGCTTGCTTGCATGCTGCATGTTTGATTTGCCATGCATGTTGTATGTCAGTGTTGCTGGGATAGAACTACTTGGGATACACAGAGAAATAAAAACCAAATGATAGTTCTGGTTCTGCCTTGTAATGATTTTAAATATGAAAAATATGCCAAAAGACGATTCGGACTGTGAACTTTCTGCAATAGGATGATTCTGCCTATTAACGACTATATATACGAATTGTATGCCACAAGACGATTCTATCTGTGAACTTTCTGCGTTAGGATGATTCTGCTTTAAGACTATTATGAATATTAAATTTCTGCCTAAAGATGATTCTAGCTTACACGATTATGCGTTTTGAACGTCTGATAAATGAGTGAATGCTAATTGATGTTCTGCGAAAGGAAGTTTATGCTATTTGATGATATGCCAAATAAAATTATGACAATAAAAATTCTGCGAAACAAGGTAGACCCTTCATGCTAAACTTCCCCAAAAAAGTTATAGCTTAGTTAAAAACGCTAAATATTGCTATAAACTATTAAAATAGAAAAAAAAAAACTTAAAAAATCTCTGATAATATTGGAATTTGTTTCGAGTATACCAATAAAGTGGCAACGGGTGTAGAGAAAAGGTGTGTCGGTAATTAAATAAAATCTATTTCTTTCTTTCTTTCTTGAGATCTTATAATCTTTTTATTTTATTTTGGTTCTTTCTTCAATAGGTTGGTGTCGGTCTGAGTCGTAAGTATTGGTGATCGGCGCATTTGGCTGACACTTAAATGCGCGATACATAACTTTCTTCGATTAACTTATATGTCTTCTATTTGGTTATGGAATTTATGAATGAAGTACTGTATGGCATCCTTACATGTCTGCGGTTGGTCATATGCGGCCACGTGACCGGCCCCTTTTATCATCACATCCACGAAATTTTCATACTCCTTGATATACCTAATAAGCATAGAAGAGATTCAATTATAATTAGGCTTCAGTATAATATCATAGAACACACAAAGAATAGAAGTCCATTTTGTCGTTCTTACATTTCTGCTCGATTGTCTCTACCCTTGTATAGCCACCTGGGAGCTTTGTTGTATCCTTCTGCTCCTGGCCACTGCAGGTTGTGATAAACGTGTACTGAGAGAGAATACGCGACGATGACGTCCAGCTGGCCTCTGAAAGCAAGTAGTATAAGCTTCTGCTAAATTGCTGTTTAGAAAAATTGCTTCAAAACTAAATTCTGTCACGGTAAAAATTAAACCTGGCTGGTTCCTTCCTAGCTCAAAGGATTAGCATAGCTATCCAACAAATCATAGCCTCATAGATGATATAAATGATATAGATAGATAAAAAGTTTTCGCCTTTGCACGCTAATGTATAATGGTGGAACAAATACATAGATGAGTTCTACTGGGTCTGTTTCACAATCGACCAATAAGCTCTACTAAACTAACGAATAATTTAACTATGAAACGTCATTTCGTATGTGAAGGGTCTGGCAGAAAACGCTAACCAGAACCAACGTCGCGACATTGCGAAACAGGCCGTTACTTTTTATTAAATACATTAAGTAAATACAACTTACCCATAGCACATCACTGCATATTTATTGTTAAGCAACTCCTCCAGCCAGGGTCTTACTGATAATGCAAAATCGTTTGACAGTGCACTATACACTTTCCAGCTGATTGGATTAAAAATCGTCTGCCCTACATGTAATGCCTTCTGAACTTCTCTGTTGTTAAGAAATAGAGCAAATTCCGTGTAGATTTGTTCATCATAAACGTAGTTATAAGGGCTCTGCAGATTACTTAACCTTACAAAGGTTACGTATGCGTGAATCCATTCCTGTAAACCGTACAGTAGTTGGTGAAACTTAGCTAAATAGACCACAACCAACGTTCTTAGATTATAAGAGGCGACACAAGTTGAAAAGAGACGATGTTCTTATGAATCTTATTTTCCTTACTCATAGCAATGTAGACTATCGAAGTAACTAACCTTCCTGTACTTCTTCCAATCGCCTTCTTCGTATGCCTTTTTGGCTAAATCTTCAATGAATTTTACCTTTGCTGACTGTAGAGGGTCTAGGAGACCCACTTCCAACCCAAATTGTGAATATTGCAGCATCGGTGATGGATCCATAAAGCCATTACCAACCGCTATACCCTATGTTGAATAAAATACACAGCTATTAACAGAAAGGTGGTAATAGCATAGGTTGAGTTGACCAAGTTTATTTGCCAACCCTTTCACTACTAGCTAAGTACTAAATATTCGTCAAAATACTTACTTTGAAATTAATAGGTTGTGAGCTGTTTCTATTGTTGTGAATGTAATGTCCGAAGGCAGGGATGTATTTTCCAGCATACGACTCCCCAGCTATAAAAAGTGGTGCCTGTCTTAGCTCTGAGAATACCATGAGGAATTGCTGGATAAATTTTAGGAGGCTTGCACCAATCTGAAAACGTTCAAATTTTTAAAAGTTAAACATATTTGCAGTTATGCTATTATTGCTATTTATATGTGGGATGCTTACAGGCTAATTTAACTTAAAATTATTTCTTTACTTATAAATACGTATACTGCTAGATGTCACGGCATGGTCACGGAGAAAAAAAAAACAATTCATGAATTTAACCAAAGAAAGCCTTATCTTACTTGATCCTCATTTGTAACGTATTGGTCTCTCTCAGTAAAACTGAAGCCGGTGCCAACAGGGTTATCTATGAACAGCACGGAGTATTCACTTGCCCATGTTATTGACTTCTTTTGGACTGAAAAATAAGACCACTTATCTTAAAATACAGTAAGAAATAGCACTATTGAAGAGTACCTGGTAACTAGCTTAGTAGAACATCTATAGTACATGAAAGTAGATTCCAGGACCCATATCAACTTACCAGTTCTGTTGACATATTGCAATGGTCCTATTTCCACAAACAGTCCAAAGAGAGAAGTAACACCCGGCCCGCCTTGCAGCCAGATTATCCACGGAGTATTGTTCAAAAGTTTGCCTTCGGCAGGAAAAAACCAAAAGAATAGATGAGAGCTAGACGTCTTATTGACTGTAATAAATGCTGAATAGCTTTTCAAACCAGCGAACAGAGTAGAATTAACTTTTGATAAAGTTCTGGCTTTCTCGTATTCCCCCTTTTCAATAAGGGGTGTCAGAAGTAAAGGTCCATCATCATAATCAGGTTTAAACTCGCAGGAAATGCTTGTGCTGTAAAAAAAATGAAAAAGTAAATACACTAATTAATAACAATACATAGCAGACATGTATGAACTATAACTTCTGAATAGTATCGTCACAGTCTATACGAGTATAATTAATAATAGTATTTGAAATTGAACTTTCTCGATGAAAAATTTAATTTAAATTAAATTGTCTTACCTTTTGAATAATGGTATAAAAACGAGAAATATTATAACATGAACCATTTTATAAGGTTTTTATTGTTACGTAAGCTCTTCTAGGAAGAGCCAAGCCACTAAAATCAACGCACGTCCATATTTGATGATCGAAGCAAAAAATGTGTGGATTAAAATAAAAACAAATATTATATTATTTACTGGAAAGCCCAAGTAATATCAGCATATCATATTTAAATGCTGATAACTCGAAACAATGCTTACTTATTTTCATGTCCATTATGCTCACATGATAGAAATCGTTGCGGTTTTCGATAATACCTACCTATACGTCGAAAGCAAATAATATTGTGCAAAATTAAAACTCTCACAGAAATATCCTTTGTTGTTTAAAAGTTTACTTTTCATTTCCATTCACCTAATTTTACGACCAGTCATAAACGTGAAGGTAAATTGACCTTTCATAGTAAGTACTTATTATTATTATGAATTCACATAGACGTGCAAATTTATCATATTGTGTTTATATAAAGTAGGAGCCAAATTTAATGGGAGGATTATTGTCGATAGTCATTGACTCCATTAACTAACTAATACTATACAGAGCGTTATACGGTCCCCTTCTGCTCTGGTGTTATTAATTACGACGCAGTCATGAAAGATTGAGATATCAGTGCAAGAGCTACCACCTCACCTCTCACTCTTTAAAAAATACTTATCCAGTCGTACAGCACCTCCTCCTTTTTTAAGTCGGTTAAAAACTAATTTAGTAGATAACTAGATACAAAGGTCGTCTGAACGTACACACACACGTTATAAGTGAGGTGGTAGTTAGGTGTTTTATGTACCTAAGTTTCTTTGAAGAAAGGCAGTAAGTGGGTCGACATGACAAATCAAAGCATGAGTGATTGTAGCAGGCCACTAACTAGTGATTTAGAATAAAGCTTTCCTGCTACTTTCTGACTGTCAATTATACTAACACTGATGTTATTTACCTAATAATGATTGCATTAGCTGATAAATGTAACTTACACGCACTTTTTACATCACTCATACATAAAGGATCTTTTAGTATAATTTATGTTCACCTGAATACAACTCCTATGAGAGTTGGTTCTTTGAAAGAAATAGTTGTTTCAGTGCAGCATTATGAATAGCTCAAAAATTCTTATATTTTGTGTTTTCAGTTTCACAACAGCTACTGCCTTGAATGATTTGCTGATTTCGGATTATTTATGACAAAAAAAAGTGCCTGATTGCATTGAAGGTATCATTGAAACGACTGAATCGATTTCTGATGTAACGTTAGTTAATTTCAAAGTGAATAATTTTGCCTTTCGATGGGAAAGAGAAGTAAAATTTTCTGTGCGTTCATTTCTCCAAATGGATAATGTGCTGCCGAATCCACTTTACATAGTTGAAAGTGAAAACTACGATGAACTCCTAAACGGTGTGCAGCAACTTAGAAATGAGTTCTTTTGGAATCCAAGAGCCAAGTTTATTATAATCATCCAGCATATAAACGATAAACTTGGATATGTTTCAAGCTTATTTCTAAAGTATAACATTTTCAACGTTACTGTTGTCACTCAAAGTGAGAGCGATCATGATATTTATGCTTTCAATTCTCAGTCAGATCAGTGTGGAAAACCAGCGGTAAAGTCATTAGAGCTGATAACCCAATGCTCGAAGCTCAAGGTTACAGATAACATATTTCGCTTTAAAGTACCCCAAAGCTTTATTGGGTGTCATATTAGAATAGTCAGTCACAATTACTGGCCCTTTGTAAGTTTCAATGAAAGTTTTGGAATAGGCATTACTCAGTATCGACTCAAACTATGGGAACAGTCCCAGAAAATCAAAATAGAACTTGTGAAGTTTAAAAGAGATGAAGATTTTGGGACAGTACTGGAAAACTTTACCTTTACTGGAATGATTAGCTTGATTGATGCCGGTGAAGTTAATGCTGCAGCAGGAGGACTCGCAATATTTTATCCAAGAGCAAGGGCCCTGGATTTTTCGTACCCGTACTCTTCGGATTATAATCGAGCTGTGGTCGCTCGTGCTCCATTCATGAGTAACTGGCGAGCGGTACTCACACAGTTTAGTCTGTACGTAACCATAATCATTTGTCTATTCATTGCATATTTCAGTTTTGCTATTGTGTACCACTCTATCTTCGAAAAGAAGAACAAGGATATTGTTCGAGATCTCTTTATTGTATTTGGGTATATTTGCAGCAATATATCTGTTGATACGAGAACTATGAAAGTAAACGATGCATTCAGGTTGATCGTTTGCTGCTTATTGATATTTGTGTTTTTCATGACATTCTTAGTTCAAGCATATTTATTGAGTGTCACTACACATCCTATAAGAGAACATCAGATAAAACACTTAAACGAGGCACTTGAAAAGTGTAAGCCATTGAAAAGTAGCATGTATCTGGTTACCTATGGATCGAAAGATACTCCTGATTGCTTGACTGTAATGGAATGCTTGCATGAGCTGACAAAAAGGCGGAACGAAAAGCTTTACACCTCAGTAGCGGATATTAATTTCGACAGTGTAGCTTGGCATTTTGTAGATTCAAAAGGTGAGCCAGAAGTGGTAAAAACTATTGAGCCTCTGCTTCAACTCCTTCGAACCGTGTATTTTGAACGAGGCTCTAGTTTGCTCGCAAGCTATAGCAAGATCTCTCAAATATCTTCGAATTTCGGACTGTCCATTAAAAATAGTCGAGAAATTTTTCATCGTATTCGTTTGATAAAGGCTAAGCAGACATTTGAAGCGGAACCGCCTGCATGGCTTTATCAGTTCAGGGATGTTTTTGCATTACTACTCATAGGATATGGCTTGGCAGCCATTGCTTTTTTATTTGAATGCAAATCTTATTTTATTCTTTTTAATCCTGAATTGACTGCAACAAAATTACCGAAGAGTAGAAAACTTACATAGTTTTCTCTCATCGCCGTATGATTAATTTCTGCCTTCTACTTAATTTCCTTGAATTGTAGTGACACCAATGTAAAAATCGTTTACATGCTTTACATACTGTTTAGTTTTCCCTAATTAATATATTTTATCTTGTAGCCTTGTATTTTATTTAAAAAAACTTCGTGCTTTTAAAAGTATGAAAATTCAATATGGATCACAGTTGAAAAGGCCACAAAACGAAAATTTTGTCAGTTTGGGTCGTCTCTCGGCTCGTCGTGGCATATTCCCAGTAAGTATATTACCATAATCTGAGAGTCCACTATTTCACGTTTATCGGGACTCGTGGGAGCCGATCAGACTAACGTGGTATCATTCTTTATGTGCTCATATTACTATTACTTACTCGTATGTGTTTTAGGACAATTTGTTTTTACATAGAACGAGATAAGAATTTAAACTGGCTGAATTAAATGATGGTGACGGCCAAACACCAAATATTTTTTCTTTCTTTCTTATTAAGCGTAACCGGAAAACAATAGGATATTCATGGTAAAAGTCTTTAACAGTATCTATTTACTAGTGCAACGTGTAAATATCTAAATAGTTGATAAACAGTTAGACTGACCAGACAGTTTTCTCGCCAATGTGATTCTGTTCGTCAAATTAATTAATCATAATAAACATGTTTGATTACTGGTTCTAGAAGGTGAATCACATTTTTTAAACACGCTCTTTGAGAACAGCCCATGAATTTCGTCTAGTTGCGTAGTACAATTTTTTTCGTCTCCGATCACTTCCCATGATTCAAATGATTGATCTAATCAGTTATGTCAGTGATCAAAATTTTTAGGGCTGGGGTTTTCCGTCATAAAAATTATATTAGTATTAGTCAATACTGTTTTTGTTCTCACGGAGTTTGTCATCAAATGAATCACCACGTCGACCCAGGGGAACGACTTGATACATGTGTAGTTAATTTACCTCATTAACAAGCAGTATTTAAAAAGCCAGCAGCACACGAGTAGCTCATACCGTACTTCTTGCTTGATCCGTCAACATGGCTCGGATAATGTGGTTGGCAGTGTTCAGTCTTGTGGCTGTAGCAGTACAGAGTCACATCGTGAGGTCTCCCAAAACGGAGTTTCCTGATGGCATGACGGTGGAAGTGATAATCCGGCCAAGTTCGGAGACAGTTTATAAAGCTGATGTGCCGGAGGGTCGTTTAAAACGGAAACTCGATGCCGCCGGTCCACCCGTGTCATCGAAAGTAGACCAGAAAGATGGGAACGTGAAAATAGAGGATCGCTTCGGAATTATGAGTGGTCGCTGCCCTGTTGGATACGTGCAAAGAGGAGGATTCTGTTTCGCTGATTATGATTAGGCTTATGTAGCTAGTAATGTATGTGTTATTGCAAAATTAGCTCGTAGTGTAAGTAATAAGTCTATTTATTGTAATATAATTTATTAAATTAACAATGCCATTATAAGAAAGTGTCTTTTTGAAAATTGAACTCATTCCATCATATCATTATAGAGGTAAGCTCAGGCGTAACATTTACTGTACAGTAGCATTATTGTTAAGTATAGCTAGAACTTAAAGTGCGGCTAATCCTAGCCGTAGCCGGATATAACTCTTTTAGCATCTTAGGTACTTGAATGGTTAAGTGTAACTGGCATAAAATCTGGTTGGACCCAGTCCAAGCGGGAATAATACCGGTTAGATCTAGTTTTACCCTAAAACAATCAGATAATACTTACAAGTTTTAACTAAGAATAATAAGGTACCTAGCCTACTAGCTATAATTAGGTGTAGCCGCACTTCGGGTTCTAGCTGTAACAGATATACTGCAATACTATCGATAGTATCGACATAAAAATAAAATAAAATAAAATAAAAAATAGTAACTTTTTATCTGTTGTGGTTTCGATAGCATAAGCTTTCTAGAAATTCTTTACGTAATAGCTTCCAAGCCAAAAAAAACCGGCCAAGTGCGAGTCGGACTCGCGCACTGAGGGTTCCGTGCCAACTTTAACTGAATTAGGGATTCTTACTTCCACTTAGCCAAAATAGCACAATATTTTGTTGACCGCAAATATAACTTTGTTTTTCATAGTGTTTGTATGAAAGACAAAGTTATATTTGAGGTTGATAAAAATGTGCTATATCTCAAAAACTGCTAGTTCGATTTCGTTCAAACCAATTTTCGTTGAAAGTTTATGTTGAGATCTACATTTCATATTTTTTCAAAATTTTCACTTCCTTAGTTCAAAAATTAGATGGGGGGGGGACGCCCATTTTACCACTTTGGAAGCGTCTATATATCAAACGGAACCTCAATGTCATTTTGAAAGACCTATCCATAGAGACCCCACACGTATAGGTTTGAGTAAAAAAATTTTTTTTGGTTTTAGTTTCATGTATGGGGCCCCCCCCTATAATATCATTTTTTCAATTTTTTTGTACCTGAATCCTAAAGCGGTAAAGAAGATACACCTACCTACCAAGTTTCAGCGGTGTGATGCTAATAGTTTCAGAATAAAGTGGCTGTGACATACGGACGGACAGACAGACAGGCAGACAGACAGACAGACTTGACGACGGGTTCCGTTTTTTGCCATTCGGCTACGGAACCCTAAAAAGGAGGCAAAAGTTCATATGGAAATCATTTGGCTGTCCAATTATATTAATTCTGTTATCTGGTGAATATTTTTTGGCAGTATAAGTAATTAGCATATTAATATGGTTTTACAACGAGTCGAGTTGATCCTTGACAATAAGCGGTAGATTAGTCAGATTCCAAGATGCATCATGAATTTTATTCTGGGAGTTTCCCTGTACCTTTAACAAGATAAGTTATGTGGACAGGTATACAACGTCTTAATTATCTATACTCATATTATAAAGCTCAAGAGTTTGTTTGTTTGTTTGAACGCGCTAATCTCCGAAACTACTGGTTCGAATTGAATAATTCTTTTTGTGTTGGATAGTCCAGTTATCGAGGAAGGCTATAGGCTATATAACATCACGCTACGACCAATAGGAGCAAAGATATAGTGGTAAATGTGTAAAAAACGGGAGAAAGAAGTCACTTTTCCACGCGGACGAAGTCGCAGGCAAAAGCTAGTTCAGCTATAAAATGTTAAAGTGTTTGTAAGTCAGACTCCTTGCTATAAAATATCTAAGTTAGTATTGAAGACTTTAACTATGTAGTAAATATTGCAAGATAATACGATTCGATTATTGTTTTCACAGTTTATAGGTCATCTGTCGATTGGACAATGACTCTGTCCATCTAATTTAGTACGATAGGTGATAAAAATTCTGTTCCTGTATCACTTGTAGATAAGTACGTATTGCGAGTTAGTAATTTCTGTTCGTTGGTTTATATTACTGAGTTATAGGTTTGAAGATTAATTATACTATTCTATACACGTGTATCTGTATGTCTGTTCGTTATTTAAGCGTAAGCCGCTGAATTGATTAAAATGTAATTTTGTATCGAGAAAATTTGAGACATGGGTAAGAAAGAACTTATAAATGATTGTTTTTATCCCAGAAATCGTCATAGTATGGGGCTAAAAACAAGGTGGAAGTTTGAATAGGAACAATATTATGAGCGGGGGCTACCGCAGATATTTTTTTAATTATTCGTCATTGTGGCATCGTTTTATAATTATATCTTTCAAGGTGGTTGTAGAGCAGTGATGGCAGCGCTTTGGTAGTGATACCGAAGTTACTTACGGCGCAACTTACGGCGCGGTTGTGTTTGGATGGGTGACCATTCCAACCTACAAGCGACGTACGTATATCACGAGCGTCTCCGTGCCCGTGTTTCAGAAGCACTTGGTCCCGGATAATATCGGTTAATATCAGTCGTTAAGTCTTGTCAGAGGCCCTATGAGCGGCTTGATAAAAAATTGTCAACAAGGTTGGTTGCTTGCCTTGCAACAACCCTCCACTAATCCGCATTGAGCCTGCGTAATTGTGAAGGTATGGCTCATACCGCTGTATACTTAAGGTGAGGCCTTTTCCCAGCAGTGGGATGTTTACAGGCAACTTTACTTTACTTTAATTATCAATGGGATGTGTAAAAAAGTATTAAGGGAGTAATCAATAAGTTTTAAAAAAGTACAATGTTTTAGTTCGTGGGGGGGGGGGGGGGGGTTTGAATGATAATAAGGAAAACCCAGTCCCATACTTCTGTTACATAAGTAAGTATTAGTTAATTTACATATTTTGACTTGAATGTTGTTGGAGCTACAACAATAAATAATTAAGTTTTCCTCAAGTATAATGTTGAAATAGTAAACAGTTGAAGTTAGTACATACCCGCCCTGTTTCTGAATTAACTATAATATAACCTTGCTTTAGATTTTAACTTTTTTTGTGCGATGCAACGTGTAATGCACGTACTATTTACCTATCTACACCAACACCAGCCAACAGAATGGATGTATTTTAAGAGTACTGTATATTTGCATCAGCAAACATAATCAATGGCTTCTAACACTGCTTGATTAAATCGAGATATAATCAAGCAACAATCGAAAGCCCATGTTGGCTCACCACAAGACAAGACATGAGCGTTTCCCGGGCTAGCTTACCTACAGATAAGGTGTTTTCTACCTTGTTATGTCACTTACAATACTTTATTTTTGAGGTAAACTCTGCATCCAAAATGTATCTTTAAAAAATCCAAGCTTTGTCGTCCACATTATGTCATGGCCGGTGTCGTCACTGTGAATCACAGTCGCACGCGCCGGGGACATCGTTTACGCATCAGGGGAACTTTGTTATGAGAAAATGAACGCAATATGATATAAAAGCAACCTCCTTCGACTCCAGATCACATTCACATTCTTCCCTCACCGACAGATGCACCAGAACACTATAAGCAAAATGGCATCTTACATCACCATCATTGCGTTGTGTTTCTTGGTCGCCAGCATCGACGGTCATATCATCAGGCCTAACCAATTCAGAGTACCATCCCAGGGAATGACACTGGAAATCTCTATCAAACCGACAGAAGACCGCAGTACAATAGTGGAGGTCAAAGAAGTCCCGATGCAGGACAAAAGACTGACAGAGGCACTGAAGGCGACAATTGAAAAAACTCGGACCACAACAGTTTTGCCAACGATCGAAAATCGTCTCGGTATCGTCGTAGGCAACTGCCCTAACGGGTACGTGCAAAAAGGCGGCTTTTGTTTCCCGGATTATGATTGAACGACCTTGTGAGAAGTTGCATTGAAACTGTTGTTGATGACTGTTATTTATTTATTGTTCATGACTGATTAAATTATTGAATTTGTATATTTTGATTTTAATGGATAATTTTCCCGATGAGCTGTTACTTTCCTACAGTACGTCTTTTTTAAATTATTAGAAAATAAAAACTAGTTTTAATTACGTAGCGCACTAAGACGTGATAGTTGTTTTAACGCCAGCTTTATTTTTGTAGTGTCGCGAGTGTGATCGAAAAATAGCTTTTATTCAAAAACAACAAGTAAAAAACCGATAGTGCGTTTTTGTTGAGACCCAGCTAAAAACGTGTTATAAGAAGGGATTCGTTATAAGCATAGGGAACAGGGAAAATACTCGTAAATAATTTACATGCCAGTAAGTAATAGCTCGTTATAAGAGAGCTTCTATCAAAAAATGTATTATGACTACGTTGCATCGTAAAATATTATTTATGGCTTTTCCAATCTTTAGCAGACTTTTTTTTACTTATTCCATTAATTATTACATTAAGTTTCAAAATTCAAATACAAACAAGTACAAAATTAACGAAAGTACACTAATTCAGCAGAAATATAGACGCAACTGATTTAGAAATGGAGATTAGGGCTCTATCTTGCAGGGTGCGTGCGTATGGCGATGCAACTTTGACAGTAAAGCAGCTTTGTTTTAATGTCAAATTAGCAATTCGTATCACAATCGCATTATATTGAAAATATTATTATAATATAACAACATAAATATTAATATTCATACCATTGTATGATGATGATACCATTGTAGTATTATTATTATATTGATAAAATTCGTGTACTCTGGGTGGGAATTGAACTCCCTGGAAATTGAACGGCTTAAGTTGGATCGCAATACACTACCAGAAAGTCTTATTAGACCATTTTATCTATTGACCTTGACAAGTTCCATCCAAAAAGAGTGTACCTAACGTACTAAGCGACTAAGGAGACGTATCGTATGTAAGTTATGAAAACAAGCTCTAAGTTACTCTAAGAAATCGTGGGGTCGTACTGTATGTGTTCTACTGTAATGAAAATACTGCTAACTACTTACCTCTATATAAAAAAGTTGAACGACTGTACCTAACTACTATTGCTATGTGATTCATGTTTCTGCAATAGGTACCTCAAAGTTCATCGACTCGATCTTTCCTATAACTGATGATCTAATTGCAGTTCAGTCCTTTTAGTAGACACACCGTTTGTATAAGTGAGTATTATACCTGCTGACTGACTAATTGTATCAGACAGTATCCAGACTTCTACTGACAAGCCGGGTCATATATAATTATAATATAAATATGCGCCAGACAACATACCAATTGTCTGGTTACGTTTATGACGGGGGCGTCTCCCATAAAAACTTAAATACCTACATATAACATCCATGACAAAGGATGATGAAAGGATTTGCTCATCACACAAACAATTTCCCCCTGTGAGATTCGAAGTTCGAACACGCGTAATAGTCAGGAGCGCCAACCAATACACCAAACGCGTCGTCAAAACATGAGTACTGTTGACTTAGAGCCTTCAAATTCTACATCCATAAACTAAATTTTGACCAAATACTGCATCAATCGATTAGAAGAAATAAGCTGAAAAAATTGAAACGGAATTTAATGACCAATTCAATTCAATTCAATTTATTTGCATAAAACATGGTACATTACGTTTATTGTGGTGTTCATACATTAAAGTTCAGCATGTTTTGTCTGGGTAAGACGTGCAAATTTGTCATTTTGTTGGGCATGCTAGAATATTATTTATACAATGTCAACAATATGGAATTAAACAATGATAAATGTCAAATATTAGAATTATTATTAACAAAGTCAAAGTATTTAATTCAGTACAATATTAATTATTAATTACTCTATGAGGTCTCTTAATTTGTTTAATTCATTTGAAAGTTTGATCATTTAGAAATTCGGAAATAGTATAGTAGCATTTATCAGTTAATATATTTTTAATTTTTAGGGTTCCGTACCTCAAAAGGAAAAAACGGAACCCTTATAGGATCACTTTGTCGTCCGTCTGTCCGTCCGTCTGTCAAGACCCTTTTTCTCAGGAACGCGTGGAGGTATGAAGCTGAAATTTATATCAATTACTCAGGTCCCTTGAAGCTGTGAAAAAATCAAACTTCTAAGCCAACGCAATCAAAAGATACAGCCGTTTATGCCGCAAATTTTCGACACTTGCAAGGGAATCAAAACCTACAGGGTGCTTCCCGTGAACTCAGAATCTTGAAATTTGGTACGAAGCAACGTCTTATAGCATAGATAAAGGAAAAATTACGAAAACCATAAATTTTTAGTTACATCACATAATATTTTTTTTTTTAATAATTTTAAACTTACTACCCATTTCCTCATAAACGCGTAGAGGTATTAAATTGAAATTCATACCAAATACTCAGGTCTATAATACCTTTAAGCTGTAACAAAATCAAACTTCTATGTCAACGCAATCCAAAGAAACAGCAATTTAAGCTGCATATTTTGAAAGGGAATCAAAACCTAAAGGGTACTTCCAGTCGACCTAGAATCTTGAAATTTGGCATGAAGCAACGTTTTATAGCACACATAAAGGAAAAATTCCGAAAACCTTAAATTTTTAGTTACATTACAAAATATATATTTTTTAATAAATATAAAATTATTACTTTTTTTCTCATGAACGCGTAGAGCTATCAAGTTGAAATTCATATCAAATACCTTGCAGGTTTGTACGGAACCCTCGGTGCGCGAGTCCGACTCGCACTTGGCCGGTTTTTTTCTTAAATAACGAGTTGTCTAGCTCTTTAAAAGATAAGGGTAACTTGTTAAAGATTTTAGGCGCCATGGTAAATATACTATTTCTCATAAGAGCTGTTCTGCAATGGGGCGTGCTCAGACGAGTGCTATCCCGTCGACCAATAAAATTAATTGCATTTGTAAATAGCCACTGTGTCAGAAAAGGAATAGAACCCTGTGTCTTACGCTATCCGGGCATACATAATATGGATTCGAATTCGCATAAGAATCCGAAGTAGCCATCCTAGTTTTTTTACCTGTTATTTAAAAAAGCAACGCCACCTGCAAAAACTTTAATAGTTTTAAAAAACTCTTAAGGGGTTAATGTGCCAGAAGTTGTATGAAATACTTATGTGATAAATAACTCTCAATGTAACTTTAAAAACTAATTAAGATCAATATTTAACAATAACTAAAGCTTGTATATTATTTATTTTGATGGCGGAAGTGCTGCAATTCTCGTTGTTATTAAAACTACATTACTATAACGCCAGGATGCACAAACCAAAAAATTACGTCACAATGATGCAAGTATACAGCTATTTATTGCATTCATAAAAAATGAATCATATTCACATTGCGTCAAGAATTTTACTAACATTTTAATAAACTGTTAACTAGTACGTTGACAGAAAAACCCTGAATACTGTATAGAAAAAAAAACGATGAAGCACAGGAAAATTCAAAACAATATAAATAGGCCGTTCACTCTATTCGTAGTTCAGTTCAAATTTAGCACTGCAAGTCAGTAGTCATAAATAAGCCATCACAATGACTTATCTGAAGAGCGTGACCGTTTTGCTCGTCATCGTTATGGGTATCGAGGGGTTTACAATCAAATCACCAAAAATACTTGTGCCCCCTGAAGGGTTAACTGTGGAGGTGGTGATAGCTTCCAAGAATGTCAGTAGCTTGGAAACTGAAACAAAACACAGCAGGAACAAGGCTGATCATATGCCAGAGTTGGAAGATCGCGCAGGGATAATTGTGGCTGGCAAATGTCCTGATTTGTATGTGAGGATTGCTGGACGCTGTGTTCCAGCTGATGATCTCATATAACCAATGACCGTCATGACCAATGACCATATTATCGTTTTCATAGCTGTGAGTGAAGAACAGAAGGAACACGTCCAGAGGCTATAAAGTGCAAGAAATTTCGCCATCTCTTGAGGATTTTTTGTATTGATGTGATAATAATGTTAGTGATGATTACTGTAAATATGAAATTATTAAGTATTTATTTTGGCTTTCTACCTAGTGCAAATAAGCTTAGGAAAGTTGTAAACAACGCGTTCTGTGTAATTCGGCTGTATTCAGTTGTTTGAGTTCCTGTGAAGTGAAAGTAGATAAGAACCGAGTACCTTTTGTTAACCCTTGCGTAGTGCAGATGGCGTTACACGTTTTACAAACGTGGCTTTCATGAGATCTACTCTTGTAGTCCACTAATTTTGTAAATAAAAACTTTGAAAACTATAATACATCTTTTCATTCTTTCTTTCTTTCTTTTATTTATTTATTTATTTTAAACAATTTACATTAAAAAACATATTTCAATACCAAAAAAACCTATTTAGATTTATACGTGGTAATGAGAATCACTCCACTACTCGTTACAATTTTAAGACAATATGTAGTTCTGAAGTATTTTTATACATTTAGCACTATTTTCTAAATTCCTTATTTCTTCAATACTATTGCTAGGATATTCATTTAAAGTAGATGGCAGAAAATATTCCCACATTCTTTTACCATGAACATTGTTGCATGAAGGTATTATATATCTGGGTAGGTATAATAAGTTACGCAATCCGGTGCTTTCAAGGTTTTCACACACAATTTGAATAATTCAATAAATCCATTATATTTTCCTATAGAATTAAAAGGTATATAAGTACCTAGTTGGGTTGGTATGTAGGTACTAAGATTTTCATAATGTTAGTCATCATCAAAATATTTATTTTCATTATTTTTTTCTTCAATTCCACTACTTTTTAAACATGTGAAAAATGATATCTTGAATGTACCATGCGTTTGTACGGACGTCAGCTTACGTCAAGCTTATCACTGCGGTATCTTATGCTGTTTGTTTAATGACTATTTAAAAAAAAGTATAGATAGTCTGATGTGCTGGCGGGCGACTGTACAAATATAGTTTCTTATTTCTGATTTCTCACTTAAAGTAACCTTTGATACATTTGTAGGTAATAACAACCCAATATAATTACTGAATAAGTTATCGAAGGTAGTAGTATAACTACAACATAGTCCCCTGCTAAGAACGGGTTTCACCCCTGTACTATATTTTTTTTAATTAACTTCAAGGGAAATAGATGTAACAATAATTGTCTCATGAAAATAAAAGAAACTAATTAAATGAAACAGAAAAATGTGCACTTTACAGAGCTCGTAGAGACATGACGTCCGATCGCGTTTGCCGGCCGAACGAATCAATTGGTCGGTGCGATTACTCGCTTCAATGGACATGTCACTTCACCACTCGGTGTACGATCCACTCGAACGTAACGTGAAAAAGAAACAAAAATTCAAAATTATTTATTTTTCTTTACGTATTTTTTTCTAAACTTGTCAGATAATGAAGTCTCCTTTTAGGCATGGAATTGCCTGTGCCAGGAGACAACGCTCTGCATAACTATTTAGTATGTAACTATTTATTTGTAAATAAAATATTTATTTGAATATCTACACCATCGTGAAGTCCTAAGCACCTATGCTTCATCGCTGTGCATGTGTTGTCTTAAGTATGCTTCGTCCTCTGAATTTTGTTTCTATATTCTATTGTACTGTGATGGTAAGATCAATATTGAGGAATATGCGCCAAATCTCTAAATCATTTCATCTTTGATGAAATTAAAAATCTTTTTATATTTCGATTTAAAAGATGATTTATCGTTTGACTAAAAAGCTAAATGCTTACCTAGACATTAACATTTTAAGCCCTCGTCATAACCGTTTTAACGACCCTACTAAAAATATTTTTTAAAGAACTATCGCGCTTTATTTTTACATATCATTAGCATTTTTGGAGGGAACAAAGGGCTCATATTTAAGATACTTTTAGGTTATTCCCTGTAAATAAACAACACCTAAACGCCCAACGGTGACTTTAATAACAAAACAGCAGTGACAATGATTTAATGCTGTGATATTGTAGGAAGAAAATGGTGCCTACTTATACCTTAGCTTGAGAGTAAATAAGCGTTCAAATCAGAACCGCAATGAACAGTGGGGGTTCCGTAAGTAATTATAATACAGGGGATTTAAATAATTTTAAAAGAAAATATCTAAGCGTATATATTATACCATGATGATAATAAATAAATAAATGAATATGCGCCGGACAACACACCAATTGCCTAGTTTCGAAGTAGCACGAATAAGCATTCGTCGATGGTGAAACGGGCTTTTACTGATTATTGTTTTTTTATGATAAAATGCATAAAACTCCCGTGGTTCTCCCTATACCTATATTTTTAAAAGACACGATATTCATCATGATTTGGGGATGATGTTGGGGCTAAAGTAATCGTCACTGAAGTCTAAAGTAGGTACATATATAACAACGTTCAGATAAGCCACCTGCATTAAATGGAAAGGTGACAATAAGTTTCAAACATTACAAAGCAGGTTAAGATATCTTAAGTGTAAGAACTAGATATCTTCAAAATGAATACGGACCCCAAAAGAAGTGGTTTACGTAAAGTGAGGTCGTTTGCAATGTGTCTGGGTCTAGAATACAGCAGAAGGTTACTATGGTAGCATGAATTTAAATGGATCTTCTTAACCTGGTACAGGTCAAAGAAAAAATAAATGTAACAGGTTACTTGCGTTTATTAAAAATATCTGTGAAAGAGTGTTCTTATGCCGAGGTTCAAAAAAAGTATTCGTTATGTACGTTTGGAAGACTTGTAACAGCATCTACCTCTATATTGTGTACTTTTTTTACTTTAATTTATGTACTTACATTGAATATGCCTTTTCATTTTTTGTTACATTTTTGTCATCATTTATATCAGCCAACGGACGTCCACTGCTGAACATAGGCCTTCCCCACAGTTTTCCACATCGACCGATCACAAGCGGTCTGCATCCAGTGTGATCCTGCGATCTTTACAAAGTCGTCTGTCCACCTTGTCGGTGGACGTCCTACGCATACGTGTTACATTTTTGTACTACGAGTATAATCTTGGATGTCGTTGGAATACATACCTAAATCAGTTTAGAGACTGGAATGCCTACCTTAACTTTCTCCATTGAATTTCTGTATATACGCGCAAGAAACCCTCGGCTTGTGCTGACCGGCCAGGGTCGAAAGGATGAACAGCCGCGTGTCGTCGTTGCCATGGTTACCCTCGTCCTCAATCTGTAACAAGAGAGAACTGGGTTAGAAATAGTCAATAAACATGTAGAGAATGCATAGGTTACCTGCATATCCTGACCCGACCCCATTTTTATGGTGTTTTTATTCGCACGAACGAGTGTAAAATGAATATAAAAACATTGTCACACACGTACGATATAACAGGGTATCACAATTCGGTACCCGCGCCAAGATCCTGGTGTTATTGAAAATACGAATCGATACAAGCATAAATAACCCTTTGTATACAATAACCGGTCGGGCCATAGAACGATTTCGTTCATTTTAGTTCTGCCTAAGTGGAGATGAAAAGGTCACGCACAGTATTGAAGTGATGTATCAAACGAATAATTTTTGGTACCAGCATCTGAAACCGTATGCCAGATGAGCTGATTTTAACAAAATTTGTTTTAGTTAAGTTAAGTGATCGTACAATTTTACCTTTTAAAAAATACCATTGATAATGATACATTATTAAACAACGAAGTGAAGTGATGCAACCAATCCAAACCGGGACACAGGCTTAGTTCGTTGCATAATACCGCATTGGACGTAGAGTCATGTAAAATGTTACATGACTCACATTGGTTTATTTAAGTGGGTCCTCCATATACTAACAACCTATCTCAGTTATCCATAATGGCATACCTACTTTAAATACCAGAAACCAGAAGTGTAGATAGCGTATATTCTCTGTACCAGATTTTACAAAAGTACAAACGTTATACAAAGCATTCAAACCCGAAGTATAAAGTTTGAACGGCGAGTGAACAATCTTTGTAAGCACCGGTTTCTCGCGAGTACTACCATACCACTAAATTCAATACCGTTCATCCCATCACTAGCGTGTGACAAGTGGGCATTTTATTTTTATTTTAGGCCGACACTGACCCATTTCCGACGCGGACAAATAAATAATAGCGGGGAGTTTTTTTGATAAAACAATTCAAAACGAGGAAATTGTGTCCATTGAGGACCGAAAACAACCGCGGGTGCTCGATAAAAGGGTGGGAATCAATTTATGGCATATCATATTGGAGGGTTTTCTTCATGTCATTGTGAAACCACATTACTGTATATTGAGCCGATGGACACAGGCTTAGTGTAACGGAATTGAAGGTTGACGATGGATGTGGGAAAATCTGATAGATAAATAAACAAAGAGACAATTGTAAATAAATAAGATAGAAGGCTTTACAAATACAAATGTAGAGCGTATCTATAGGAGCATGTAGGTGCGTACATTTTGTGTTACCGTAAGCTTTGTCGTTTGTTGATACAAACGGTTACCGTACTATCTATTTCGTCATCTGGCTATTATTAAATAATTTGAAGTGGGTGTGTTAAGTGTTACATATACTGCAAAATCTTTTATCGCCAAAAGCTCGATTTGTTAAATGACTTAATTTGTTTAGTTGGCCTTTGTAGGGTCAAAAATATGTACCTGGGTTTTTGTGTTCAGAAATTCTCAGGGAAGTCCGGAGTTGGAAAGCACGTAAAACCGTTGGTCCTGCGCCAGATCTCTCTCAAGTCGTGTCGAAATGCTGTCCCATAAGGCTATAAGAGTGAAAGGAATAGAGAGTGCACCTGTGTTTGCGCACACTTGTGTACTATACTATAATATGTCCCGCGCAGTCAGTTAGTCGGCTAGGGGGACTATTACTAATGTTCCTGATCTCTTTATCGTTTTTTCAGGAAAAGTAAAACGACGATGGGAATCTTAGTTATTTTTGTAGGAGACATTAAATTGTAAGTGGCCGTCTATCGCGACATAATACACGTGTCTCATTGTTTAAATTTCTTTCCGTTGAACGTGGCCTTGTATCCCCAATCCTCTGTTACACTAATTATATTTTAACAAAGACATTTCTAGCCGTTGGCACGGTGACAACGGACAGTCGTATTAATTGAACGATTTAGCAGATGGTAAACTTTTATGTTCTTGCTAGATCGTGCCAGTACAGTAACCTCTTAAAGTGATAGTATAAAAGTTTCAGTCCCTTGTGAAAATTAGACAGTCCTCAAATTGTGAGAACTAGCTGAAGAGTTTCAGTAATCAGATAAAGTTGCTTGTCACTTGACTCACCACGTGGGCTAGTGAACTTGTTCACTAGGTAGTTTGAGACGGCTGTGGACGTCGTTAACGGCGTGTGAATAGTCGCCGCCTCTTTTCGCTGGAAATTTTTATATAGAGTCACTTTGACGACGCGTTTGGTGTATTGGTTAGCGCTCCTGACTATTACGACCGTCGCGGGTTAAAATCCCGCAAAGGGCAAATGTTTGTATGATGAGCACAATCATTTGTACCTAAGTCATGCATGTTATATGTATTTAAGTATTTATAAGAGACGCCTCCGTCATAATGGTTGTCTGGTACTTCATAACACATGGAAGGTAATTCCTTACCACGAAATAAGACAATTGGTGTGTTGTCTGGCGCATATTTAATTATTTATTTTTTTGCTATGTTTCTAAGAGGATTTAATTATAAAGCCGTCTGTCTACAAGTTAAAGTAGGTCTCATTCTTTTGTTAGATACCACGTAGTATAGTCACAAAATCCTAGACAAAATTTGTGATGCTATATTATGATCCCAGCATCACAACCACTAAGAACGACTGCATTGTTATATTCGTTAAGTGCCGAGTATAAAATTTAAAACAAATTAATACGAGTTCACCAACAGCTTACGCCATTTGTTGGATTCGTTTGATTATACCTGATTCTGAAAAAACTGGATGTACATGAAAATATTAGACTTGTGAAAGACGTACACTAAGTTGAATCATTTGACATTTTCAGCAATTACTTTTGATTTAATATGGAAAATGAACTGTAACATAAAAGCGCCTATACCGTATTGAGCCTACTTCATGTAAAAGAAAAACCAACAGAGACATACGAGTAGGTACATGAAAATCATACAGAATAGAAATAAATAAAACTCTAGTAACATTGCATAACGCTGACTTTAAATAAAAGGTTACTCATTGATATGTAACGATACAAAGTTTTGAATTACTTATTTTTTTTCATCTCTCCTGTTCGGAAAATAGCACTTTCCTGTGTAGATAGCCGGGTGGAAAATAGCTTATCCATCCCTAGGGTGGAAAGTAATTTAGTTTTAATTGGCATGGATAGAGTCAAGGCATGCAGTCAAAGCTTGGGTCAAAGATAATTGAGCCACATCATATTATAAAAATAATAAACATTTTTGCATAGCTATACATTGAAAAACATGTTTATTATGATCGTTGATTTAAAAAATATTCAATTGATTCAATCTATAATTAAAATATACATATTACTAATCTGTGATTAAAATATTCAGCTTCCCGCCGTAATACCAAGATGACACTTTTTTTTTACATTGTCTGTGTCATTTTTTCTTTTTGAACTCTATGCATACTTTTTTAATTTTTGGCAATTACATACTCTTACTAATCTGTGGACAATTATTATCTGTGGGAAAAATTCGATCAATATTTTTTACAAGGATTTTAATTATTTCGTTTCGTCTGCTTTTTTGTCCTGTTATCATGTATTCGTGTGTTATTCTTTCTAATCAATGTTAGATGTTTGGAGAACTGTAAATTAACTGTCATTTTGTGCAAAAACTTGAGTTTTCCTTTCTCGCTGTACTACATAATACCTCACCATGACATCTACAACCACTATTGTAAATTTATTTTTTTCCTCACAGTCGAAATGAAAAATAGTATGTTTAACTCGGGTGAAAGCACCATTTCACTCTCGAATTATTGGCGCTCTCACTTCGTTCGAGCGCCAGAAACATCTCGAGTGAAATGGGTTGCTTTCTCCCCTTGTATAACAATCTACTATTGTTTATCACATTACATGTGACCAGTCTTACCTTTGACTATGCATAATTGAAAGTGACACATTGAAATCAATTTACGCCCGTAATATAAATGTAAAATTACGGATAATGACACTGCCGCTTTACCAATTTCAAACAAATCGCTTGCACACTCGACACTAACACGAGAGTAACTTTAAATAAAAGACGCAAGCAGTTTTGGCACTTAAACTGGTAAGGCGGCGGTTTCCTAGATAGTATATGGCTTTCTCTCGAAACTCAAAGTCCTGTCAGCACACTCAACTAATCAAGGCGCTGGGGAACCGAACAAATTGTTCGAGAGCTACTTTATCTCACTCGAGTGTAAAAAGAAAATGTTTGTGCAGGGTTAACTTAACACTATTCAGAGAGGCAAAGTTTATTAGTAAGCCCCTTCACGTACTCACGGGCGTTAAACTTTTAGTTACAGCAAGTAGTATTAGCAAATGAAAGTTACTCTTAACAGTTTGTTATGGCCTGCAGGTTATAACGCTGATAAGTTACGATGAATTACGGTTTTTCTTTCATCATAACCACTTTTCTGAAAATCGCATCAAAATCGGTCCAATCATGAGATACTATCGGACAAACAAACATTATGTATGTTTGTTAATATGTAATATAAACACACATACAGGTCAAACTGAGATCTTCTTTTTTTGAAGTCGGTTATAAAATTTGAAAACGAAAGTAGACAAACATCGCAAAAATTCATGTGACCTAGCGAGACGAAACAAACAGCGACCGCCGAGATAGAAGTGTTTGCATCTTGTCTAAGGTCATGCAGGACGTCTCCATTAGAGGCTTTTAAAAAAGATAAACAAAGGCGGGCGCGCGTCCTTGGGCGGCGTGCAGCGTGGCTCCGTGAGGCACCCATTTGTCAATTGATTCCCAATATAATGAAGGGTACATTGGTACAGAACTGTCAGAGGGGGATACGGTATAGATTTCTGGCGGGTGTGAGTGCGGTGGGGCCGTGGGTGTATCGAACGCTGCGCACGCACGCCTGCTGTCATCCCGCCTCCTCCACAGCCTCTCAGCTCTTGTGCTCTCGGCCTAACTGCGTGCTATTTGATTACGCGCGTCTGTGTGTCCCCTTGTTTATATTGGGCTTGATGCTACTTTAAATTGATTAACACAACGACACCTTCGATTTCTTATTACGGCTCGAGGTTTTGACGGGAGTTCGTGTTTACGATACAGCTGGGCTTAATTGGGTCTGGGGGTTGTGGTGACGTGACCCATTTTCTGTTTGTCATATTCGCTAAATATGTAATCAAATCTATTTGACATAGGTACTTCGTAATGGCTATACCTTTTTCAAGGGAAACATTCGATCAATTAAGGTTTAATAGCGTTAGGACTATGATCAACAATAAACATAAATACGATGAATACGATACGAAAAATCCGATGAACTCTGACTTGTTTTATTTACCAATCGTTAGCGAACCTGAGTATCATTATTGAACTAATTACCTACATTTAATCTGTAGATACACTCAAGTTCAAATGTACAAATAGTATGCTTACAGAATTGTATACACAACAATACAGTCTACGAAAAGATACGTAAACATTCGTCATGTAACATTCAATAGGATTAATTAGGGATCCAGAAAAATACGTAAAGAAAATCCCGCGCGTTTGTGAAGGCGCCCTAAAGAGAGTTTTCCACAACTCACTAACACCGATTCGGGGCTCGTAACACGCAACTTTTCACGCACACACGCGTGCGTAGCAAAATAAGCGCCTGAAACTCGACGAGAACCCGACAAACCTGCGTCCGTCCCGCTCACTCGCAGCACCCTGTCCTATTTCAACAGGTTTCGCCTTTCAGCAGTTGCAGTGTGGAAGCGTGCCTCTAGTAACAGAGCACAAACAGTACCTCACACACGTCGCATCGGGAAACCGAAAAACAGTTTCACTGACAGTTCCGAAATCACCTGACATTCGCCGTCCCGAACTACGGCACCGAGTGTTAGTGAAATGGGCCGACACGATATATAACTATTTATAAATGCATAATCTCTAGCGGCGTGCTCGGTGGATGGCTCAGTGTTCGCGGATATCTCGCGTCTTCGCGTTTCGTGAAAACTCGCGTGCGAAAGATGAAAACTGTCGAAAACTCATTTGTGCCAAAAACAATAAGATAAACCCACTGTCAAAAATGGATTTCCGCCGCGAACGTGAGTTTCAGTGATGTAACTGTGAGTTGGGATGGAATTTTCTACGTTAACTTCGAGAGACTCGAGTTAACAAAATGTGAATTGGATGAAATCAATGTTTACCTCTTCAGTGTTGTGAATGACATTAGCTTAAATTATCATAGTATAATATCATAAATTATGTAGTCAAAACGTGTAGGATGGATGACCTTCCAATAGACTATGTAGGCCGATCTACGATGGTTGTGATAACATAGAAGAAACACTCGGATTGTGAATCGTCCTGGCTCATTTACTCAAAGACTTATCAAGAATCAAAGTGGTTGTAATTCAGTTGTAAGTTGTGATTAGAAGCAGATAATATTTATGTCTTCGATGGTTAAAGTTTAGGTATTTATGTAAATATGGTCTACCTTTTTCTGGTGTTCACATTTTTCCATTAGAAACGTCGAAGTGGGGGTTTGTGTGGAACTTTACCTCCATAATTTCCCCAGAGGTTGTGAATAGTACAGTAAACGGACTGAGAGAAAAACTTGGAGGCTCCATTATCATTCAGATGTAGATGTGGCATATTGTAATGGTGGTTGTTTGCATATAAAGTGATACAGTGGGTGGACCTTACCGCTGAATTCGTTTGTGCTCGCCAGCCAAGGAGCTTTTCTAAAGGTGAGTTATGCTTTTGTTTTCAGCTTTCTACGAACTCTACTAGTACTTTTCGTCTGACTTGTTTAGACTTATGGAATTTAAAATGACTTTATTACAACTTTGAAAGGCGTGCTTCTGTTGCCGGTTTATACTTTTACATGTATCTCAATAAGGTAAAGCAATCATAATGTTTTAAGTAATATATGGAGTTACAACTGTTGATATCAAACAATGGTTATGATGATGTATTATTTTCTCAGGATTAATTTTGATTAAATAGGCATCTAACTAGTTAAACATTCCTAATATTACTAAATTTAATCCTTTGTTTAATTTCAAGATATAAGAAGGTTCAACGGGTTTTAAAAAATATACTGTATTCTAACATATATCTTTAAAAATACGTTTTTATGTAAATAATATATACCACAGCGGGGCATAATATGAAAACTTTGATGTTTTGTATAAAATTGCGCGTAAATAAAATGACGAAGAATAATGGTCTTTTTATGGGGCCGTAAACTACAAGAACAAGAGCACTCATTTTTATATTGTTATAGAAGTTAAAAGGTCATATTTTTAGTTTAAAATCGTGTAGGTATACCTATCGAATAGAAGTCATTGTTCGGATATAATTATTTGCCCACGTTAGGTACTATAAAAACTTCAACAGACAGATAATTGCCACTGTTCTGATGTTATAAAGTCTGTGGTATTACATTAAACTGTACCCACGAATAATATTTGCAATGTAATAGTAAAAACAAGTTAATGACAGTTTTCTAAAGTAAAAACACTATTCAGAAAACAAGAATCCCACGCAAGAGAACCGCACGCTATGTTATGGTTTGTGTAGTAACGAATCCTTTTCAGAACACTGAAGACTTTATTTCAAAAGACACAAATTCAAATGATTGCCAACCAGAAATGTACACTGTCAACAAAGTGGCTTCGCATCGGATAAGCAATTCCTATGAATATGGATGCCCAATTTGAATTTCAACTGCAGATTTCTTGCTACATTTGTTTAGGTGTAAGCTTGCCAGATATTGAAATGCAACTGGTCAGCAGTTTTCTTACAAATGGCTGTTTTATCCAGATAAAATCAGCTGCTTATTATTGCCAAATGCATTTGGTAGTTTTCTCGAAATCGGATTTTCTTAACATTTAAGCGTTGTCTTTAATTTTCTTGTTATTCAGATGTTATTTTTGAAAGTGGTCACATAGCGTACTTATTTGTTTTTTGTGTAGCGAAAAACTTCAAATGGACGGTTGATATTTTATGTAACCTATTGACCACTTTTTGTACTGAATATTTTCTTCTTCTGATTTGCCTTTTCCCTTTTCTTTTAGGATCGGCTTTTCTCGTTTTTAGGCGCCAGACAGTGGTTTTGTTTTTTTTTTGGGTTTGCGGGACTTGTTTACTAAAGATATTGTTCGTAAATATGCAAATAATAAATCAAATCTCGTAGTATCGTTAGACTAAGTACTGAAGCGTATTTAGAACTAACCACAAAGAATTTCGACACGAATGGGATCAGGGAACACAAACTGTAGCCATTTAAACAAACGTACCTACTGTGTCGTTTTAGCCGAGACCGCCGATAGCCTACAAGTAGTTATATGAATAAAGTAGTCTATTTGATCATTTTCATTAATTTACAAATGTGTACAATAAAAAAACAAAACAGTCAGATGAAAATAATTGTAAATCGCCTTACTAAATCTATGGAATGGCAATAAACAGTTGATAAAAGTACATACTTCGACCGTTAACCGTTGTGAACTACACAGCCTAATGCGATATTTCAATTATAATTTTGTCGCACAGAGAATGCTATTTTGATAGAAAATGAAATGGAATTAAAGGTCAGAAAGCTTGAAAATCTTCAGTGAAAATTAAAAACTTTAGAATATATAATTCCCTGGGCAACTAAACTTTTTGATGTGGTTTTAAACTTTACCGGTATAATAAAAATTGCACTTGTAAAAAGCAACTGTGACTTTGTGACAGACGAGGAATTGAACCCTGTGTCTTACGCAATCCGGGCGTATGCCTTTACCGATCTGTTAACAATAACTGAAGTGCTTAGGTACCTAGATACTCAATTCATTTTACAAAATACGCTTGCAACCTTTGAAAGCCTATAGGTATTTCTCAGCATAGGTCGATTCGATTACGGAAGCGCTTTATCTTCCGTGCTGGACGTATCCGTGATAAATGTATTCCATTTAGCTATTTCGCATGTCCAAAAGTTATGGCAAATACGTACAATACATGTCATTTGTCTGTAGAAAGTTTTTTGGCAAGCGCACAAGTTTGTCGCGATGCCGTTTCTATTCGACGCAAATGAGGTCACGTAATACGCGGCAAGAAAGTATTCCGCAAAGATATACGTAGTACAGCAGGTCTACCCCCGCTGAGTTTAGATGGACATAGTCGTAGCACAATCTTAAATCATAAGAGTGGTTTACATTCAGTTTACATCAAAGATCTTGTTAAGTTTTTTTAAGATGTTTTACAAATTATTTCACTTCTAGTCTATACATATAATAAGACTGTAAAAGATCGATTTCTGTACATTGAAGATTTTTATGAAAAATTGTTACAGGGGGTCTTAATTACCGTAATAGAAGCCAAAACAACAATTTTTAAAATTTTTGTCTGTCTGTCTGTCTGTCTGTCTGTCTGTCTGTCTGTCTGTCTGTCTGTTTGTCCGGGCTAATCTCAGAATCTACTGGACCGATTTTGATGGAGCTTTTTTTATTTGACTCAGCATCACTTGGAGAGTAAACTAGGATAGAAATAATCACGCCAATAGACTTAGGGGGTAGGCAGAAAATATATATATATAAAAGAAAGTCGTGTTTGTTACAACACTTATAACTTGAGAACGGCTGAACCGATTTGGCTGAAAGTTGGTGGGGTGGTAGCTTAGAATCAGGAAAAGCATATAGGATACTTTTTGTCCCGCTAGACGGGGCCGGGGCTGGGGTAGCACGGGACCGGGACGAAACGGTGGGGAGGTAGCTTAGTACCAGGAGAAGGACATAAGATCGACACCTCCTACGCAAAAGTCGCTAACTTGAAATCGCAAATTTTACAGGAGAGCCGATCGAAACTTCAAATGCGCACTGTGCTCTTACCCTTGAAACTATCACCTTGAAATTTGGCATAAGGGCTGTTTTTGACGACTATATTCAGATTTTTGTGATGGTTTTATTGAATTATTTACAGATATTAAGATATTACACTTAAAGAATTATGCGTCGGATTTAATAAGTTTTTTTTTATTCAAGTGTCAGATACAGAGTTTTGCTTCGGAAAAAATATCTGATAATGTTAGTAAGTGGCAAATAGGTAGTTATGTAATGGAAGTATGGACGTATTTTATTTCGTAAGTGGTACTTAATGCTTTATGAATAGAACGAGATATTTTTATACTTATAGATACATAGTTTTGTTAGTATGAACTTTGAAGTCTGGACTATGAAGAAGGGTTTCGGACCTAATTGAGAGCTGCGTGGGAGTCTTGTGGTTTTATCAATGTGGTCTTGAATGAAGCTATTAAAAACTTTGTAGGACTGGATGGTGACACTAAAATTATCAAAGACTACGTGGGTACTTATATCAAGTACTGGAACGCAATAAAAGTTTTTATAGGCCAAGACGAGCGACACCAGCGAGATCACACATAGTGGTAATTGGGGTCTAAGAAAGGAAAACCGCTTAAGTATTTCGGCTTGATGAACGCTGGAAGTTCACAGCCCATTTTGAAAGTAAGCTGTTGGGGCACTGAGCAGACTAATGCCGAACATTGGTGGGACTGCTGCCTGCTAGTAGGCGCCTTTTTGCCAATATGGGTGTTTTGCGGTCCATGGCGTTATACATGTCCCTATTTACAACGACAGCAAAATGCTCTTGCGTAAAGTACAGCGCATTGTAGCACTGAGAGTAATATCGTACAGTAGCGGAAAATTCAGCTTCTGCCATGGCCGGTATGTAAGTTTAGCCCTCGATGCCGAGGTTGTAGCCGCCGTCTTTGAGTGGCGCGAGAAACAAAAGTCTCTGGACTTGAGGCCAGAAAAACGAGAAGTTGAGGTGGAGCGCCTCAAACTGAAGGACGAGGTTCGACAGATCTGGGACCTGCAGCTAATCAATTATAACGTGGGCACCGCATTACACATAGTCAGGTCATAAGTTTTGTCACATGTGTAATATGAAATTCTTCAGGCATGTTTATTATTTATCTAACCATTTACATAGCAAAATGAACTTAATAAAACATAGATTCATATGGTAATAAAGTTTATTCAAAATGACCCCCGCGATTTTGAATACAGGCCTTCAATTTGCGCGGCCAGTCGTCTATCGCAGCACGAACGAGCTCAATGTCAATATCGATGGCTACCTTAATCAAGGATGCCTTGAGTGACTCCAAATCAGGATGAGGCTTTGAGCAGGCCCATTCCTCTAAGTGTTGTCATATCTTGTAATCTTACGGACTCCAATCTGGACTGGAGGAGGGCCAGTCTTCGTGCCGGAAGAAGTCGATTTCTCGCGCCACCAGCCAGTCTCGTGTGCTTTTCGTTCTATGAGCTGGCGCAGAATCTTGTTGGAATTTCCAGTGCCTGTTATTAACTCGTCAAGTATGTGTAAACGAGACACAATAGAAATTCCATTATTATGCGACTCCCGGCAGTCATTTGATACCTGACTGATTACACATGGTATGAGAAACAGGTTCCACAAGATTTTTGAGGACTGTATTTTGATACACAACTGCATTAGTTTTTACGCCTTTCTCACAAAAATGCACTTCAGTTAAGCCCCAATAAGAGACTCCCAACCAAACCATGAGCGAGAATGGAAAATGACCTCGTTGGACACGCGGAATACGGTTGCTCGCTACTTCACTGTTGTGTGCGTACACTTTATCATTTTGTTTGTTGTAGCTCTCTTCCACGGTGAATTTTTTTCATCCGAAAAAAATATTTCCCGATGCTTTTTTCCCGCGTACCGTTTCAACAAAGCGCAGCATCGCTTCATTCTCAGGTCCAATAAACGCGCGTCCAAATGATGTTTTTTTTCGATATTCCTTAAGCCCTAAGTCTTCATTTAACACCCTTTTCGCCGTGGTTCTGCTTAACCCCATCTGAAGGGCCAACAGTTTCTGCTTACGTATGGGATTTCTTTGAATTCGCGCCTTTACAGCTTTTATCACTGCTGGAGTGCTAACAGAGTGAGGGCGACCACGATCGTTTTATGGTACGATACGAATCTTTTGGTTATATTCAAATGTTTCAGTAAGTCGAAAATCTAATTGGCGCGTAACCGCAACGATGCAACGCAAAAACCGCGACACGGTCTTCTTTAAGTGTCCACTCTTATTTAAAAATCAGGAAAATTCTAAAAAGTACACAATTTATTATCATGAAATAATTGAAATTCGAATTCAATAAACTTTTTTGTGGCCAGCATTCTAAATTCAAAAGATTTTATTGTGTGATAGAACTTATGGCCTGACTATGTATATTTGCTCGCTGCTATACTTTGCTCGAGGGATGTGTGAAGCGCCAACATGAACGCCTAACACACCAAGCTACTAATCAGATTTTAACAGGCCACGACTGATTTGGCAAATACCTGCACCGCATCAACAGTGATCCAGAACCAATCTCACAGAAAGAGGCGGCGGAGAGGTAGCGGGAGGTTTCAGCCAACGCACCGATGATTCGTCGCCGACTTCCTGGGAACCGAATAAGGCTTGATGCCCTTCACCTGTTACTCCTAGATGGGTCTCGAGAGGTCGACAAGGTGATGTTTGCTGCTCGCTAAAGGAGACCCATGACGGTGGTGTGTGTGTCCCATACGCCGTCAGCTGGATAACAGGATAAATAATTTTCTCCTGAATACAGGTGGAGCTTGCAAACTACGAGTCACAATCAGAGGCGAGGCTGCAAAGAAAACCCAGGGACTGAGCTAAGGATTACCCGTAGCTTCCCCCTCATAAATGGCATTGAAAAACACTGACTGGTTTTTGGTGGGTACACATGTTGAGTTTTGAGTGAGATCTTCTGCTAACTGATCTTCCGTAACATTGTCAGCATCATTATCGAATATGTAATTATTCGGCCAAAATATTTTCTCTTTTTCTGAGAAGTGTGGAACAGGTAACTCTGAAAAAGTAATAACACTTAGGGGGCATGATAAAATTTGTTTTACCACGTAAGTATACTTAAGTGTCAGATACAAAATATATCGAATTAACTTATCCGAAGCAAAACAACCTAAGTGATACTTAAATAATATTTTTAAAATAAACCTCCGGTGCATAAGTGTGTAAGCGGCAATTAGAACCAAAAGTATAGTAAAGCCATCGGCGCATAAGTCTGTAAGTGTCAGTTAAAGCAAAAAACATTATAAATCTTCCGTAGCAAAACTCTTTAAGTGACAAGCGTCATTATGAATTACGAAGCATAACTCTGTAACTGGTCTAGTTACGTGTATTTGCGTCGGATTAGTAGAATTTAATAGATTGCCGTAAGATTTACCTCTAAATACCTCAAAAAACAAGCAGTGTACAAAACTTTATGTTAGTACAAATATTAATACAGGGGAAAAATATTATAATTAATCATCTCATTTAACTTACTCGGATTTTGTATTTAACTGGAACCCCCACATTTGTATTTATTGTCTTTTGGACCAAACAAGTGTTTTAGAGCATCCTTGAATTGTATCCTTTTTGAGCACATGTTTGTATTCACTGCCTAGCCGTTTTTTTTCTTTTAATCACATTACACTTGAGTGCACACTTGCATCGTAGGCTCTCCGGTGCGATACTGATGAAGTGACAGTTATCCCCCCCGGTCCGCTTCAGTACGCCCCGCGCATACGCGGTTAACTAACAGCTAGGCAGATATGCAGGGAACACTTTTTCTAGATAGACACATATACAACTGTAAATTACTAATATTAATGAGAATCTAAAAAAAAATTGAAGTCCATCTTATAAAACCGACCTTGGAGAACACGAAAATACTAAAATCGTATTTCTCGATAACTAACAGTTACAGAGTTTTGCGAGGGAGGTGTCGAGATACTGCATATAGGATACTTTTTGTCCCGCTAGACGGGGCCGGGGCTGGGGTAGCACGGGACCGGGACGAAACGGTGGGGAGGTAGCTTAGTACCAGGAGAAGGACATAGGATACTTTTTATCCCGTTCGATGGGGCCGGGGCTAAGGCGGGACGGGGCCGAGGCGAAACAATTTAAAATAAATGTGGGTGGAAATGAATCTGTAAAGTGTTTTAATTCAATGTGTAGTGTTTCCTTCATATTGGTTTGTATAAATTAAATGAATATTTGGTACTTTATGGTACTTGCCAAAGTATAACAAAACAGTGCCATGAAAAATTTTTTTATTTAGATCCATTTTTTCCACACAACAAAGTAAAATGTTAGTAAAGTAGTAGTTTTTTTTGTGGCAAAGTAGTAGTTAAAAGTAAAGTAACCATATTATCCTATCAAACAAAGGAATTCCTAATCGAAATACAAATTGTGAACGTCCAAATAATCGGTATGGTCATAATAATTGATCACCTTTGATGTACCTACTACTTGCTTCTTATTGTTGTAATATGGCCAATTTTAATGATAAGTGAGTACTAAAATGTACTATATAAATACTTTATATCTTGCGTACTTATAAGTACTTATACTTAAGTATCTTATTTGTAAAATCATAAACCTATAAATTAAAAATTCTATCCAAAGTCACTATTCCACGCGGACGAAGTCGCGGGCACAGCTAGTTTATAATAATGAGGCAATTAGAAAACTGTTTACTGGTGATTCATGTGTGTTTATTGATACCTGTCTACTTTAAAGATAAGGTTACAGATATATAAATAGGTATGTGATATATTGTGTGGTCTCTAACATGACCTGTATATGATTGTAAATTTAGCATAGGTTCTACTTTGATCTATAACATATAGGTAGGATCTTGAGATGAGAACGATGATAATATTAGCACATTATTGGTTTTCCTACGAATTTTCTAGGAAAAAAGCTTTTGATTCTAAAATAAGTAGAGATTTGTACTATTCACTTTATACTTGATACAGTAAACATTCTTCAGGTTAGACTTACTGCTCTTCGTCACACTGTGGTGTATCTGTTGTTTTATCATTCGCATTAATAGTACGTTCACACGGAGATGGGAGGAAAACTGGGAAGTTAGTGTGCCTAATATGATAATGGTTGCCTTGGCTCACAAGAACTGTGTTACTACGAGCATAAAATTACCTACGTTTATGTACTTAGTAAGAATTAGGTTAGTTCGCATTTATGTTTACGTGTCTTGCTAAAATACTAAATAAATAAGTGTAAAGATTAAGTTATGCATGACTATCTTATGCATGAGCTTGGAAAGTAAATAATGCTTACAATTAAAATTTAATATGTAACCAATTATTCAATATTTTCTATTTGATTTCAGTGGTTGCAGTTAAAAACATAAAGTTTATGATGTTTTCTTGCAAAAGTAATCAATAACAAAGTAGTCATTGTATTCAGTATATTTTATGCACATTTTAAGAGAATTGTTTCTACCATTTGCGAAAGGGAAAAAAGTCAAGTCTCTTTTTCGTATCGGGGAGCGTCGGCTTTCGTCGCGAGATTTACGGTTGTCGCTGAAAAGTGTAACATCTCATTTGAGTTAGATAGCCGTAAAAGAAAATAAACACTTTTCGCTACAAACCGGCAAAATATTTGTATTGCCTAACACGAGCGTATCAATACTTACGTCACGTGTCGAAATCTAAAATACGGAACCCTAAAAACAGATAAGTTAGTAACTTTCCGATTTAAGATACTCGTAGATTGATTCTGACTACCTCATTTAACTATTGATAGATTTATGTTTATCGTAAATCAATGAATACATGCCAAATTGTCCAGTAATACTTATGATTCTTTAGTGAATTATCTCATCATCACACACAAGCTATATATTTATTTATTAATCCTTGACAGCTCGAGATTTTTATTGAATTAAAACAATTTTATCACCGAATGTTCGCAATAAATTGTCACGAACATTCTGCATGAATTTGTAAAAAGATTATTATCGAATGATGAAACTAAAAAGCAATTTATCGCACGTGCATAGGCCGATGCTCGATGAAAAAAATGTCGGAAAATTTCATGGTACACGTATGCTTGCTGCGACTTCATTTGTGGAAATAAAACAACAAATTTTCTTTGGCAAAAATTGCTGCTTTTAGAAACATATGAATAAACATTAGACATGGTTTTGTTTTGTGAAGAATACCTAAATACTCATTTTGAATTTCTTAGATTAGAAATTTTGATTTGAATACATTTTATATCAATTTATTAGCGGCAGCTTCCAGGATAAGTTACTTTAGTCAGTTATTGGATTCGGTATGACAAGAATTTACAAAAACTGTAAATATTTAACGTGGTAACATACCTGCCCTGCAGCTTTATCAGGAGTTGACAGGTATTTTTTTTTATATTAAGTAATAAGTTTAGATAGCCTTAAAATTCCAAAGATAGCTCAATTTATCGCAGAAATGTAATTTATTTTCGTTACAAAGTAAAAAAAAATATAACTTTGTGCAAATAGGAATGAAAAGACAATTCGGGGTAGCGAGGCTTATCGTAGCTCTACCTTTTGTGAAGCAATTAAGAAAAAAGGAAATGTTTTAATCTGTTTCGTAATTATCTTTTTATACTGTTCATTCAACTTTGTAATGAATGGATCAAAGTTTTGCCTAATGTTACAGTGCCCTGACAAATTCTAATTCATGACGAAAGTTGTTCAAATGATTTCGTCACAATTTCGGTACGTTTATTCTTGGGTATAGCTACTTTTTATTTTGAAAACGAAATTACTTTACAACAGAGTAGAGCTGCCTTCAGCATGGCATCCTAATCTGTCGACGACCCAAGCAAGACGTCAAGCAAGATACGGTTACCACTCTCTGCGTGATTAAAAGCGATATGTTTTCAAACTCGATAAATGACAAATAATATCTGATTCGAACACTATAAAGCGTTCGGAACGTCGAGTCTTAAAATTGTCTGTAAATTGGGTTTTAATCAACAAAATAAGTAAATTCTTTGATTTTGAAGGAAGAAATAGCGCGCTTAAAATATCGCTAACAAATATTTATGACGCAAATGTTTCTGGACTATTAAAGTAATCATAACAGGTATGCTTTAACAACATTCATTAATCACAAAGTTAAAGATCTATCTTCGTTACAGCGAAAACAAAGAGCTATTCACCAGTCAAGGTTGGAAATTGTCGAAAAAAGCTCATCTAAAATTAAATCTTTGTAGAGCCCGTCATACATTTTGCACTTCATAAGATAAACAGTGTATTCTTTTACATATTTCTGCAGTATTTTTGTCGAGTATACAGAGTGATTTTTTAAATGTTAAGTACCTACAATAGTACAATGCGAAATTAGGATTCTAGGATACACCTACGACGGATTTGGAATTACAACATAGCAGTGCACATTTTAAGTATGTATATTCCCATATTAAGTAAGCGCTTGAGAACACCTATATAGTCTTTTAACAATTGTAGTAATTGCAACGGTGCTTTAATATCGAAAATCTTCAAATACATATTGCAGGTAGTTTCTAGGGTATGTTGTTTTCAGTGCACAGATGTGTAAGCTTGTTGCACCTGTGGGCATGTCGTGTCTCTCTGTGATTCACTTGGGTATTTAGAGATACACGCAAATACTCCACGAGAACGTTTGGGTTGGTTGTAGACTTGTAGAAATAGGTATAGTAGCTACATCCAGATGTGATTCTCTTACTACAAGGGTAGATAAATATAAGGATAAGCTAGATAGATAATATTTTTGATTTCAAAATTACTAGAAGTTAGAACAGGTGCTTTGAAAATTCTAAGAATTATAATGGACACTAGAAATGTGTGCAGTTATGTGCACATTTGCTTTGTTGGATATTTTCCACGTGTAGTGATGTACCTAAATTGCTTATTGTTAATTGTTTGGTATGTGTAAGTTGTTGTATTATTGAAAAAAAAAAACTTTCAAGCGTTTATAAATTTTCTAGCGTATTTTTATGAGTTTGGCTATTCCATGCCTTTAAATAGTTCAAAAGCTCAAGCTTGCTTTTCGCAGCAGTTTTTAATATAGTTTGGGATGCGACGACAAACTGTTCGCAATATAAACGTCTTTTCTTCATACACAAAGACGCGGAACTTATTAATATGGCACCATAAACTCTGGGCGTTTACCGCGCGAGAGTAAACGGGTCGTTAAAGTGCTACGAGCTTCTTTATTAGCCACACTCGGGTTTTTCTAGCATTTTATTATTTTTTACTCTAGTAACTGTTGGATAGACAGTTTGAAAATATTGTTGTTGTTGTTTGCTTCCTTTGAAAACTATTATGTACTTACATATTGCAGTAAGTAATATTTATCAACTTAGTCAAGGCGGTAGGTAGCGGCGGGGTTGAATTTTCTTTAAGTGTTATCTTATAATTTTAGAACTACGAGTAAATATATTAAACTAACACACAGAAATAAATATTCACAATACATAGTTGTGAATACTGACCCCAATAAAAAGTGAGAAATACTGTGCCCTTAATGCTGGTGTTTAAAAAAGTAAAGGCAAAAGAGACTAGAAGACTTTTGCTTCTTACATTTTCCCCTAGTTTACATATTATTGGGGCATAGTTGACGCAATGCGGAATGAATAAAAGTTTCCATCCCATATCCCATAACATCACACCTGGAAAATTAGGGTTGCCAGAATTCACAAAATGATTTTAGGACACTTGAAAATCTAGCAGTCTTTTGCAATCGCGAAGACTTTACAAAGCAAGTCTGTGAGTTTTACTTCAACGACATTTTTTCAAAATCAGCATAGTGGACCCAAAAAGTGGGTTGTTATGCTGAAAAAGATTATGCTACTATAATTGACCGTTTAGGTGTAGGTGCAATTATTAATGGCTACTATTCATTGCTACCGCGACAAAAGTGCCCAGTGTTGCAAAAATAAATGACTTTTATGACTTTTATGGCGTAAATTGTGTGGCGTATGAGAAGTTTTAAGTCAAACAACTTTCATGCGATATGGTTACTCTACCAGCATTTGTAATGCGTAACTAGATTTTACCTCGTAAAACTATTTTATGGCGTACGTTGAAAATTTGTGATGAGTTACACTGCTACTTTTTCACATAGAACGGCGAAGTTTTTATGGGGAAGTTTGGTTCTATCGTTAAAATTATTTCATTTTGTAGTCTACAGTACAGATAGGTAGTAAAATCAAGTACTAGTAGTAAATTCTGATGACGTTTTAGTTCAATAGCTAGACGTTGATTATACTTTTTGCGTTATTCACGCTGTAGTTTAATTCATTGAATACGTTTCCCTATGTCCTTGTGTATGTATTGTGGAAAATAAGGAAAAACCAATTATTATTTTGGTAGTATATATTATGAAAATACTGGTATCATTTATAACATGGCAATACTGGCTAGGACGCTGTTCCCACCATCTTTGTCTTTGACACTTCTTCTTGTGATCGTGTGCTGACAAATACTGTGGATATTATAAGCTACAGATTCGCCCATTACCTATATGTGTATACAAATATTGTGCAGACTGTGGGCCTTTTAACAAATCTATATTTGTTATATACGTTCCGTTATATTTCACTAAACTCTGCAGTTTTCTTTTCGGCCAGAATCCTATTTCTCCAACATGTATTCACTTTATGTTAACTTATTTTTTGAAGAAAAGTACCACACACCACACATCATTAGGTAGCATTACGTTATTTCAAATGTCCAATAACATAAACATTGTCTGAACATTATTTATTATTATCCTATGTTTATTCATTCAAAATTACATCATAACATTATCCTTGTTATGAATGGCTACTCAAGTCCTTCCCAGACTACACGAGAGTACTAGCTGATTTTTGACGTAAGACCAGTTGAGAAATCTCAGGCATGCTGGCGAGCTGTCGTCACTGTGACGTCAGAATCTAAAACTGTATTTTCAGTCTGTTATGTACAGATTTGTCCTGTTGCGGTAGACTGTGAGTCATAATATAGTTACTATATTATAGTACATACGTATGTAGGTACGTAGGTATATGCGCACTTTAAAAGTGCCAAGTTGCATCATTGATGAATTTATTGGTCATTGCAATTATTATGTTATATTTTAAAGATAAATTTGTTGTGGCATTGAAGTGCTTGCTTAGATGTTTTATTCTTTCATCATGGTCTGGCAATGTTCCTTTGTTTTGATATTATTGCCCGTGAGTTCATCCACGAAGTGTTTATTTTATCTCCAACTAAATGTATTGGAAAATTGAATAACGTTATTTATAAACCGTCAAGATTAAAGAATGAAGAGTGATAATCTATATTAATCTAAGAGTTTGAAATATGTGAAGAAAGTCGTGTCTTTTCGCTTCATTCTTCATCTCAATAGTATAGATCGAATAATAGTAACCCTAACATTGGCATTGCCTATAAACTTACTGACTTGTAAAACGAAATTCAATGTCAGAAAACACGTAGAGTTCTTAACCTCGAATGCGCCTGGATAGTGTAAGACACAGGGTTCGATTTCTGGTCTGACGCAGTTGCTTTTTACAAGTGCTATTTATATTATTTATTTTGTATAAAAACTCTATAAAAACTAAAATAATGACTTAAGTAAAAGTTAAAGTAAGTAAGCCTACAAACGCCACAATCAGCGAACATGATAATTCACGGGGTTGTATATTTTTTCCCGATCGCAAAGCGGCCAGTCCGAAGCAGTAACTGTAATTTATAACAAGCGAGTTGGACACAGTTTGACAACTGCCTGATTTATTGGAGCGCTGGAACTCATCCCGAACCAGAATACTGATCGCTTTCAGCTGTATCCGCAAATGTAGGCTTCCTTTGGTTTGTTAGATTTCGTATAATTTGCTTAGGGCAAGGGCTCCGATTCTTACGTCAATCAAACTTATTTCGTGTGGTAATTCGATTACGAGTTTCACTGTTTACCAATAACAAAAACAAGTAATATATCCACAGGTAAAAATACTAGGTACCGCCACGGAAGAAATTCATAGATTTCTAATAATCAAAACGTGACCCTGATAAATCAAGAACTGTCATTTCTGCAAAATAAGAATACAAACTGCATGAGAATTGGCAACCATATTCGTTATTAATAATTTTAATAATGGTCAAAAGTCAAAAGTTTTAAACCAAAATTACCCTTATCATTGACATAATAGCTATTCAAATGATCATTGGCTATGGGTTTTTTCAAAGCACGTTCAACCGAAGTTCTTTGCCAACACACTGATATATTTTTACAAAGTATTACAATACTTTGTTTGAATCATTTGTTTTTGAAACAACAAGCACAGTGAAAACAGTTTATTATTGAACAAAGCATCGAAAAACGAACGCAATTACTCAAAAAAAAAAATGTTTTGGTCGCAAAAGCAATATGGCCCGAACGAGTATCTACAGCTGAATTTAATTTTCGCCGCGACAATATTCCGTAGCACGAATCGCACAATCTAAGGCTGAGTTTACACAAAAATAAATCACCGAAAATCTTATAACAAGTGAATTCTTTGTACCTACAGCGTAAAGCTCGGAGGAACAAAAAATATAACAATAGAGTGGCGGGTTTTTAAGGGAGATCCCTGTTCAGTTGGCCCACTTTCCCCCGCGCGTTTCTTTCGTCGCCTAATGACGCTATGGACCGGGCAAAGTTGGAAATATTAAAATGAGCGCTCACTTGTTTCGTCGCAACGGCCACGGCTCGAGGCTTCACGCCTCCATTCGTCTTTTTAGGATTCCATATTTAAATGTGAAAAGCGGTTCGCCTCGGGTGTTTTGAATGAACTGTAATTTATCGATTCTTTTTCGTTGTACAACGTATGTTGATTCTAATCGTAGATCGGTCGGTGTCAGAAGAATAGATTTTTCCTATGTAGGAAGTATCGAGATTACCGCCGCCTAACCACCTTTTAAAATCCAACATAACTTTCACCCCGCGTCGTCTTCTGATGTGTGTGGAAGCGACTGTCGTCGAAAAGTGGTTTGGAGTCCTATACATCGACCGCATAGAAGGGATTTTTCCAATATATCTAGGTACTTTAATAATTTAAAGTTTGTAAGAGGAACATGAAAAATATCTGTATGTAGGTACTTCAGCATCAAAAAAAAAAACTAATATATTAGCATAAATTAAGCATAATTGCAGCCTTTACTTTAATCGAAAGCAATCTAAGCTCTACGATTGACATTGACAGATGTTTCTAGTACTAAACTGATGTGTTAATAAAAATTTGTCACAAAAAATACAAAGGGAGGCAACAAGCATTACCTAAGCAAAACCAATACCGATTATAACCGATTCTCATCGATGCATCACGGTGGTATAAATCATCGCCTAAGAACGTTTCCATCGCGGCGACACCTAAATCGCGTCGTACATTACTCACAAGCCCGGTGTCCCTGTGGCTCCCCGGAGACGACACGTTTATTTAGAAACGGTTACCTTGCCTTAAATAATACATTTTCCTTTGATGGTGTCTCGTAAGAACGAGTTGAGTTTGGTACATGGATTTTTAACCGTCTTCTTTGAATTAGTTTCATTTGCCCTCCAAAATTCGAAGAAAAGTCATTTTGATGGGTTAGAATGTTTTTAAACACTCACAATGAATTTATATTCTTAAAGATGAAATAAACTGTTGTGTTGTGTGCTGTTGCATAAACAGACGGGTAGATGGCGCTAACGTCACGCAATGACGTATACTAAGAGACCAAGAATTTCGCGCGGTCGGACCGACAGCACGGTAGCTCAATTGGAAGAGCAGTTGGCCCGGTAAGCCAGAAAGATGCTGGTTCGAATCCCGCCCGTGCGCAATTTTTGGTTTCTTATTTCATCTTTATGAGTCATTTTGATTACAAAATATTGACAATGTAGCAACTTTATTTAAACCATAACCACAAACAATCTTTTGTTATAGAGTTTATAGTAACGAAGAAGCTGTGCCCAACCTAAGTTGTCAAAAAGACTTCTATCGAGGTCACCTCGCTTGACCACCTTAAGAGCCAATATCTCTTGCACCTCACTCGTTTTTCTATTGTGTGTGCAAGCGATTTTTCTTTGAAAGTAGCCAAGTAGGACTCTGAGACCTCGAACAGTGCAGTGTCCCTGTGGCTTTTCGGAGGTAAAACGTTTATTTAGAAAGGGTTAAAGTTTGTTTTACCTTAGCTTAAATAATACATTTCCTTCGGATATCGTCGGTAAATCAAAAACTGGTTAATCGATTTTTGATTTGATGTTTGATAGGTAGGTACGGTCGAGAACTTTCAAATGAAAATCGCTTGCACATAGACGTAATCGCTTGCACAGTATACGAAAATATGGGTGTTACTTCAAACCAAAGACGACGCGAGGTGCAAGGTGATAGGCTCAACTGGTGAAGTAGCTGTGTGTGTCCTTGATGTTCCCTCTAAGCTTATGTATAAAAAAATATTTAATGCTATCTGTTTTGTTTGAAGAAGGTTTTGATTATAAATTGGTAGTATTTCTGATATCATATTGTTAGAAAATGAAATTCCGATTCTTTTCCAGCTTTAACTCAACTTCGAACACTGGACAATACAACAATGCAAAGAAAAATCCTATGACACAGATCGCCACTTTACAGATCGTCAGGAAAAGTTATTTTTACTTGTACTCCAAAAATCTATACTAGTTTAAGGTATTGCATAAATGAATGAAAGTTTGTTTGTTTATGACATGATTAATACATTGGTGGCCTTAAATAAAATTGATATAATAAACCTTGTATAAAATGAGTACAAATTCAAGTTTATTGGATTTTCTAACTCAATCTACATTAGCCGTCCGGAACCTTCCTTTCAGACACGATCGCAAACATTTGAACTAAACTTTACTTTTAGTTACTGACTAATCCCGGCTTATTTACCCACTGAGTAGGTACCCAGATCTAAAGTAAGTATAGTCAAATACAAAAGTCATAAAATAACTGACTTCGATGAGTATTTGATCTAAGTAATAACAACGAGCTCAATACATTATAGTTTACAAGTTGTAAATGAGTTTACATTTCAATTTTTTATTTTATGTTACATACAAAACTTGGAAATTAACCAATTAGGTAGGTCTGGGTTACCTCCTATACTATCAAAAAATAAAACGGGATTTTTCATAATTTTGTTTCTGTTCTGAGGTTCCAAATGTTTTTTTTGTTACATGTAGGCGATGTTATGGTTCAGTGTTTTATCACTATTGCAAGTGACTGTACTTTTCCTCCATTTAATAAAAGCATATCTATACCCTCCTGAAAATTTGACTTGTTGCTGTAAATTGACTCGCCTAAATGAGTTCGGGATTAGAAATTAATTTCGCAAGACTTGTATTAATATTAAACAAACGAACTGATGTTCAAACTACGTTATGAACTTTACAGCTACTCACGTACAATATTATTTTTTTTAAGTTTAAAATTATGATAGTTTTTAAATCAATAATATGTAGTTTACTAAAACACTTTACGAATTTATTTCGTTAATCCTTAGAGTCTTAATCAATGAGTAGTATTCGCGTAAACTCTAGAACTAAATAAAGAATGTCATTTAAGTAAATACTATTTGAGCTGATGATGATCGCACAATTGATATCGGTTTTTCTTTTCGGGTAACCTAGTCTACACTTTTATTTTCACACTAACCTATTTATGTTTTTCTTTTTTCCCACAAACCATTGAATCGCTTCTTTTGGCCAGCTGGAGCTAGTCGTTCATATAAAAAAGAAATGTTAGCCTGTAAGTATCCCACTGCTAGCCATACCTCAAGTATGAGGTTGTCAGGTAGTAGTTCGACGTCCACCCATTATTTATTTACGTTGTTACAAATAATATTTCACTAGCGAGGTATTCAAATTTTCAATAACGGAATGACAGTTGACGGAGCAAGATAAATATGCAGGAGGGTTGGGCGGTCATAAGGACCTCTACTAAATCTTGCAGCGTAACCCTCATCACGGCGCTGAACATGCGGGCAGGGATATAAGATTTTATGCTGATTAACCATTATCGTGATGAAAGTACCCTTTTTTAACCCTGGATTCTCGGAACTTACGGCTGGCGGGCAAATTATGAAATTGTTCGGGGCCATGATTAGATAGCGTTGGGACTTGGGAGATGAACGGAGAGACATGTAACATTGACCTACTTACGTTTGTCAAAATATTCGAAAGTTTGTTTCAACTTTATTATGTTGTTACAAACAAAAAAATGTTACATGGTAAAAGATTCGGTAAAGTCATATCGGGATACTAATTGGCCTTTTGTTTTATTTTCAAAACAATGAAACATTGAATTTTCAAGATAATATTAAGGGTTCTACGAGTAATTTTACAATACTTAGTCAATATGCTGAATATAAATTGAATCTTAGGTTTACATATTATGAAAGACAAAATACATTCTAAATACAATGGGACTCGACACAAATTAACTTATTGACCACTTTTGAATAAGCTCAAAATTTATCAACAAATTGTTTCAATTTGATAATCAAAAGAAATTTAGTTACCGCAAATATTCATGCTGTAAAGAAAATACAAAAGTATGAGAGCACTTCACGAATTATATTTGTACCTATAATTTAACCCTAGAATACCTAGTGTTTCTCAGCCAATTTTCATATTTACGTCCAACACAATACCGCTCAACGTAAAGTTAGGATCGTTTTAAGGTAGTTAGGCGTGTTGGCGTGTGTTACAACATTATTTGCCTGATCCCGACGTAAGACCTCAACCGCGATGTGCGTAAACAAATTTTCTGCTGGCCAATCCTCGTTATAAATAGTTCTCGTATCCTCCTGCCATTTAGCATAAATATAACTGGACAGGTAGCGAGTTATTCGTGTGACGAGTATATCGTGCGAGTATCAACTCTCGTTACTGTCTTAGTGCGGCTGTTGAGTAATTTGCATGGCCGAGTTGGGGTTAGTGGGGTGGTGAAATGCGTATAAATTGTGATAGGCGTGTTGGTCGTGGAAAGTGTGAGCTATTAGGTCTTGTTCAAAATGCATAAATAATTAAAAACCGAGCTCTTATCCTATTTTTTTTTCAGTAACGCTACGACAAGAGAATACAATTTACATTACAACCAGTTTGTCGTACAGACTGAGGTATAAGTATATTTTATGTAGAGTTTAAAAGTGATAACAAATTCTTGTCTGCATATAGCACATTGCATGCAAGGTTTAGTGCGCCATCACATGAGAGCGAAAGCAGCGCGTCGCTTTAATGTGAAGGGCTTACTGCTGTCATTTATGTATGACATTGACAGCAGCGTCGCGCTGCTGCCGCGCTGCTAAAGTCGCCTAAGTGTGAAAGCGCTCTTAAATACTAATATTCAGGTATATAAGCGAAAATATTCAATCAATGCTGAAAAAGTATCGCAAACTTTTCCACGCGTCATTCTTACAGCGCTTTTTGCGCTCCATTCCACTCTCGAGGGTTAAAAAAGCGTTGTTTTAAATTCGCGTTCTAAATCTGTGTTGTGTCTGGCCTATGATTCAGAGAGGGGGGAAGGGGGAGGAGAGAGGGGAGGGAATGCTAATGATTTATGTTGTCGCTTGGAGACGTTTCGTTTCGCGTGATGAATGCGAGTTACACAACCCGCCTAATGCACGGAGTCGCGGCGTGTAAATTGAAACCGATTGTTTACATCATAGATAGCACCCCGAAACGCTTGGAATACTAATCTAATGACGTATTTCGTTGCTAAATATAACAGTTTGCAATGCATGTGGTTGGTAAAGTGTAAGTTGAACTTATCTAAAGTTTGGATAAATATACTTACGTTCAGCTTTGCAGGCTCCGATTGTTTATTAGTGTAACGTTTTTTTAGGGTTCCGTAGCCGAATGGCAAAAAACGGAACCCTTATAGTTTCGTCAAGTCTGTCTGTCTGTCTGTCTGTCTGTCTGTCTGTCTGTCTGTCTGTCTGTCTGTCTGTCTGTCTGTCTGTCTGTCTGTCTGTCTGTCTGTCCGTCCGTATGTCACAGCCACTTTATTCTGAAACTATAAGCATCACAAAGCTGAAAGTTGGTAGGTAGGTGTATCTTGTTCACCGCTTTCCGATTCAGATACAAAAAGTATGAAAAAATAATATTTAAGGGGGGGCTCCCATACATGAAACTAAAACCTAAAAATTTTTTTTTACTCACACCTATGCGTGTGGGGTGTCTATGGATAGGTCTTTAAAAATGATGTTGAGGTTTCTAAAACCATTTTTTCTAAAAGTGTAAGGTTTGAGATATAGACGCTTCCAAAGTGGTAAAATGGGCGTCCCCCCCCATCTAACTTTTGAACTAAGAAAGTGAAAATTTTGAAAAAAAAATATGATGTAGATCTCAACAAAAACTTGCAACGAAAATTGGTTTGAAGGAGATCGAACGCGTAGTTTTTGAGATATTGCACATTTTTATCAACCGCAAATATAACTTTGCCTTTCATACAAACACTATGAAAAACAAAGTTAATTTTGCTGTCACAATATATTGTGATGTTTTCGTTAAGTGAAAGTAAGTGGACCCTGAATTCAGTTAAGGGTGGCACGGAACCCTCAGTGCGCGGGTCCGACACGCACTTAACCGGTTTTTTGCAATTAAGTAATATGTATTTCACAAGATTCTAAGATTATATAAATAACTATATTATATATCTAGAATATAAAAAAATAATTAACATGAAACAAAAACTAGCTGTCCGAATGGCTCAAATATTGCTTGCTAGAATTTAATAAAGCGAAGCGAACCTCCCTAAAAATGCATTAGCTAATTTACTTTTGCTGTTTACTTTTATATTTCTTATTTTGTATTCGAACACTTAACCTTATTAGGTATAAAATTACATCATCAATTTTATAACGGACCAAATAAGCGAATACTGGGGAAATATTTTGATAGGCGTTGTAAAAATTCGGATGTACCGCAACTTAGTACGGACTCGTTACCCATTGAATATCATAAAACCATAAACGCGTTGTATTTATATGGGAATATAAAAATACGATTGTTAGCTGCCATTTCGCGTATACTGTGTCTGTAGGCGCGACGCGTGAGATTTATAAATGGAGGATTACCTACTATTGAAATAAGGTGACACTGACATACTTACTTAGATATATATAAAGTAAATATTTAATAGTAGTATTTGATTTTGTATTATTTATTATGCATGTTTTTTTTGTTCTTTTCAGTTTTTCTTGTTTCTAAATTACAGATTAATTTCTATATTCTAAAAGTAAAGGAGACATTTTTTAGGGTTCCGTAGCCGAATGGCAAAAAACGGAACCCTTATAGTTTCGTCAAGTCTGTCTGTCTGTCTGTCTGTCTGTCTGTCTGTCTGTCTGTCTGTCTGTCTGTCCGTCCGTATGTCACAGCCACTTTATTCTGAAACTATAAGCATCACATAGCTGAAACTTGGTAGGTAGATGTATTTTGTTCACCGCTTTTTGATTCAGATACAAAAAATAAGAAAAAATAATATTTAAGGGGGGGCTCCCATACATGAAACTAAAACCTAAAAATTTTTTTTTACTCAAACCTATGCGTGTGGGGTGTCTATGGATAGGTCTTTTAAAATGATGTTGAGGTTTCTAAAACCATTTTTTCTAAAAGTGTAAGGTTTGAGATATAGACGCTTCCAAAGTGGTAAAATGGGCGTCCCCCCCCATCTAACTTTTGAACTAAGAAAGTGAAAATTTTGGGAAAAATATATGATGTAGATCTCAACAAAAACTTGCAACGAAAATTGGTTTGAAGGAGATCGAACCAGTAGTTTTTGAGATATTGCACATTTTTATCAACCGCAAATATAACTTTGTCTTTCATACAAACACTATGAAAAACAAAGTTATTTTTGCTGTCGCAATATATTGTGATGTTTTCGTTAAGTAAAAATAAGTGGACCCTGAATTCAGTTAAGGGTGGCACGGAACCCTCAGTGCGCGGGTCCGACACGCACTTAACCGGTTTTTTCTTGTATGGAGGATGGGCCCACCCATAAATTGTGACGTCTAGTAATGAAACATATATTAAATTGTTCCTTATAATGTCTTAAAAACATTTACAATATTAGTTTTTCGTTATGTAACGGGAATATTTGAAAATTCATCATAACTTAAATCCACACACGTACCAGTTAACTCACATTTTCAGTTGTTTCTGAAAATCACAGTCGTTGAAATCTCACTGCACAGTTACACAACAACGGTTTAGTGGAATGGGGGCCGTACTTGATGCTTTTTGCTTCTATTTTTCGTTAAAAATCCGGAGAAAACACACACTCAATTCAAAACAAACCAAAAAAAACGGAAGGTGACGAAAAGCCAAACGTCAAACGGAAAGTGTGACTAATGACACTCCAGCCATTCCTGTCAATGTCAGTGATAATTGTCAGAGTTGCTATCCGTTCCACGGCTTTACTAGATAACCATTTTATGCAAAAATCTTAAAAAAGCAAATAAAATATTTTATTCAGAGATTCCAATTGTTTAAAATAAATAAAAGTAGAAAAAACGTGATCTTAACAAAATCACGTACTTGAAATTGATATTGTTTTTATATTGACCAGCCTGTCGTTCCTTTACACGTATTTGTATAGGAGGAATGGCGTGATGAAAAGGAGTCAACACAACGCATCTTTTAGTTCGATTTTATTATTCCGGTTTCATTTAACCGTTATCTTTCGTCTAATCGTCTAAAAAAATAAGTTATTAATTTAGGGTGCAATGTCATTATTAGACGCTACAAGTTGCTACTGGGCCCAAAAAAAAATATCTCCTTTAATGTATATTATATAAATATTGAAGTAAAATTAGTCCTTGATTTGTTTCTGTGAGACACTATGTTGCAATTGTCATGTAATGTGTATACAATTTGGTTGTTAATCTAGATCTTAGATACTAACCAAAACCTTGATATTTCCCCGATTGTCAACTATAACTATATACAACGATAGTTTAGCTATTAAAAAAAAACATTTGCCAGTTGAGGAGGTCGTTCTTTTGTTTTTATTAACGGTAGAGACATTTCTATCGTAGTTCTGATTGGCCAAGATTTACAGATTGCTATTATAAATCTCAAAAGAAATGTATCGAATCCGTTGTACGAATGTTAATTTAATTACTTGTCTACTAGAAAATACTAAAAAATACAATCTAAGCTCACTCGCCCCCTTTTTAACTGTCTCCAATGTTATTGCGGTAGCTGAGGAAGTTTTTGAAAAAAGTTTAAAATTATATGTATTAGTAGTTTTTACATGAAACTAATATTTTGGGTGAAAAAGCCTCCATCAGTGAGTTATTTAAAGGCCACTACTTTACTCATTTAACACTAAGATTAAAGCTTAAACTAAAAATAGCTGAACAGCGTAATAAATCAAAGATTATAAGCAGTTTGTCACACAGTGACGCAGTGCAGATTGTGTCACTAATTACGCCAAAGGGCTCAAGCTCCCGTGATGTGGGGGAACCACTGTGCTGTTATGACGTACAGACATGTGCTATAATTAGCTGATTAAGATGTCACGTTCCGGGAACATCCCTTATAATATGACATGGTGTTGTTTATGATTCAGCTACGTACTTTTCTGGTAACTGAGACTGTTGGTATATTTAAAAACTTCATTAGGTGTGGCAATTTCTAGCGCTTCTAGTTAGGATTATTTAGGTAAGAACACTAAATAAGGATATCTATGTGACAAGACAAGTATTAGACATACATACATAGTCAAGTATAGTAGACCACTATGCCAAGCTGAGAGAGCAAAAAATAATATTTTTTGCTCTTTCCGCTTGGCATAGTGGTTTCCTTGGCAGATAATTTAGCGTCTAAAGTCAGTGTTAAAATATAACATCCAACATTTAATGATTTTATTTGTGCAAAAAAGTTTCTAAATAAATTAGTTAAAATGTTTGATTGTGATAACAGTCCATTCACAAGCACGTAGCTTAGCTCGCACGTAAAAATCTTTGACAGAGGTAAAAATGAAATCCATTACACACCCACGGCGGTGTCCGGTAAAGCGCGCATACGTGGACGCGTTACTAATGCGTCACTGTTGGGACCACAACACGCGCGAGGGGTTAAAGATCAGTGGACCAGCCCTGCCTTCATAATCACCTGGTTGATGAAATATTGGGAAAAATGAGCCTATGGGTATTTTCTGCAGAAAAGAGCTATTGGGACTTTTTGAGCTTGACTTTTTTTACCGGCTTCATTTTAAAGACGATATTTAATGTAAAGTAAATGTATTTTTATCGGACTCTAGCCCTCCAACAACAATAAGTGTAGGTTACTGTAATAAAATGGATGTTACTTTTAGTTTAGGGCTACTATTTTTCATTTCGCTTCACCGTTCATTTACTTGCTATTCGGTTGCATAAACTAATCCATCTGCGTATCTCCCGGTCTATTCCGAAAAGATTTATTAGTTGGTGCACAGGCAGGCTGACGTTCATACACGCTCCCATTTTTTGTGAAAACTGTCAATAAACTCGTGTTGGAGTAGTGCTGTCACACATTGAAGGATATTTAGTATCGATACTTGAAAAACATTTACTATATTGATTACTTATCAGAATAATGGCGTAGTCACTACGCCGTAGTGAAAACATTTTCCTGTATAATTAATAAATTTAATCAATATATATGTATAGGTGGTTCCTCATAGTGCAAAATTATAACGTAATTGTTATCACTTTTTAATTGTTTGGTCTATTTTCCGACGTTTTTGTCATCATCTGTTTCACTCTTGGTTGTCTTCGTATTAACGAATATTAATCAACGTTTCGTATTTAGTACTAGTTTGCTTATAAAACCCGTGTTTAAACAAACCTATGTGCCGAAATTGACTAATTTGTATACGACCCCATAAAAAAAATATTTCAAGACTCATCGATAGATGTCAATTGAGCATATCTATATCTCAGCACTAGCGCAGATGGCATCACTAGCGTTTTCAGTTCTAGTCACGTGCCTGCGGTTTGGTTAGGGAGGGCGGCCCTTTGTACCGATAGTACGAATTTATTATGGAATTTTATTTGCCTGAACAATTTATTTAGGCTGCGACGCAGTATTGTCGGAATGAGCAACGTTGATTACGCTCGAGGTTGTGAGAGAAATAGGCCGTAAAGAAAGTTATCTTTGAAGGATACGATTTTGTTTATTTTACAGAAGAAAATGTTGACAATGGGAGGTTGTCGAAGTAAAGAAAATAGGCCGTAGGTACATTACGTACGGATTCAATTAAAATGATATTAACAATAGAGCATTAATAAAGTACTCAAGAAAATAGAAATTGGTAAATAGAAATTAAAGAACAGTACACGCATTAGTAGTACATTTTATAGTAGCACAGTAGGAGCATTATTTTTCTTTACAATACCATAATTACTATGGTTAATGAACGTAGGTAAATGAGTTAAGTTTAACAACTTTAAGTACATTATTGATTATAAATTCTAAAAAGAATATTACTTTCTAATTAATTTCTTGTATGATTTTCTATACACGTGTACAATTATTTATCGAAATATCTTTAAAATGATAGTTGACTCATTATAAAAGTCTAACTGATCAACCATAGTCCTCTACTGTGATTATTGGGGAAGTCTGTTCTGCATAACAAACAAATACACATCAATTTTTCCTCTTTTCCTTCTTTAAAAAGAAAATCCCTGTATGGTTTTTGTGGTATGAGGGCAATACAATGACGTTCTTAGTTTAAGACGGGGAAAAAGGACACGATTCCCTATTAGTCATATAAACGTATATCATAAATAGATGCGTGCATATAGAAAAATAAATAGCTGGTAATGAGCTTTATTTATAAATATTTAATCGTTATACCCGCACGAACATTGTACAGCATCCCGTGACCTTTCGACAGAAGCAACTTTTGACATTCATAAGATCTGTCATTTCATAAAATTTGTAGTTCATAAAAAATAGTTATAATTTAAGGGTAAATGGGGATGACCTATAGGAATCTTATACTTATATTGACAAGCATAACATTATTCTAAGACTCAATGGCACGCAATAACATTCCGCTATTATTTACAACTCCTATTATTTGGTTACGCGTTTTTATGTTATTAGTATTACGTTCTAATATAGCTGATATACGAGTACATTAGGCCAACTTTGATAGCCTATAAGCAGTAACTAATATGAGATTAAACAAACAAGTGCGATTAAGGGCAATATTACCTTATAGCGAAATTACATGTTTCTGCCGGCATGTGATAGGAATCTACGCGATATAAGTTGTTATTATTACATACTTTCATATTCTTTGAGCAAAACAGAGATTTTGACAAGAAGAGTACATAATATAAAGATCGGCTCTGAAGAAAAGACAAATAATAAGCAAATAACGAAGGAACTTCTGAGGTTTCATCAATATTATTGTGGAGATAGAAAGAGAGAAACCTTTTACTGTTTGCCCATTATAATAAGGTTTCTATTTACTCTTTTCTATTGTAAAAAATCCACATCATAAAAACGCTACAGACTGCTACCCAACCAATAACAATAGCAAAAGCGTCACCATTGAAAGTATAACTCGGCCATGCGGTCCTAAGAATGTGCAAGGCGGCGAAATCTATAGCTACGCTTCACAGGCCGCCCTTCGCGAAATTATTGCAGGACCGACGAAAATGGGTCAATTGCCTCCTGCGAGCGAAAGAGAGGCCCCAGCCCACGTCGTGGGAGACAGAGACGGAGGTCTTAATTCGTTCAGGTGACGTCACAAGGGTTTTAACGGGCCCGTTCGTTTTCTTTTCGTCTATTGTTTTAGAAGCCGATGCAGCCTCGCTCTATCGGCGGTGCCGAATCAGTAATGTGTCTTCTATCGCTTTGTATTTTTTCTTATTTTTCTGCAAGATAAGGCGAACTTTGCGGAGGAAATGAGCGAGATGAAACAGACGATCTCGCTTTGATCTCATGGCTGTTTATTTTGTTATAATCAGCGGAAGGCGCTCTATGTGGCTGATGAGCTCTTTGTGTTTCCCGCAATTTGCGCGGTCGCTCTCGATTGACAGAGTCGTCGCCATGTTTGCTCGACGTTGCTTGTAGGAAGTCATTGTTACATTAATTTACTTTCTATTTATTTTCCAAGCATACTTTCATTATTGATTGGACTTAAACATCAGCTTTATGCATTTTAAAATGCATTCAGAAAAGAGAGCAAAATTACTTAATAATCACAAAGAAAAAGTAATTCTTACCTTTTTTGAGAGCTCGTATAAAATTATGCAAACTGCAATTGTTCACGGTAAGCAATTATTTGTTGCACTTTAGCATTCGCAAAGAGCTGCAAGTTACATTTTCCTTTGAGCAACCCATGCAGTGCTATGAGGGCTGCATTAAGTGTATTTATACATAAATTCAAAATTCAAAATCAAAATCATTAATTCAATTTAGGTCATGAAATGACACTTATGAAAGTCAAATGAAAAAAATAAAAGTAAATGTGCCCTGAAAGGGCCGAAACAGTCATGTCTCCTTATCTTTTGGCTTTTAAGCATAGGGACGACATATTGCCTATGACAAGAGACAGCGGCTGCCATCACCTGCCGTTGACATGTTGACGTTAAAATGTTCATCAGTGGTTTGTCGACGGTTGCCGTCGGATTTTATTTAAGAAAAAAAAAACTATAATACACACGTCATTTCATTTTTGTTTTTTAATAAAAACAATCAAAACCAGTAGATATTATTACCGCGTGGACTAAAATAAACAATTTCAGTTTAATTTAAAAATTGTGTTGTTTCGAATAATTTTGGAGTAGCCTTAAGGCACAAGAAACAACAATATCCTTTCTCTCAATACCATTCATTCAAAACTTCATCGGCCCCGTTTATAGGACAATTTATCCCGGCTCGCCCATACGAAACATTCCCAGTTTAGTACAGTTGAATAATTTAGTCTCGGCAGTTTCGCCTAATGCCGGCTGTTGTCCAGAACTGCTTAATTACACGCACTTTAGGACTAAATCGGTTTTCTTGGGCGAACTATGCGCTTGAGACGTTCTAGAGATGCAGGGGAAACTTTGACAGATGTCGGTATGATAAAATCTAGCGAGGTATATTATGTTTTACTGTATGATTAGGTTGACAAGAGGTAATAATTATGCTTTTCGTAAATATGTAATGGTAGGTGGTTGTTAGTACAAGTGTAACAATACGGATTGCTTTTACGGCACAATTTAAAATAAGAAGAAGCAATATTATGAAAAACAAACTTATTAACTGTCTGTAACGAAAATGATCCTTGCTTGATGATTACAATTTTTATTACATACTATATACTGTTGGTGTTTTAGTATAAGCTTTGATCAATTTTAGATTCATTGGTTACGATTGCTCGTCAAACACAACCTGGGCTGATACTACAGATTCTCAAAGAGTTGAACTTACGAGTATTGATAGTCCATCGGTAGTTCAATACGAGACGCGTGACTGAGTAGCTCGTTATCGAAATCGAAGTTTGTGGCGCTGTTGTTTTGTACCGATAGTTAGATTAAACTAATGATAATAATAATCGATAGTTGTCGCTTATCAGCACTAGCACGCACTGTATAACTAATTCGCCTTACTTCGGCGACCATTGCCGCAACGCGTAAAGCAGTGGCTCATAATCCGAGTTTATGATGTTATTTTGTGCCGATAGTTATAACTATCTATGATAATACATATATGATAATAGCACTTTAGCATTTGCTAGTAGCACGCACTATATATCTAAATCACCTTTCTTCGGCGAACAATGCTGCGATGCGTGACGCAGCACGTCGTAATCCTAGTTTGTGACGCTGTTGTTTTGTTCCGATAGTGAAAACTATCGATAATAATCGATAGTTGTTTCTTAGCAGCACTAGCACGCACTGTAGAACTAAATCGCCTTTCTTCGGCGAACAATGCTGCAACGCGTGACGTAGTAGCTCATAATCCGAGTTTGTTATGCTGTTGTTTTGTACTGATAGTTAAAACTGATGGGATTCGTGTTCGGTGAACACTTGTTCTGTGCTCGGTGAGTTTGTGCAGGTACTGGAACATATTTGTTTAAGGCTATGAAGTGTTCCTAATCCTATATCTGATTTGTAACAAGTTTTTTTAAGGTCGATAAATAACTTACCATCAAGCAGTTTTAAGGTGGCAAATGCTATATATACTTACTATGACTCAATTGCATGAGTATACAAAACATTTCATTAGAAAGTGTTTAAATAATCTGTCAAGCAACAATCGACAACTCTTTCTGATCAAAATGGAAAACTTTGATGAATCAATGATTTCAGTTCACTCTTTTATATTCACGTCGTTTAATATTTTTATCGTTTTGGTGCTCTGATCGTTACTGCCGCATGTTTAGATATAAATTTTGGAATTGGCGTAAAATTGGGATATTTTAACGACTCCAGGGAATGGTCAAGAAAAAAACAACGATCGATTCTATGTTCGTTGACACAAACGGAAGAAGTATAGAAGAAATTGTTATGAAGATAAGTTTTGTTGTAAACCACATGAAATACTTATGAACGTTAATTTCAATGATTGCTGATGTTCACAATAGTGTTTATTTCTTTCATCTTTTTTTTATATAAATTAATAAAGTAGTCATCAGTTTTGTATTGTGATTGATAAATTATTATGTATTTCTGCGTTCCAATAGATCCACTAAAATGAAAAACCACCAAATAGTGGCGGGATACCCACAATGTAGTGGGGAGTCTAGTAGGATGAGCTTCTCTATTAAAAGCTTCAAAACTCAGTGGTGATTCTGTGACATGGCAAGTAAACTTAGCCATTAAATAATCGTTCCCCTAGTGTTGGGTAGCAACAACATCAGTACTGGCAGAAGGCTGAAGATATAGCAAGTATATCAGTAAAGGCTATTGACTGGGCATTAATTAAGAGGCGAAAAATTCCCGATGCTTAAGCTGCAGTGCCGAAGGCAAGATGAAAACCACCACACTATCTTCCCTAGTTTGGAATTTTGGAAAAACCGCCACCGACAAGAGCCTAGTTCTTATGTTTGATCATTTGATCTTAATTTTGTTAGTATGCGTTACTCCTTCTATGCTTCATTCTTTCACCAGATTGGTTCCGTTTTACTGGGCGGGAGACGAACGCGTAAAAATGTTATGGTGACTATAAAATCCGCCATAACGCATCGAACGGACGCCGATTAGGCCTCCCAATTACTGATTCTGAGTGCTTACAGGATGCAAAAACAAGGGTATAAATATTATGGCCCTGTGGAGAGCTTTCAGTTAACAAAAGGTCTCATGTGTGCGGTTTATATACAAGGTGTATATTATGTATTTACGGTGAAAGGAGTGAATGATTCATTAACGGGACATAAAATAAATAATAAATAATATTGTGGAAGAGCAAAACATAATGCACTGAAAAATGTGGGAAGCGGGCAAGATAAAGATCATGTATTTCTGTACTATGACATGTCGTGCTGCCAACTTACTTGATGAAAATTATGACTATGTGTACAACAGATTCGTAAAGATTTATCGGAAATTAAGGAAGTAGTCGCACAACGAGTGACATTGATTGACAGACCTAAGAAATACCCTCCTTGCCAATTAGATATAATTATGTACTTGGAAATGGAACTGAAGCGCTAACTAAAATAAATGTTAGAAAAGCTTAGCCAATATTTTTTCTTTATTTTCTAACACTGTCCTAAAAACATTTAACAAAGGTCCCGTCAGATCTAATAGAACAAATTAATCGTGTCTATCGGTCTGCCAATTCCAAAGAGGCACTGTGAAGGTCCCCCCCACCTCTTCTCCTACTACGGAGTCTACGAGGAAATGGAACTTAGAGCTTTGATAAAGTTTTAATATATTCTTCGGCAAGTTTCCAAGTTGTCTCGCAGGGCGCAGGTTATGACGGATTCTGGGCAGGGCTGCCATCTTTGTTTTCGTATCAACGAACATTTATCACGTACTATTTTGATAGAGGATCATTTCAATTCGCAAATACCTAAATACTAAGAGCACTTTAAAAACATCAATAAATAATTAATATTACTCTCTCGCAGAAAACCTTTTTGACAACATGATTAATTTTGGAATCATTATTATCAAAATAAGTGCAATACTGACATAATACAATTATATAAATGTAATTTCAAATTGCTAGAATCTATAATTAAATATTATTCAAAAGCATAAACAACTGATGTTGATTGAATGATTTCACAGAATTTCCTCTTTAATATTTTGAAATACAAACAGTTCTACTAGCACGCAAATAAATGATATTTTATATGCCGTTTCAGATTTCAATTTATAGTTTTTGTGGTAAATGAATTTCTATGGTAATTGCATTGAAATTATGTAATAAAACATATTTCCTAGTACCTAGCTAAACGGTGTATCTGCCCATAATTCAGAATCAATAATATTTGTACGAACAATAAACCTATTATCTTATGGGTGAAAAAAAAAACATTTGCTAAGAACACGGACTAAATATAAGAATTCTCTGTTAGAATTCCCAACTTTTCATTTTTGATACGCTTACAAGTAGGTACTAGGTAGGCACTTAAAAGATAAAATAAGTAACCAAAAATTGCGCACTCGAACCAACATCTTTCTGGCTTACCGGGCCAACTGTTACAACAATTCTAAACCATAGGTACTACACTTTTAGGCATTCCTTACACAATAGGCCAGTAGAAGAATGAATGATTGTTTGAAAGTAGTACCAAACAAATGTTTTCACACCGGTAGAGAAGTATTTATTATACAATAAAGTTTTCAGCTATATTTTTATGACCACACCTAAAAGCTTGGTTGCACTTTATCACTTAAATTTAAGTATAACTGTCACCAATGTAGTAGCTGTAAACTCTATATTAAAAACTAAAACTCAAGTTATGGTAGTTGCCACCTAGCCTTAATTCAAATCTTAAAGAAGGTTTTAACTTAAGTTTTGGCAGCCCTATCCATATAAGTTACCGAGTTGCTTTTTTCGCTTCTTCCATTTTGCTTTTCCTAGGAAGGATTTAATTATGAGTATGGCGATGTGTGTCGCGTCATACCTACTTGACATTTTATTATTTAAAGTGCCTTCACGCCTGTCTGAACTTCTATAGCCAAGTTGTTAATTAGCCATTATTGGAATTAAGTTGAGGAATGGCGCACATTTAAATAAAGTACTTTTGAAATAACCTTAGAGTGAAGGAGCAATTTAATTATGTTAGTGCTATGTGCTTTTAAACGGAGTGAGAGGTACTTATGGACAGAAACACGTAGATACTTAAAGATTTAGGTTTTGTCATTTATTGTGAAATGTCTGTTTCTACTTTCTTTTTGCTTAAGTATTTCTCAGATAAAAATCTTTTTCAAATGAAATTAAAAGTACTTAAGAGACAGTATTAAATTCATTATTTCTTAACAAAGTTGGTCGTTCGTGCTCTACGAATTTACTGTTTAATACATAAAGTACTTACTCAATATTATTTTGAAGAATTCAAGTAACTTTTACATCGAATAAAAATAATCTTCAAACAAACTGGACTTAATTCAAATAAACAGGTAGGCGTTTTTATTTCCAACTGGTCGCCATTTTTAAACTTTTCTTATTTCGAGTAGAACAAACAAGAAGTAAGTACTGAGTGATTCTAAAGTGTTTAATTGAAAAAGAAGATTGTTTTCAGGCTTTTAGTTAGTAAGGAAATGTATACCAACATAAGATTTAGTAACATCACAAAGGTTTCTTTCATATGCTTTTAGCGCAGAAATAGAGATTCAGTGTTTTTATTACATTTTCCTAAAACTAAACATAGTATATGAGATACTAATGACTCCGATAAAGGCTATTTAAAAATACCTGAGTAATTAAAAACCTTTAGGTGATAGGTACTTACCTATCTATGAGTTAGCATTTATTATTATCCATCCAACAGCAACACTTTCCAGATTAAAGTCACAAAGAATCAATAGTAGATTGTTATACAAGGGGAGAAAGCGACCCCTTTCACTCGAGATGTTTCTGGCGCTCGAACGAAGTGAGAGCGCCAATAATTCGAGAGTGAAATGGGTGCTTTTACCCGAGTTAAACATACTATTTTTCATTTCGACTGTGAGGAAAACATTAAATTTACAAAAGTGGTTGTAGATGTCTTGGTGAGGTATTATGTAGTTCAGCGAGAAAGGAAAACTCAAGTTGATTTACAGTACTAACAACACCTAACACTATTAGAAAGAATAACGGCACGAATACATGAAAACAGTACAAAAAAGCAGAAAATATCAAATAATTAAAATCTTTGTAAAGAATATCGATCGATTTTTTTCCACAGATAATAACAGGAATCCAAAAATAATTTCTTTTTTTTATAAAAGTTTTAACGGCTTTGGACGAATCCTTCCTGAAATGACACTGACAATATAAAATTTGAAAAAAAAAACATCTTGGCGTTATGGCGGGCAGCCAAATATTTTAATTGTTAATTGAATTAAAATTAGAAATTGTTTATTTTTTTATCAACGATTATACATAATACCTACACAATATGATTTTCAATTAAAGCTAAGCAAAAATGATTGTTATTTTAATAACATGATGTGACTCAATTATCTTTGGTCCAAGCTTTGACTGCAGGCCTTGACTCTATGCCATGTCATTTAAAACTAAACTACTTTCCACCCTAGGGATGGATAAGCTATTTTCCACCCGGCTATCTACACAGGAAAGTTATATTTTCCGAACAGGAGAGATGAAAAATTATCTTCCTTTTGACAAATCAAAGATTACTAAATCGACGACATCAATCGAAAAACCAAGACCAGGTGGCGATTCAAATCTAACTAGAATAAAGTTGGAAAATAATCTTGGAGACCAGCTTTTCGCGAGTTAGCTGCGGAAAATCCATTCAAGAAAATAATTAACCTTTATGCGCTCCCGTCAAAAGCAATGAACCGTGGCGTCCTTACTTTTATATTTTTTTTTCTCCGCTCCAATAGAAACAGTTTCATTTTTGCAGTATTTCGCGTTAGATTTGCCGACCAATTTTGTACAATTAGAGAAAAATGTGCTTGTTCATTTTTTTGTGCGAGCGCGGTTAGCATTCAAAGCTATGGAAAACTGTTGTTTGATCGCTCTGTTTTATTTTTGTGAACTGTGTTGGAACAAGGCCGTTATGTCTGTGTTATGATAAGAACGCTTTTTTATTGTTGTTTATGATATTTGTAAATGCGGCACCAGGGTATTTACTTTTTGCGTTAATGTCATTTGTTTTAATTGATTTAATTGTGCTAAGCCTTCTCAATTACCGAACGATTAAGTTTGCACCTCAGAAATGGCACACTGAACAATATTACGACTTGACTCATCTAGGTCTCCAGACAGTCTGACAACCTGATATCTATCATGACATTACAGCGCGTACTATTATGCGAGCAGCTCGGCGCGACAAACAATGCTTTGATTGCTCAGAAATGAGGGCAATCCCTATATCCATCCCTGTCACTCATACGCCTAATCCCCCAACTGTCTCGCTCACAGGCTGCAATCACTCCTCTCAACTGTTGGCCCAATGATATTTGTGTTCGATTATAATTAAACGCATGTCCTCTTTCTTTGAAATGTCAAGCAGTCTTTAATTAAAGAGCGCCGTTTAATAATAGATTGGTCCCTTTTTGTTTGAAAACTCGTCGTACAAATAAAATGAAAACTTGAGATGGCTGTACTTTGTTCGCTTACATCTTTCACTATGTTCGTCATTGCTCATCCCTGGTTCCATTTATTTCGGGCAATTGAAAGCTAATTTACACATGTTCTGAAATTTTGTTACTATAGGACAAGGTAAATCTAGATGTGTATGCGGATAGAGAGACCAAAACTCAAATCAACGTTTTAATAACTTAAAAGTACCTTAACGCATAGTAAAAGGTATGGATTAGCTTGTAAAACGAATCCTGGGGTTTGTAACACAATACATAAAAAAATGGTAAGGCTATTAGGTGTGGGCTCTCACTAAAATCATTGACCGTTCTGCTTCTGGGCTAGTGATTACTGGCATATTTTGTTAAAATCTGTCAGAAACATGTAATAAACGTAAACAAAATAAAACAATCGTATTCGGCCTAAATGGGTTGGCGGCGTTAGGTCTGAGTGGTTGTTGTCTAATTACCTTTATTTGACAAGAATATTGCGAAAAATCACAGCATGTTTTTAAAATGGACATATTGAATAAAATTATGTTCCTACTGTTTAGTATTAATTTTTAAACATCAATTAGAATAAAATATCTAAGTACGTATATGTGCAGCGGCTATTGGACTACTATTACTAGTGTAGGAACAAATCACGTGCCAAATGAATTGACGCCACTCGTCATCAACTCATAAAAACGGTTTCGTATTCGAAATTGAAATTTCAATAAAAACGTCACAATCTTGACGTCGTATTTGAGCTTTGTTTGCTTTGATTGAGACACATGTTTTGCTTGGCACAGTTTCCCTTTAAGTAGTAATAACAACTTCCTACCAGCCGCATTCACCATATTGACACTTTCCCTATTAAATGAAATTTCCCCATGGAAATAGTTCACTTTTTAAAACGGGCAGTATGTTCCGGCGGGTTAATTGAGCAATGTTCCGTGGTTTGCTTCGTTGGGATATTCGTTTTAAGCTGGGTTTGTGTCATAAAAAATGCTTTTACTTTTATATCTCTTTGTTCAAATACATTTTTCCTGATGTTTTATCGAATTTATTAATTAATAAAATTGTTTTCGGTTGGTTGGGTGGTGGTTGGGTGGTGGAACTAGATGTTATCATCGAAATTGCAGACCGAAACAGATGTGCTATGTAGGTCACTTACTAACTCGAAGTCGTGGCCACTCCAAACGTTTATCACTGAAAAACAATAACATAAAAATATTACATATTTTCCCTGTAAGGAACCATTAAGTCTACAGTGCTTGAGTGAGACAGCCTTTTAGAAAGAAAGAAAGAAAGAAAACTATTTATTTGGTACACATCAAATTACAAACATAATAGAAAAACAAAAATAAAAAACATTGAAGAAGTTAAATTAAAATTTAACAAAATAATATAATAAAGATGTGTAACAAAATTGGTCCCCACTCAGTACATTTAAAAAAAGTTACATTGAATACTTACTTAAAAAACCGGTTAAGTGCGTGTCGGATCCGCGCACTGAGGGTTCCGTGCCACCCTTAACTGAATTCAGGGTCCACTTACTTTCACTTAACGAAAACATCACAATATATTGCGACGGCAAAAATAACTTTGTTTTTCATAGTCTTTGTATGAAAGACAAAGTTATATTTGCGGTTGATAAAAATGTGCAATATTTCAAAAACTACTGGTTCGATCTCCTTCAAACCAATTTTCGTTGCAAGTGTTTGTTGAGGTCTACATCATATATTTTTTTCAAAATTTTCACTTTCTTAGTTCAAAAGTTAGATGGGGGGGACGCCCATTTTACCACTTTGGAAGCGTCTATATCTCAAACCTTACACTTTTAGAAAAAATGGTTTTAGAAACCTCATCATTTTAAAAGACCTATCCATAGACACCCCACACGCATAGGTTTGAGTAAAAAAATATTTTTAGGTTTTAGTTTCATGTATGGGAGCCCCCCCTTAAATATTATTTTTTTCTTACTTTTTGTATCTGAATCGGAAAGCGGTGAACAAAATACACCTACCTACCAAGTTTCAGCTATGTAATGCTTATAGTTTTAGAATAAAGTGGCTGTGACATACGGACGGACAGACAGACAGACAGACAGACAGACAGACAGACAGACAGACAGACAGACAGACAGACTTGACGAAACTATAAGGGTTCCGTTTTTTGCCATTCGGCTACGGAACCCTAAAAATGTCTTGACTTTTTACCGATGATTTTAAGAAACAACTGTGACTTTACTTACCCTCAGCCTTAAAATACATTGGGAAAAAATAAAATAAAAATCAAATGACAAAGTTGCTACGAAAGATAAGGTATATGTATCTGCAGACCGACTACACACGTTTGTGTTTGCTTTTTTGATTAAAAGCCAAGGTTATCTGAATCATGTTTCGCACTTTGTATAAAAGCAATTTGATGGATTTACGGCTACGGAAAACGGAAAGCACGTGAGATGAAACAAAGTCTTGCAAAAGGTATCGCGTGATTACCGTTAATCTCGCAACACGCTAACTTGCGTGCCCTTTACACTGTGTTACTTTTGAAATTTGCGCAATTCTACAAGCTGTTTAGAGTTGCCCTTTAAGATAGAAAAAGCTTTATAAAGGGTGGAATTACAAATCTAAAAAAGTTAATAACAAGGTATTCTTAACTTCCAAATTACGTTTCGTATCATACTTTCGTAACATAATGGCTTCATTTATTGATATTTTTATCTATAGGTCCGCTGATTTTTGATACATAAAATACTGGGTGAATTGTATTTACATAACATTATACGAATTTTGATTTTAGGCGAGGCCTACACAGCTGCGTGCTGGTTTTACAAAAACAGAAAAACAATTGGCGTGCGCCGTCGCGATGTTTTCTTCTATTTTATTTTTCTGTGCGGCCAGTGTGCCCGAGCTCTGCGGAGATTGTCATGTATTTTTATAACACATTGTAATCAAACACGTACTAATTGATATTTAATTATCATTTTTATTACTTACACATTCAGACATTTTATAAGTTACTTGTTTTCTACCCGCTAGCCATACCATAAGGTTGACAAGCAAACTTAAAAAGAAACCGTAAAAGTTTGGCACCACAGACAGAAAATAGAAGATGGCGCCGGGCTGTTTTCGCGCCAAACGCCACTAATGTACGTTCAGAACCTAACCATGGCCTCCGAACAAACAGCGCTTGGCGAAAACAACACAATTTATCAAGAGGGCAGATATCGGCAACTCTTTTCATTCGGGGGAACTCGGGCTATAAAAGCCGCAAGCTAGTTAACATAATGTAGAGGGAGGCAGAAACCCTCCCTCGAGAGAGAATAAAGTAAGCGAAACCAATATGATGTTGTGTTTGAGTGTTTATAAATAAACAATACAATTTTCCAGTAGCCTGATTTGGTAGCTCAGCATGGAAAGAACGAGTATAATGTAACAAATATAAGTTACACTAATTTCGATTTTGACGTAGACTGATAGTGGTTGCAGTACTTCCGTTCCGAATCCAGCTTGCAATTTTAATCCGTATTTTGTAGTAACAGATGTAGCATATACCCATATGTAACCGCTCTTACTGAATAAATTTTACTTGTGCTCGTAATCAGGGATTCCATAGTCGAATATGGTGGATAGTCGCGCCAGCCAATTCACTTACATGGCGACTCACGATTTTCTCACAAATAGACCCACGACCGTTGTAACCATTTAATAAGCGAGCTCCGGACCCCTCAGATGCTTATATTTTCCAAAGGACCCCCTCGATTGAAAGGGATAAGCCGTTTGGGTTGTGTGTTTTAAAATGAAGATGAATAAAGCTGATGGCTTTTGATCGTTGCTATAATGGATTAATTTTTGGTTTTCTTAATCTAGCCCGTAGGATGATCTTGCTTTGTAATAATTATTCGCAAAAATGTGTGGATACTTATGCAAATACTATTCTATTCTATTACATTTATGTATGTAAAAATGAATAAGAATCTTCATTTAAATGCCAACAAAGTTATTTTCTTTTCTTCTTCTGTTTTATATTAATTGCAAGAAATTTAGGTGTTTTAAGTCAAGTTAAAAGATAATATGGCTTAACAACACAAGAAATGTGAAAATACCGATAACAGTAGAACCAAGGGTCCTACTCACTACTTACGCATCATTAAGATGTATGAATATTGTGCTTGTTTCATATGACACTTTTATTAATTAAAAAGTATTATGCTAGCCATGAGCATGTTATCTCACCAGTCCCAAGATTAGTAAACCTTAATAAAGTCTGTGGCAAAAGAAGGCAAACATACATACCAATATAAATTGATTATTTAAAAGTCAACTAATTAACCGACGTGAGGTTTAGTGATTTGTTTCGCGAACATATTAATTAGGTAGCTGAGCGCGTCACCTCAATTATTAACAATAAATTGGTATTTATTAATTCGAGGATGTGGGCACGTGGCACTGGATATTTCACGTTTTTTGTCTTATATAATATAATTAGTAGTTCAGTTTGATATTTAGCTTGTGTTACCAAATCCCCCAAGCAAATCCCTCTAGGTAAAATCCCTTATTATCATCGTAACACAAATAAGTCTATTAACCTATATAAATGTGCGTATCACAACTTCCTCTGCTACGTAATAACGATATTAAAAACAGCATCTGGTGTATAAAATAGTTTTAAAAGTTTAATACCAAACGTCCGAGAAATCATAATACGTGAGTACTAAGAGGAAAGTATTTTTTTTTTTTTATAATAGATAGCCAGACATTTGGCTACGAGTATTTTTTGTAAGTGTAGAGAATAAGAGCTGATAGATGAGAAAAATAAAGATAAATATTGTAACTGATTCGAGCATGAATACGAGTGCTTTACAATTAAAAATCAACGCGTAAACCAATTCTTATCGTGTCTTCAGCAGAGTGTACATTGATGCGAACTTTGTCCGCTATCTGTTGTCTAACGCAACGCTACATTCATTGTGGTTTAACACAATTGCACGCTTTCAAAAGGCAGCATTATCATAATTCTAACTGGGGAAAGAACAAAAAGCCCGCAATGCTTGCTTATAATAAAAACAATGAGGGAGCTCGCCCTGAATGTTTCAGTACTTTCAGTGCTAACCCTTGCTGGCGCGAACGCTTTTTACTTTTTCACTCTGAAATAACGGAGCACGCAAGGGAAACACGGCCCAGCTTGAGATTTGCATGCGTTCAGAGTTTGAATGTGAAATAATAAAATGCTAAGATATGTTATAAGCAGCTTCTTTGAAATATTTTCAGCTCGGCTTTGGGTGCACTGTTATTATTCAGTGTAAAATGTGTCTAGTGGATGTGGGGTACAGTTCAAGCAAGCACAATAAATAATAGGGCCAAAATATGAGATTTATGTTGCAACCCTTGCAATTAGAGATTTTATACAACCGTATCTGGATATTTAATCTATGGCCATGTTTAATTATGCATCATACTTAGCAATCAAAATGCTATATACACATAATTTTAATTATTTAATTACACTTACAATTGGCAGACTCAATGCCTGAGGGTAGTCTCTACATGTCAACCGCTTGGGAATGCAGAAAGGTAAACTTATTAGTATTCAAAGCTAGCTACACAAACTCCTGCACATCTGGCTTACATTCCATAAAACTTAAACCTGCAGATTTCGTTATTTACACAGTAAACTTTGTATGTGAGCCGCGAGGAGGGCGTTCCGTTGCACGCGGTGCCCACTAGGTCAACAGTGCATTTAGCGATTACATCTGCGCTTACTAAGCTCGCCTTGGACATTGAACTGGAATAAACATTGAGATAACGCAAACAAAATGTAAGACTTATACATGCTTTATTTTTCCAATTGCAACTTTACGGATGACCTTAGCGGTGCCATGAAGGCTTGATTTGAACAACCTATACTACATGTGATTGTAAAATACAGTAAACTTGTTATTTTTTCTATTTTCAGCTTTTTTTATTTGAACTTTCAGTATAAATAATATTAATGAACATTTGCAACATCTGAACAATGCATTATAATTTTAATTTGCATGATCGGCTTTAAACAATTTAAAGTAAAACTTGGATACAGCTAGATTAAAACAATTGTCCAAAACACGTTTCGTGGTGAATTACTGCTTATCTCTGAATAACCTACAATCACCGCTTGAAAAATGCCCGGTTTATTAGACCTGTCTACTCTTTGGGTGCTGAAGGAATTTTGTTTATACCGATAGGTCAAGTTGCGTTGGTCATAGTCCAGAAGGTTCGTGTCACATATTTGCCGGGAGGTCATGCGTATGGAGTCACGGCACGCTTTCTTTAAATGAGGATATTTTTTATATTATGTATATCAAGTGGCAGTGGGCACATAGCGCGAAGAACTGATGGACGTTGGGGCAGAAAAGTCCTACATTGGAGACCCTTCGACCAAAGGCGCAGCGTAGGACGTCCACCGACAAGATGGACAGACGACCTTGTAAAGATCGCGGGATCGCGCTGGATGCAGACCACTCACAACCGGTCGTTGTGGAAAGCCATGGGGGAGGCCTATGTTCAGCAGTGGACGTCCTTCGGCTGATAATGATGATGATGATGATATCATGAGAGGTTGTGCTTTTGCTTACTGAAAGCATCGTAAACGGATACTGAAGATGAAAGAATATAAAAAAATACATACAAATAAAACACTTTTTATAACTTAATGACTAAATATATGCATCCAATTTATGCTTACTTGTTGCATCATCAATTATTACCTATACAAAAGATCTCAAGCTGCCTATCACCATGTTCCCATTGAAATATTGACACGAAATGACTCACCGTTTAATAAACATCCATAAAACCATTTTCTCCTCATAAAACCATTTATGTATCTAAATTATGTATCTAATCATAAGCTTTTCTTTCTAATTGAAAAGCTTCAAAGTGCACGGGAAACAGTACAGTCGCTAGCAAATTAGATTATATTTTTTTGTTGAAAACTAAACCTCATTACAACTGCATAAGATACCGTGCTTGTGTTTACCTGTGTTGCACGTACAGTACTTATTGAGGTCTTTCGTGCCCCGGTCACGAATTAGGGATTAAGCCGATTGCTGAAATAGAAGGATTAGCATACAAAACAGATATAGTGTGCATTACGTGTGCCGGTGACGTCGAGCGATGGCGAGTCGGATTGTCGCCAACCAACAAGAAAATAAATTCCGTTTGTACAGTCGGCGGCTGTTTGAAATTCCTGAAAATATGTGAATTAAGTACATGTGACTGAAATTAACTTTTTATTTAGCACATAAAGTGAAGTTATAAAAGTGAATATTTTCAAAGATGTGACAATAAGCAGTAGTAGTAAAGGCAAATAACAAAAAGTTATCATTTTCATATAAATTATAAATAACACTTGCAAACAGCAACTGTGTCAGACAAGGAATAGAAACCTTTAACTTACGCTATCCGGGCGCATGCCTTACCACTCGGCCACCTTTAGGCAAGCCTGGTGAATTTCATTATCAGTCAAAAGACGTCCATTGTATGCAGGCTTGTATTGTTTCAGCCTATATTATGATTTGTTGCAACTCCGAGAGCGAGCTGCACACAGCATACAAATCAAGTTAACAAGTGAGTTAACTAGTGAGTGAATAAGTATTAAAAAGAATATCGAATGATGATTTCAAAACAAGTGAAGTTTTCTGTAAAGATTAACAACTTGGCCACAGATAATTAAACTAGGATCGCACCTCTGTTTAAATTAATATATAATATGGTTAGTTTAAAATTAACGTCAATCAATTCAAATGACACAAGGGTGACAGCATTTCACTTTAGCCGAATAACATTTAAGGCTGCTGTCACCTACCTTCTAACAAAGTTCAAGTGCAGTTTTCTTCCCAAAAATGACTTAACTGACAACTTTTTTTGACTGATTTGTGTAGAAATAAGCTATCTACATAAGATGTAAGCTCTGAATTTTTGATTCAATCTTTAAAATGCCTGTAATTTGCAATCATAGAAGCCAAATTGACGGTTTTTCTGGTGCACTTTTCTAGATCAGTTGTTGACATCAGCTATCGAAATAACATAAACTTGAAGGGAATTACGTTCGTCTACAAGGTGTAGACTCTGTTTTTTTTATTTATTGCTCTGGTTATTCCAAATGAAGACAAAATTGAAACCATGTTTTGGCATAAAATACGCATCTAAAGGCAGGCGATTATCTCTGAGATACACTGCACTTATTGTGTGTTATTTGATAAAACAATGTTATAGAGGTTCCTATCTTTGACTTAGCATCTAAATTCTTGATTTTATCTTGTGCACTATATTCAAAATATCTTACTAAAGTAACCTATAAATTTGAGATTTGGAGCTGTCACGGACGTTCATCTTTGATCGAAATTTGACAGACAGCGCCGAGCGCTCGGAGGGGAAGGGTGTGTCGCTCGTTGTCTTAGTTGCTACTCTTTTATTTCGTGTATGATACTAATTCCAAATTTGAAAATATCACGCTTTGCACAATTTTTATACGGCGACCAATTCGCTTTGAGGCTTTATGCAACAGGCATAAAGCCATTGTGCATTTGGATCGTCGATGGTCTCTAATTATAACAAAAAAGTATTCGTTCTTTTGTATCGATTAGTAGTTGTATTTAAATGATTAATCAATGTTATGTAAACTTGCATAGAAAGAAATCCTTATTAATACTACATACATATAAACATACATATAAGCAAAAAAGGTTTATATGTATGGCGACTATTTCAAGAGGTTCATGAGTTATAACGAAGATCTTTTATCATATACAATTTGTATTTTCGAAACTTGATCAAACAAAATGTGCAGATACTAGGACTAAAATTATCGACAAAAATAATAATAATAAAAAATTGACTACAAAATAAAAATGTGGTATATGATGAGCAAACTGTACAGACAAATACTGAATTAATAAGGCCAAGAATAGGCAATAGTATCAATTCTATTGCATATGTATGGGGTTGCAAATAATAACCTTATTTATATAAAATAAAGTAATATCAGTAACACTACTTTATAGTTCAACAACGGTAGACCGATTATCATGATATTTACTTTGTTGAATTGGTATTTACCTCTTACCCCTTAAGTTATTATAAAACAGGGCTGGGGCGCGCCGAGGCTGGATATGAAGCAAAGTTTTCTGTGGTCGAAGTTTTTTTTTTTCACCAAAAAGTCTAAAACTCTTCAAAGGACTCCAATTTAGGCAAACCATTTCTTTTTGAAGTCAGTGCCATCGCATGGGCTCTCTCAAGTTCCATCTTAAGCGACATCTATCTGGGCATCGACTCCAAAAAGAAATGGTTTGCCTAAAATGGAGTCCTTTCAAGAGTTTATTTAAGACTTTTTAATGTGTTTTGTTTTTGAAGTCGGTTTTATTGAAATAGTATGGTGGTGAAGTGACCATTAACCCAACAAAATTGAAGACAAATAAGGGCTTTTGTTTTAAGTATTTGACTTTGAGTAGTAAACAAGTAAGTTTATAAATTTTCTTACATCATTCGTGCTTTGGATTTTGAATAAGAATAAACGGACGACAAAAATTAAAAGGTCAGTTTTTCTTAATATAGACCTTATATAGGCGTTATTTAGTTCCACAACCTTTGATACGCACTTGTACGTACATACCATTGGCCATTGGCGTCAATTCCATACTGTGTGGGACTTGTTCATGGCATTAATTCCATACGCTAGTAACAGTGTTTCAATGGTTTAAACCTAAATAAATAGGGCAATATTTTACTTATTTAACATAACTTTTCTTTCTTCCACAATCTACAACCACAACCTAACTATAAACTTGTATAGTAAAACGCTTGTTTAAATAGAAGCGTTTCATGTGATGTGTATGTAGTTAATATGAACCTGTATTCAAATTGTACGCAAATGCCATGAAGTTCCATGGTTCTATTCAAGTCCATATTCATATAATATTTCATTATTGAAAAATGTATATGGACAAAATGATATAATACCGGTGTAAACCAAATAATTAAATAAAAATTATCTTATTTATCATCTGTTATACATGAAATACTTGAAATCTTGATCGAAATTTTCTTAACTACATTTTCTGAATGTTAGCTATAATAACTTGTGACATATTTCATATATCAAAATACAAATCATATCAAAGAACAGCGTTACACTAAAAAGCATTTATGTGTAAATAAATCCTCATAGCATCCAGCTGGTATGACACGTGGTAGATCAAGCCCAGAACCAATGGCATCATCCACCAATAACCCTTAGTCCCCGTTTCTCGTGGAGTTTACATTCGTAAAAAAATACCTACTCTGAGAAGTCACAATTTGGGTGAAGACATAAAGAGGCAGATAACCGGTACTAACCTGTACCGACTGACTAGTGATGTGCCAAGTCATCTATTTTTAATCTCGAAATATTTAAGAAATTCGTTACAACAATCCAAATAAGGACCGACTGACACTAGAAAATTGTTTTAACTCGTCAAGTATGTGTGAACGAGACACAATAGAAATTCCATTATTATGCGACTCCCGGCAGTCGTTTGATACCTGACTGATTAAAACAAGATTCAAATCAAGACTTGAGTCGGAAAAGTCTCTATAAAGCATTTCAATTCCATGAAATAGCCAACACGGCACAACACTGGTTAGTCGTTGCAGGTCAGTGCGTGTTACCCGCCTCTAAATGTCTTCACCCTTTGGATGCATTTCGTTTTTTCTATGCTGTAAGTTTTTTACGTTATTATAACTGTACGTTTGTGTTTAAATCTGTGAATTTAGTTATATACTTATCAAAAGGAAAATGTTCGCGAATGGAATTGACGCGAGCCCTGATTCCGAACTGTATTCACTGTATTCGTAATAGGTATTTCAAATACAAAAAAACTGGTATAACATTAATTTATCACATCGACTTTTTAAGACCATCATTTTCTGTGTTCATCATACGCATAGCCAGTAGGCTATGCGTATGATCAATAAACAATTTTGATACTTTATCTCTAGGTAGTAACCTAGAGATAAAGTATCAAAAATGTTTAATTACAGTTAACATTTTTTTGTGTCCCGGACATATAAAATCGCACACACACATTGATAAATTAGGTAAAATCTGAGAATCTCCAAACTGTCATATGGCTCTTAAACAGTAGTGAACTACCCTTGTTTATTTATTTGTGGTACAGCCGAAAAACTTTTGATGACGACTGTACTGTACTAATGTCAGCTCGGAGTCCAAATGTTGTTTTTATATTGTATCAATAAAACGAGGAGTTGGTATTTTGTTTGGCAGATCGTAAAACGTAACTAAATACGTAACCGTTGTGTTAGTGTTTTTAAGTTTTGATAGCCGGTTTTCATTTATTGAGCTAATCAACTCCGCCCATATCTAACAGCATCAGGGCCCGATCCAGCTGTTTCGCCGCTCCGGGCAAAACAATGTTTGCCGCCCTTACGGTATTCCATAGATGGTGTAATTTTAACCTATAAAAACCGGCCAAGTGCGAGTCGACCCGCGTACTGAGGGTTCCGTGTAGGTTTGCCAGGTCGCCAAACCTAATAGCCGGACATACCAGCCAGTTTGGCCGGACATTTGGGTAAAAAAGCCGGACGCCCTAAATTATTGAGGATTTTGTGTCTTAGTATTAATATGTACGCAAGCTTGTACTTACCCGGTTTGATAAATAGATTAATTGTTGGCATCTAATATTTTCAATTTAAGTAATGAAATCACATTGAGAAGCGCTTCAAATTTTGGTACTGAAAGACCAAAGTATTTGCGAACGAAGGGAGCGCTTTGAAGAGTTTGGTGACATAAATAGATGCGCGAGCGAAGCGAGCGCTTCAAATTTTGCCCTAAACCGGCATTCAGAGCGACTAAATTATATAAATCAATGTGTGAGTTAAGCAAGAGTTTCCAATAGTTATGGTTTTTTAAAAAAACCGGCCAAGTGCGAGTCGGACTCGCGCACCGAGGGTTCCGTACAAACCTGCAAGGTTTACAAAGTTCGTTCATTACGACAATCGAGTCATAATTTTTTTGGTGGTATAACTACTTAAAATTTTAAGCTTTTCGGAATTTTGCTGTTACCTGTGCTGTAAGCTATTGCTTCTTACCAAATTTCGAGATTCTATGTCAACGGGAAGTGGTCTTTAGGTTTTAATTCCCTTGCGTGTAGTTGCGAGTTTCAAAATATGCGGTATCAATGGTTGTACTTTTGCGTTTTGCGTTTTTGCGTTGACTTAGTTTTTTTTTTCACGGGTTAAAGGCAATTAGATCTAAGTATTTGATATGAATTTCAACTTGATAGCTCTACGCGTTCATGAGGAAAAAAGTAATAAGTTTATATTTATTAAAAAATATATATTATTTTGTAATGTAACTTAAAATTTAAGGTTTTCGGAATTCTTCCTTTATGTGTGCTATAAAACGTTGCTTCATGCCAAATTTCAAGATTCTAGGTCGACTGGAGGTACCCTTTAGGTTTTGATTCCCTTGCGAGTACTTGCGAGTTTCAAAATATGCAGCTTAAATTGCTGTTTCTTTTGATTGCGTTGACATAGAAGTTTGATTTTGTTACAGCTTAAAGGTATTATAGACCTGAGTATTTGGTATGAATTTCAATTTAATACCTCTACGCGTTTATGAGGAAATGGGTAGTAAGTTTAAAATTATTAAAAAAATATATATTATGTGATGTAACTAAAAATTTATGGTTTTCGTAATTTTCCCTTTATCTATGCTATAAGACGTTGCTTCGTACCAAATTTCAAGATTCTGAGTTCACGGGAAGCACCCTGTAGGTTTTGATTCCCTTGCAAGTGTCGAAAATTTGCGGCATAAACGGCTGTATCTTTTGATTGCGTTGGCTTAGAAGTTTGATTTTTTCACAGCTTCAAGGGACAGTAGATCTGAGTATTTGATATAAATTTCAGCTTCATACCTCCACGCGTTCCTGAGAAAAAGGGTCTTGACAGACGGACGGACGGACGGACAGACGGACAACAAAGTGATCCTATAAGGGTTCCGTTTTTTCCTTTTGAGGTACGGAACCCTAATGATTTGACTGGTAAATAAATAATGTGCAATTATAAAATTTTGGAAGATGAAAAACGACCTAACAAAATGTGAAAGATCTCAAATGAATGCACAAGCCTAGAGAAGTAAAATGCAATAGATGTACAAAAATTGTTAAACATATTGAACAATTTTTTTTTTATAAAATTCGTTATGTTTCGTTAGGCCCTATGGGCGGCTTGATAAAAATCTGACAGCAAGGTTGGTCGCTTGCCTTGCAAACACCCCTCCGCCAATCCGCACTGAGCCCGCGTGGTGGAGTATGGCTCATACTACCTCACATTTGAGGTAAGGCCTTTGCCCAGCAGTGGGATGCTTACAGGCTAACTTTACTTTTTTTTTTTAAAATTCGTTATAGGAAACAGTAGATCATCCGCGAGCGAAGCGAGCGCGAAATCCCGCGGCTCTGCGGCGTGTGGGAGTGACTGACAGTGACTCGCCTGCGCTCGGCGATTGCTCGTTTGCTAAATGTAAAAAGCCTAACAAAAGCCGGACTAGCCGGACACCGTTTATTTTGGCCAGACACGCAATCAAAAAGCCTACCTATGTCCCCCATATGAAACCCCATAAATGGTTTTAGAAACCTCAATGTAATTAATTATAAACGACTTATCCGTAAACACACGCATAGGTTTGAGTCATAAAAAAACTTAAGGTATGAGTTTAATGTATGGGAGCCCCCTTAAATGTGTTTTTTTTTTTACTTTTTAGGGTTCAGTAGCCGAATGGCAACCCTTATAGTTTCGTCAAGTCTGTCTGTCCGTCCCTATGTCACAGCCACTTTATTCTAAAACTATTAGCATCACACAGCTGAAACTTTGTAAGTAGGTGTATCTTTTTTACCGCTTTCCGATAAAGATACAAAAAGTTTAAAAAAATAATTTAAGGGGGCATCCCATGAAACTAAAACCTAAAAAAAAATTTTACTTAAACCTATGCACGGAGGGTGTCTATGGATACATGGATTGGATAGGTCTTTTAAAATGACATTGAGGTTACTAAAACCATTTTTTCTAAAAGTCTAACGTTTGAGAAATAGTCGCTTCCAAAGTCATAAAATGAGCGTCTAACTTTTAAACTAAGCAAGTGTAAATTTTGAAAAAAAAGACAATATAGATTTTACTTTCAACGAAAATTGGTTTGAACGAAACATTACTTTGTTCTTCATACAAATACTATGACAAACAAAGCTATATTTGCTGTCAACAAAATATTGTGGTATTTCGGCTAAGTGGAAGAAAGTGGATCCTTAATTCAGTTTAAGTTGGCACGGAACCCTCAGTGCGCGAGTCCGACTCACACTTGGCCGGTTTTTTTAACCATCTTTCAAATATTTGGTTCTGAAAAAAATCTTTCAAATTTTCGCCGCCAACGCGCCGTGCCGCCCCCATTTTGCCGCCCCTCAATTTCGCCGCTCCGGGCAATTGCCCGGTTTGCCCCCCCCTAGATCGGGCCCTGAACAGCATTATTGTTAATAAAAATAAAATGTTTATTAAATTCAGTTTAGTTCAATAGTTTCCATAACATATAATATTATATAGAATATTCCAATAACTGATTGATAGATAGTTTCCTTGTATATCTACAGCACTAAAACCACATAGATTTCGAAATACAAGAATTTCTAGAACAATAACAATGATAACTTTTTGAGCATTGTGATATTTTTGGCTGTTAAAAAAATTGGTGTGGGTTTTTATCCCAGTATCGGAAGTTTATATCGTATCATTCCAGCGCTCGGAGCATAGTCTTCAGGTATTACAATAACGATAAATGATATCCAAGGATAGTCAACATTACTGTCCGTAACAGATTACGCCAGTGATTGGCAAAACCAATCTCGCCTCGCACTCCAGAAATATCGAAAGTACTATCCACGGAATCCGTAATCGGGGCTGCGTTCATTTGTAACCTTCGTACGAGTTGATTAACCGATACATGTTATTAAGTGGATTGAGGATGGCTCACAGGCCCGCATTCGCGCTGGCAGACCGCCAGGTGGCGACACATACCCTGAGAACAATAGCCGCCCACTCGATTGGGCCGACCGAAAAAGCATAGTAATGCTATTGCATCTAAAATATGTTGAACTTTTTTCTAAATAAATGTGATTTATAAACGTTGAGATTTAAAAAGCTTCATACTCATTTAAGAAAGAAAGAAAGAAAGAAAGAAATATTTTTTGCATTAAACATGGTATACAAAGATGTTAAGTTTACCACCTACAGATTTTTAAAAGTGATCGAGATCGAGGGTTATGATAAACAGTTCATCGTATTGCTGAAGATTATGTACCTTAGGCGCTGTATACAGATTTCCTATCATTATTTTTTATCATTAGCTGTGCTTTAGACATGGGGTAGTATTCTCCTAGGTAACATTTAGTTATTAGGTCATATTACGAAAAATACGTATTCAATTAAGTGAGATCGGCGTCCAAATATAGCTATTTTATTATTGTACTGTAGGTATTAAATAAAATCACGTGACGGCAATATTTTTTAATTTTTACAGCGTCACGTCGCACCCTCTCCCGCGCCATCTGTGAAATAGGCGTGACATTAATACCAAACGAAGCTTTGTCACTGTTATTTGATCCAAGAATATTTACAGCACAGGAAATTAAGCAGTTAAAGACAGGCGTATTTTTATTTTTTTTAGCCTTTAATGACAGTGATAAATCTTACACAAAACGTAGGTACCAATAACGACCATGTACTCGTAACCGTTTTGTCGTTAACTGTACTTTGATTATCTTAATATTCATGAACTATTACCTACTGAAGGCACTTTATAGCTTTATTTCTGTTTTGTTAAAGGTCAGGCAAAGATTTAACAAAAATATTAACGATGGCTTTTGAAGCTTACAAATAGGCCTTTATATAAAATTATTTAAACACTTGAAAGGTAAATTCAAGTAAAACTTTACAAGATATATCACATGATTTTATCTTCTTCAACCTTTGAAGTAAATGTTGCCCAATGATACTTATTTACCGACCTACATTTTGTATGAAGGGAATATTATATTTGTCCAAAATATCCAAAGGTCGTAGGTAAGTATACTTTACCAAAACAGCTTTTATCTTTTCTAAAGGGTCCTATGAAATAGGGGGAAAATGGTATAGACTGGGGGTGGGGAAATTAATTAATTAGCAGCCTAAATAGAACACTATAAATATTATTTTTACACTATACAAACCTTTTGTTATGATAGAAAAAAACTATAGTAAAATTAGCATCTAAAAGCGATGTCATATTGGTATTGCCTTGCGTCTCCGCTGCAGCGTCTCCGTTGCGTCGTCGGAACGCGATACGAGTCGGATGGACCGAAGTGCAAGCGCAAGTGTTGTAAAATTCTTAGTGATTAATTTATGTAATGTTAAGGACGTTACTATTTACTTGCGATCGAATGTAAGATGAGGATTCTTTGATATTCTCCAAACAAACGTTATTAGCTCTCAGGATAAAATTTTATGGGTGTATTTATTTTATGGGTGGTTTAAGAAAAGATAAACTGACGAACTCTTTACAGAAACAGTTAAGCCTACTCCATACTTTAACCTATCTAAACAAACAAACAGAGAACTAGATTTAAGTTGCGAACACATAAACCTTTAGTTGCTGGCCCAATCAAACTTTCCGCCCAGCCTACGGCCCAAAAATAATTATTCTGCACACTGGGTTAGGAACACTCCCGATATCAGTTTCCGCACTAAGGTCACCAGTGTAAATACAAAGAGAATATTCATAATGAGAATAGAATACTGAAGTGACAATATAACGTAATGTTCTTGATTAGCTTTACCTGTGTCTAGGGCAAAATCATAAATGGCTTTAGCAGTAGCAGTGACAAATTCCAGCCGTGATAGGCGGTATCTTTCTTCTGCGCGACGCTTCATTGACGCTGTACTCTTTTGTTTCAATGCTAGTAATGGCGTGCGGGAAGTTGCGGAGGCTTTCACTATGATAATTTGTTTTCATTCGCCAAGGGAATCCTAAATATCTAACCTACGGTCCTCCACAGGGCCTTGGTATATCCTGCCTATTATACCTACTTTCAATTGTTTTCGTTTTATGGCACTTATTTTCATATACTTTGTGTTTTCAACTTTTGTATTTTTATTTAATAAGTGGCTTTTCTTTGTGCATGCCATGTTTGCCTGTACTAGTTGTAGCTGAACCTTATTAAATCCAAAAAAAAACTCATTTTCTCCAAATTGGTCAAAAATAAATGATCCGATCACACATGGCCTACTAGTCACACTTCGACTGTGTTTCTCCGGACCAGTGTAGAATAGAAATGGGCCGGCGATGCCGTCGCAGCATGCCCGTCACGCGCCAGCCCTCGAATGAACGGGATTGCCCTGCATTTGTTTAAGTAATCGTTTGTTTTATTATTTCCCTCTCTTGGCCATTCGCTCTGCGTATCGGGTTGCAGTTGCGGGAAGATTGTGTGTTGTGACGATTTCGAAAATTTCACGCGCTATGGCTGTAAGAAAGAGCAAAACAGAACTTTCAATGGTTCAGATTAATAACTGTTTTTACTACGCAACCTCGCGACCTGGGGCCCTATTTTTGAATCACTCGTGTCATTATTATTGTTTATTTCCTTAGCTTAGCAGGTTGGGTAACAATTATGCTAATAGTATTTTAATAATTATTTAATGTTACTTTTCTTTTTTACTGGTTTTTTATACTTAATTTCGCTATAGGTAGTTAGCTTTGTTAACAATAGAAATGTCGTGCACAGTTGCCCGCGCTCGGATTGACTGTGGCTGTGGTGACTCAGTCACTCATGATGACGCCGCGCCCGATCCAAGCGATGTTGTTTTTGCAGCTTCACACATATTTATAGGTTTACAGATATTTATTTAATTTCTCTCTCATTTTAACTATTTCTAAGATTTTTACATACACGCGTGTATTGATAATATTATTTTGAGTTAGGACCATATTTGTAAACGTGCTGTTGGCGCCAATTTCTGTGTACCTCACTCAGCAGGGGCCCACCGAAAACCAGCGTCAGGTTCCAGGGGACCTGGCTTATGCTGAGTGAGGTCCTCTTGGGTATGAGCGTCACACACACACACACACACACACACACACACACACACACACACACACTCACATTCACTGGCCTGGTCTGGTGTACCGTGTAAAAGGGACGGTGTTTTTTTTTTTTTTTCCTATTGTGTATATGTTTATTTTTCTTTTAATCTTTGTATATTTTTGTAATTTTTATATGTAATATTGTGTACGTGTGTGTTTGTGATGTTTACCTTAAACGATTTTTCTTTCTTTCTTTCTTTCTTTCTTTCTTTCTTATTACGAGGGCTTTTCGTTCGAAAACGAGTTCTTTTCTTTGACTTTTAATTTATCATCGAACAAAAATCATTTGCCATCTTGAAGCGAGTGCTTCAAAATAAAGCTCCTGTAACTCTAAAGGATATTCACAAATCTTTATATTCTTAGGGCAGTCTAGCCATCTCCTTTAGTAGGCAAGTTGGCAATGGTAACAGTTGGACCTTTCGCTTTCTAGGAACCTATATTGCTTTGAATACTGCGATAGCGATATTTCAAATATAATTTACGTCACTGAATAAACAAGTTAATTTATAATTCAATGATATTGTTGACGAATGTCGTATCAGATTTAAAGGCGGTGTTTGTAGGTCGCTGTCTCTCTAGCTGTCAATTTAATCAGTCTGAGATTTAATTTCAGGCTCTACATAGGTTTTTTTCATAAAGCTGTGTTGATTTTATGTCTGTATGTAGGTAAAGCAAATAATAAGCTTTTAAACAAATCACCATACCTACATTGGCGCCGTAGAAACTCGGTGTTCCACTTCATTAGGTCCAATCCTTTATCGGCGTACGATAGTGTTGTGAAAAGGCTAGTCTATCTAGACACTAGACGCTATGAACAAGAATCATTTTTTTCCGTCGTGGCTAAACGCAAACCGCGAGAGCCAAAAATAAAAGAATCATTTATCCATACATGGCAATAGTAGGTTCATTATTGCTTTGACATAGGTGCATTACGAGCTACTGATTTTACAAGTTTGAGGACCTGTTTCTCCATCAACAAATAAGCACTATCCAACGAATAATTCAAATATGGATCGTCATTCGTATGAATTATCGGACAGACAACGCTACTGAGAACTATTCAGACATTGTGAAACAGGTCGTTAGTATAATAGTAATCCGATTTCGACTACGGTGGCCAGTCACAATGACTAACCGACTGCACGGGACATAATATAGTGCACAAGTGTGTGCGCAATCACAGGTGCACTCTCTATTGCTAGTGACTTGTATGATCAATTATTTCAGGTAATTAAAAAACAATTCGATATTATTTTCCCTCAAAAGAAAATAGTTATTAATAACTGTAAACCGAAATTCAGTGACTGGGCTACTCGAGGAGTTTATACAAGTAGGAAAAAAATGTTTGAATTGTATAACAAAAAAGCTTATAGAAAAGATCCATCCTTTCATGAGGACGTTAAGAGGTACTCAAAAATTTTCAAAAGAGTTTGCTATGTAGCTAAGTCGAATTACATACGCGATAAAATTAAAAAGTCTAGTAATAAGATCAAAGAAACTTGGAATATTATAAATAAAGAAACATGTAAAACTAAATCTCATGATAACAAATTTAGTCTAGAAATAAATAACAAACTTATTAAATCTGATGATGAGGTAGCAAACGCTTTTGAGGATTATTTCTGTAATATTCCTATAGAGACGACTAAACAGTTGAGTTCTTGCTCACTTCAGGCGAAATCATTACTAGTTTCGAGTGTTGATAGGTGCGAATCCTCTTTTAAATTCAGACATATTGGTCCTTTAGACATCATAAAAACATTCAAAGAACTAAAACAAAAGAAAACAGAGGATAAATCGGGTATATCAATAGACACAATAAAACCCATTATACCTCTAATAGCTCCTTACCTATCTTATATCTTTAACTCGTCAAGTATGTGTAAACGAGACACAATAAAAATTCCATTGTTAAGCGACTCTCGGCATTCGTTTGATACCTGACTGATTAATGAATGTATTGATCAAAATCAGTTTCCAAATTTATTGAAACATAGTAAGGTTGTACCTTTATTTAAATCAGGAGACAAAAGTGACCCCAGCAATTTTAGGCCAATTTCAATATTACCCACAATAAGTAAAATTTTTGAAAAACTCATTTTTAATCAATTACTTTCCCATTTTAAACTTAATAATTTACTACACGAAAAACAGTTTGGGTTCTCTAAAGGTAGAAATACAACTGATGCTGGGGTAGCACTCATCAGACACATTCTTGATGCTTTTGAAGACAAACATGATGCTATAGGTGTATTCTGTGATTTATCAAAGGCGTTTGATTGTGTAGACCATCAAACACTGCTCATTAAGTTGGAACACTATGGTGTCTCGGAAAACTCAACAAGGTTGTTAAGTTCATACCTATCAGGTAGAATACAATCAGTTAACATAAATGGTACCTACTCTTCCGGTGCCCCCTTCAAATGGGGGTGCCCCAGGGCTCAATAATGGGGCCCTTACTCTTCCTAATATATGTAAACGACCTACCATTTCATTCCACAAATCTTTGTGAGATAGTTTTGTTTGCTGATGATACTTCTTTGATTTTTAAAATGAAAAGACATGAAGAAAATTTTGACGAAGTAAACAATACTCTCTCCAAAGTATTGAATTGGTTCACCACCAATAACTTGTTACTGAATGCTAGTAAAACTAAATGTATAAAATTCACTTTGCCTAATGTAAAGCAACTTACTCCAAATATTGTACTAAATGGTAATAATCTAGTCTTAATGGACTCCACTGTATTTTTGGGCATTAAACTTGACTCAAAATTACAGTGGGGACCTCATATTGAAGCCCTAGCTGGGAGGCTAAGCTCAGCTGCCTTTGCAGTTAGAAAAATTAGGTACCTAACTGATGTTGAAACGGCGAGGCTTGTATATTTTAGTTACTTCCACAGTATTATGTCTTACGGTCTTCTCTTGTGGGGTTCTGCTACAGACATTGAAACCATATTTATTTTGCAGAAAAGAGCCATTCGTGCTATTTATAAACTTAGTCCTCGTGACTCCCTGAGAGAGGTCTTTAAGAAAATCAACATATTAACTGTGGCTTCTCAATACATTTTTGATAATATAATGTACGTCCGTAAAAATTTAGATAATTTCATGAAGAAAAGCGACATTCACTCATATAACACAAGAAATAAACACAAGCTTGTCGTTCCTAACTTCAGATTAGTTAAAACTAGTAATTCGTTTATGGGAAATTATATAAAATTCTTTAATAATATACCACACAATCTTGTCGAATTGCCGGTTGATAAATTTAAGAAATACGTTAAAAACACGCTTATGTCTAAAGGCTATTATAAGGCTCAAGACTATCTAAACGACACTAATGTGTGGTCCGTCCAGCCTGCACCGACTGATGTACTTACCTTTGATGATTTTGATTTTACGGCAGCTAGTGGTGACTGAGTTTGTTCCGGCGTTTCTTCTCAGCACTTGCCTAATTGTCTGTGTTCTGTCTCGAAGCGCTGGTAGGGCCCAAAAGATAAGGAGACATGTTTCGGCCCTTTCAGGGCACATTTATTTTTATTTTTTTCACTGTATATTTTGACGTTCATAAGTGTCATTTCATGACCTAAATTGAAATAAAGATTTTGAATTTTATTCCTTTTACTCTCATAGCCCGATGGGACAAGACAAGCAATCTGACACGACCGGAGAGAAATCAGGCGCAAGACCATCGGCTTTTCGTGCTTTACGAGGCACGGGGGTAAAACACCGCCAACTTCCGAACTCCGGGCTACCCTAAGAAATTCTAAACAGAAAACGCAAAAATGCAGGTATATATTTTCGGCCCGACCCGGGGATTTAACTTGGGACCTCTCGGGAGCAGCCGTCGCTTTAAAATGCGACACTCTAACCGCTGCGCCAATCACAAAAATATCGGGGTGATGAGACCTTCACTACCAAAAATTCCACATTATGGAAAAAAAACTGACGTATTAACCATAGAGTTTTATGCTCAGATGACTCTTTTATCTGAGGTTTAAACAATCTATTCTACTCTATGCCAGCATACAAAGCTCGGACTTTTTTTGCTATTCGATATCGACATTTTAACATCGACATCTCTACAGCATTGCTTTTCTGTTTAATGCTAATTAGTAGCTTTGCGATAATATAATTAGCGATTCGCTTTTAAGTGACTACTAAGCGGATTGTGAGTGCGGCTTTTTACTGGAAACCGTACACAAACCTCTTTAGTACAATTTAATATGTAAGAGGTTTTAACTCTTTCTAGCCACTTCTATGTAATGAATGGAACCACAATACGAATATCAAAGAGCTAAATAACTAGAGAAGATGACTATAGTAAGGTTTCACAGAATTAAGCTAGAACTTGAAGCGGTGTGTTTCTAATAAAATGAAATGAAATGAAATGTTTATTATTTGCGTAAGAAAAAGGTTACATTTTAGATGGAATTTAAGGCACAGATACGTTCGTCTTTTTCAAACTATATATTATAGCATGCAAATATTTAGTTACACAATAATAATAATTGTTGTACGATATGAATCAATGGTACCAAAAAGTACTTGATACTTATGGATATGGTAAGTTACACCAGATACCAATCGACATACATAATGGGACTGCCACCACGGTTTGGTTTTATCGTTGCTAGCAAACTATATCAAGCAAAGGTTTTGTTGTCATTCTTGAGAGTCGTGAACTTACATGAATTTAATTTGCAGCAGAAAATACAGTTTTTGGCTTAGAAACCATAATTTTAATGAATGAGATTTAGTACTCTTGTTTGTGGAGTTTCAGTATTTTTTTCTATATCACACTGACTTTTTGACCCCCTAACAATACTTGTTTAAAACGAATGTGTTGAATTGGTAGACTGCCGTAACCGTTAAGTTAAAGTTAAGTTAGCCTGTAAGCATCCCACTGCTGGGCAAAGCCCTTGCCTCAAAATTTGAGGTAGTATGAGCCATACTCCACCACGCGGGCTCAGTGCGGATTGACGGAGGGATGGTTGCTAGGCAAGCAACTTTGCTGTCAGATTTTATCAAGCTGCTAGCCGGGACCAACGGCTTAACGTGCCTTCCGAAGCACGGAGATGCTCGTGATCTACGTCACTTATATGGTCGGAATGGTCACCCATCCAAACACCGACCTCGCCGTAAGTTGCTTAACTTCGGTATTACTACCACAGCGCTGCCACTACTGCGCTACGAGCAGTAACCGTAATAAATGCTGAATATAATACTCTTATTACCTCGTTCAGGGCCTGTTTCACTATCGGCAATTAAGCACTAACGAAAGAATAATTGAAATATGGAACGTGATTTCGCATGAAGTAGTGGACAGATAACTCTAATGGAAACTTATTCAGATATTGTGCAACAGGCCGTAACCTAAAGGTACTAGTACTCATTTCTTTACTTTTTACTGTGGGATACGTTCCAGTTGTTTGCGATAATTATCAATTTTCGCGGATATTTGAAGACCGTGTATAAAATATGAATTCGGTTAAAAATCACTTTGTAACTAGTAACACTCTCACGTAATAGGTACATACGGGACTTTGGTTTTTGGCGGGAAACTGAAAGCGCGCTTTTTGAAGCAAATTTATTTAATAATTATCAATTGCTGTTTTTGAGTGGTTTTCACGTCGAAAATCGACGATATGGCGTCGGAGAGTGACGGAGACGATATAGGCGGCGGAGGGAAAGGAGCCTCGGAGCCGAAAAAACGTAAGCATGAGAAAGCGGGCACCACGGCACATGAAGGCAAGTACCACCCTTTCACCAAAATTGGCTACAAACGCACATATCCCGACAATCTCGTCTGTGATGAATTTCCAGTATACGTAGAGAGCCAAAACAAAGAAGAAAAATTAGGAAATCGAAACCCTCTGCAAGTTTCAAAAATGTTTAAGAACGTCAAGGGAATTCATGAAAGGCGCAGAGTAAATTCATCAAAAATTATACTCGTCTTCAAGCAGCCTGCATTTGCCAACGACTTTTTAAGCCATAAATGTCTGTCAGAGAATAGTTTGCGGGCGTATATTCCTGCTGCCTCTGTGGAGAGGGTTGGGGTAGTCCGTTTTGTACCGAAAGAGACTTCAAACCAGGAATTGTATGCAAAGTTTACTGCAGAGCAGGAAATTATCGCTGTAAGACGGTTCATGAAAAAAGATGGTGACACTTTACAACCCCTGACCACAGTTTCTGTAACTTTTGTAGGAACAAACTTGCCCCAGTATATATATCTGGACAACTGGAGATACAAGGTTTATGAATATATTCCTCCAGTTCTGCAGTGCTACAAATGCCTTAAATTCAACCACTCAGCAAAAGTATGTAGAAATGATCAAGTGTGTTCCAAATGTGCTGAAGCTCACAGTTACAGAGATTGTGTTGCAGAGGTGTTAAAATGTATAAACTGTGGTGGCGATCATCTAGCAATTTCAAAAAGCTGCCCTGTAAAATTGGCAAAGATAGAAAGCAATAAAAAAAGTTTTGCAAATGTAGTAAGGAATTCAGCTAAGAATATTTCCTTTCCACCTTTGCCAGTTTCTGCTACTAGAGCCCCAAAGAATATAATTGAGAACAGGAAACAGGAATTGAGAATAGATGATATTGCTAAAAATGACAAAATTATTGAATGTATAATTAAAACACTAATAGCTGTGGGTAATTCAAACACAACAAAAACCACATCTCACATACGTGATATTTTATTAAAAAACTTAAATAGTGTATATGGAAAAAGTTAAAATAATTCAACATAATATTCAGAGCATTACTAGTAAGAAACCCCTTTTATGTAAATTACTAAAGGACAATGACACAGACATCTGTCTTTTGAACGAAACATGGTTGAAAGATTCTCGGCCAGCTATTAATTTTCCAGGTTATCATTTCATTTACAAAAATGCAAGCAATGAGCACGGCGGTGTAGGTATCCTCATTAAAGAAACACTTAAGTTCACTACACTATCCACCCCTTTTTATGAAGATGTCCAATCTGTAGCCATTTTACTACAAACAGAAAATGGGCCAATTTCGATTCTTTGTACATATTGTCCACCTGGAAAAGAAAAAAGATTCCGTGTAAATAAATTAAAATCAATCATTAATAATATTCCTAAACCATGCATAGTGTCAGGTGACTTTAATGCACATCATATTGCTTTTGGATGTCAGTTAACTAAGGGTCGAGGGCGAGAATTATTCAATTTATTAGATGAAATGGATTTATGTATATTAAATACTGGTGAACATACAACCATACAGGCTCCTAATAGGAATACCTCTGCCATTGACATCAGCTGTGTCAGCCCAGTTTTAGCACCTTTATGTGAGTGGAGAGTGGGTGATGACCCTTTAGGCAGTATACATCTCCCTACATTCATTGATATCCACATATCTCCCATACAGTATCAAGTCAATAGCACCCCAGAACGATACTTATTTCACAAGGCTGATTGGTCTAAATATTTGACAAACTCTGAAGAATATTTTAAAAGTTTTGTAGTTAATGAACAAGATCCTATAACTTCTTATAATGATTTTTGTGAAATTATTAATAAACTTAAAGATGAATGTATACCTATATTTAAAAGTCCAGGTAGTCAAACCAAACGTGCTCCAGCTCTTTGGTGGAATAGTAGGTGTGCGGAAGCAGTCCAGCGCTCTAAAGATGCTCTGAAAGAATATAGAAATAATATGTCATTAGATAATTATATTATGTATAAGAAAATTGATGCTGAAAAAAACTTATTATAAAGGAAGAAAAATGCAATAGTTGGAAAAGTTTTTGTAGCTCATTCAATAGATATACCCCTATTACTAAGATCTGGAATTCAATCCGTCGCTTTAAAAGAATTAAATCAAATGGTGTCAGTAAAAATGATGAGTGGATACCAGATTTTCTTGACAAATTTTCTCAGTCTCAAAACGAAAGTACAGATGTGTTACATAACATCTTTAATAGTAATAATAATAATTTTAGTAGTTGTTTTTTATTGAAACCTTTTAATATGGATGAATTTTTGATAGCTTTAAATTCAAGAAGAAATTCTGCTCCTGGTTTAGATGACATCCCATATATCATGATTAAAAAACTGCACAGTTCAGCACAAATAGCACTATTAAAAATATTTAATTTACTCTGGCACAAACAAATTGTACCAGAGACATGGAAAACACAATGTATAATACCTATTCTAAAGCCTGATAAACCCAATAATGACTATAACTCATATAGACCCATTTCCTTAGCCTCTTGTGTAGGTAAATTATTTGAACAGATGGTTAAACTTAGATTAGATTATTATATAGAAAAAAATAAAATCTTACCTGAAAGTCAGTTTGGATTCCGTAAGGGCAGGAGTGCGGCAGGCAGTTTTGTTTCATATCTGACAGATATGAAAAACACTGTCCTATCTCACGCTAATGCCGTATGTGTGTTTTTAGATGTCCAAGGCGCCTATGACAATGTTGATTTAAATACCCTCTGCAGAGTATTGTACGAAGTTGGTATCCCTGGAAAATTAATAGAATGGATTAATAACTTTTTAATTAACAGAACTGTTTTTGTTAAATACAACAATATATTACATGGGCCACGGTATTCGTCCAAGGGATTGATGCAGGGAGCCTGTCTCTCTTCCTCTTTGTATTGTTTATATGTATCTCAATTAATTAACAGTATTGGTAATGATGACATTAAAGTATTACAGTTTGCAGATGACATACTAATGTACAGCATAAATAAAAACATAAACATAGCACAAGCTAATATTAACTCTGCTCTTGAGCAATTGTCTTTATATTATGAGAAAAAATTGAAGCTTACCATCAACACATCAAAAAGTGCTGTCATGGTTATTGGCCCTGACAAAAATGTGAACATTAAATACAATAATTGTGAAATCCCATTAACAAACTCACATAAATTCCTTGGTGTAGTTGTTGATGATAAGTTGAAGTTTAATGAACATATAGCCTACATTTCGAAGAATGCTCACAAAGCTATTAACGTTTTGAGATGTTTAACTGGAATTTTTTGGGGAGCTGACCCAAAAATTTTGTCTACATTATACAAAAGCTTAGTAAGAACTCACTTTGACTATAGTTCCTTGGCATATATGAATGCAAATCATACTCAATTAAAAAAATTGGATATAATTTAGAATATTGCTTTACGTATCATCTAAGGTGCTATGAAATCCACTCCAATAAATGCCATGGAGGCAGAAACATGTATTCCACCTTTATCTTTGAGACGGCTTCAATTAGCACATAGCTTTTGTATTAAAGAACTGTCATCCAATAATGCTCTTGTCACTTGTAACTTGATTCTTCCTCCAGAACTTTCTGAAAATTTAGATGAAACAATTATTTCAGTAAATAATGTAATCAATGGAAAATTACCAGAACTCTGTACATTGTTTTCTTATATCCATAAAAAATATGTAAATAGAATGTATATATGTGATGACAAAATATGGCCTCTGTACAAATGTAAATATGAAGCTCTAACTAATTCTAACTATAAAGTCAGCATACCTAATATAAAAGATGAACTAGACTATTTTCAATTTATTGAGGGAAAACAAGATTGTTACAAAGTATTTACAGATGGTTCTAAAACTAAAGATTTTGTTAGAAGTGGTTGGTATGATTCACAGCTGAAAATTTATAAAGTAATTAACCTAGATTGTCAAGCTAGTATTTTTACAGCTGAAGCCTATGCCATTTTATAAGCCTTGTTATATATAAAAACTGTTAACAACTTACATTTCATAATAATCTCAGATGCAAAAAGTGTATTGTTGGCATTAGAAGGTCATAAATTTGAGTTTAAACTTAATCATATAATTTACTTAATTAAGAATGTATTATATGAATTATTTGAGTGTCAAAAAACCGTCCAGTTCTTATGGGTTCCCTCCCACAGTGGCATAAAAGGAAATGAAGAAATAGATAAAGCCCTAGCACAAGGATACAATACAGACCATTCAGCTATTCTAAAGATACCATTTACAGACTTGAACAGCTATTCTAAAGAAAATCTGAAAGCTCTCTGGAGAGATTACTGGACTACAATTAGCCAGAATAAGGGTAAATGGTACGCCGAAATCCAAAATACATTGCCTGTAAGACCATGGTACAACCGCATCATATGTGATTCGAGGAAATTCATAACCGTCATAAACAGACTCCGGTTTGGACATTGTCTGGTCCCAACCCACCTGTTCCGATTAAGAATAGTAAATAAAGATAACTGTACATACTGTGGAACTCCTAAAGCGGATGCAGACCATTTCATTTTCAAATGTACCAAGTTTGGCCTCCAAAGATTAGCCATGGTGTGCGAGATGCAGGATATTGCAGAAGATTTAAAGATAAGTGTTCCCCGCCGCCTTCAAGACTTACTCACCAACACAGTCTTCTTTACTCCGCTTTATAAATTTATAACAGCAACAGTAGAAAAGTTATGAAAGCAAACAAACAAGTGTAAACTCAACTCAAGTGTGTAGTGTAACAATCTATTCAAATCAAACCGACTTTTGTCTGTCAGTAATTTTGACATAACTAGTGAATGTGCCAATGTGGAGTGGAAATGAAAAATATCAAATATAGATTACGGCCAATGGACTCCAGGGTAAGAACTTCCTCAATTAAAAAAAATTAAATAGGTACATACTTGTAGTTGCTCGTAGTAATAATGTTTTCCAGGCTGTCGCCAAAAACACCCATTGCAAGCTAAACTGTGCAGAGACAATAAACTTTGTGTGCAAACGTGAATTTAATGAGCTACGTAATAGATTTCGAAGAACTAACACAATTCTTGTTTTCGAGACCGACTAACCTCGTATAAACCTATTATTTGATAAGTATTACACAGAAATTAGTATGATACGTCTATTTATGGTTGTGCTACTGATTGTTGACACACCGTTACTATATTATGTGTTGTCCTACAATGAACTGGCCGGTGCCAAATGAAGCAAAGAACACTGCAGACATGTCGAACATTTAACGCAAGTATTTTTGCACACGAATATAAATTGAATGATAAATATACTATATTAATACGCTTGTACACCGGCTTACAATATGGTTTTGTGTCAGTTATGATAAAGAGAGATTGAAATACATTTACGATATGATTCCGATGCTTCACTATCGCTGATATGATCACTATTCCAAGACACTACGATAAGAAAATTAAACCGCCTTTAAAAAACTGACATAAAAGCTCATGCTTACGTACACCAACAGTCTATACATATCATGCACCGACTTTAAAGGAATTTGTTTCTTCTAAATAGAAGACGAATGCGTTATTTAACCTTTTTTTGGTTATTTACCCATATCTCATAAACTACTGTATTGACTTTGATAAAACTCACACTTTACCCTAAGCGAAAATATACTTGATTTAACTAAAATAGAATAATCTCGCTATGACTTCTCGTTTTCGAGAAATCCGTGGACAAACATATACACTAATGAAATTGCATACGTGTTTGGAAGCCATAGCAGATTAACATATTCAAATTTTATCCTATTCTAACGATATCACTTACGATAATAATATCACAGGTCGAATTGAATACCTCCTTTTTTTGATTTCGGTAAAAATAATGAAAGGCAGTTGTTATGTACAACAAATGAAGGCTTTATGTAAGAATGTAGCTAACTATCTATCTATTCTTGATACTATCTTGATGCAACGCGGTCTGCAGTCCAAGAATATTTAAAATATTTTTTCTTTTTCTTCATAGCCAGTACGATTGTTTGGTTTGTAACGGACAGTTAGTGCGGCCTCCGAATCGAGTGGGCACAGTGGCACAGTCGGTGACACACGCGTTTATTTCGGGCTGTGCGTTTCAAATGCGATCGCATAGTATTTTATTTTCAGTGCGTACTGCCGTTTATTCGTAGATGACGCGATAGCGGCTCGAGTGACCGTAGGCCTAGAGACAGGTATCCATCGTGTATTCATATTAATTAGACTATTAATTATTTATCGACTATCTTTAATAAGACTATTAATGATTTATCAACCTATTTACCACTTTTTGTTTCCAAAACTTAATATAACCGGCCAGTTCAAATGCAGGATAGCTATAAGAACTCTATGTTAGAGAGCTGGAACCAATCAATCTTAATTTTGCTAAATAAAGTAGGTACATATGATTCGCAAAAAGCCGAGGCATGAGCAAATAGTAAGATGGCTTTTATCTGAATTGTAGGTTTTTTAGAGGTACATAATCTTAGATTTTTTTTCTCGTTGACATGATTCCATTTAATTTTGTTCCACGTATTTCACATGATGTGTTTATACGCTAAAAATGACGGGGACGTCTCTCCTCAATTCAAACAATTGATCTCCTTTAGGAAACGTAAAACAAAGAGTGATCAAATTATAAAGCAGAAAAGAAGTTGCAATGTAAAAAAACATGGCACCACAGCCGCTCGCTCATCTGTCAGCCATTTAGAACAATCTGTGACATGATTCCATTTGTACCAACCGTCCAAATGATGCGTCGGTTGGGCGAGGACGTTTCCTCGCTGTGACGGACAGCTGCAAACTATCGCCGGTTCCTGTTTTGAATTTGAAATTAGAAATCGAACGTTCTAATTTTTGAGCGTTGATTGTGTCGAGGTCATTTTACAATGAAAATGACCTTGGTTATGGGTTATGTACCATCTGTAACGATGGTAAAGATGATGATAGTCATATTTTTCGGGTCTAGCCTTCGTGATGGACAGAAAAGTGGAATAGTAATAACTTGTTATTACCCTTGGACTCATCGAGACATTTATTAAAGCAGTTAATTGTACCCTTACATGATTTAATGGTTTAGAATATTTTTAACACTCACAGTGTCATATTTTATTCTTGAAAGATGAAATAAGAAACCAAAAATTGCGCACGGGACTCTCATAAGTAATTAAAAATATTCTAAT